>BGKB01000012.1:87902-453616 GCA_003116975.1 Aurantiochytrium sp. KH105
GCTCGGGCTGCGCAGGCGAGGAAAGCGGCGCGGGGGAGGGACCCGCGGCCTCCCCTCCCTCGGTGCCGTTTCCCGTCTCCCGTTCTGGACCTGCTGCTGGAGGAGCTGTGCAGCAGGGACTGCGGCAGCGACGCGGTCCGCGAGGAGCTCGGGGCTCTGGCGACGTAGGAACTGGCGAGGAGACGCGCGGCGAGCGGTCGCTGGCCGAGGAAGCGGGCTCGGGCTCGGGCTCGAGCTCGGAAGAGCGAGGACGATGAGATGAGGACTTGGTCGCGGTCTCGCGAGGCCAAGACAAGGCAAGTCAAGGCCAGAGGCGAGGCCGGTCGCGCTTCCGTGTCCCCGATGGACCCCGGGTCCGAGTTGAGTTGAGTTGAGTTGAGTTGAGTTGAGTTGACTTCGGTCTGCTGCTGCTGCTCTCGCTGCTGCGGCTGGCTGCTTGCTTGCCTGCTTGCTTATTACTTGCTGCCAGGTGTTGGTTGGGTCGATCGAACCAGGTGCAGCGCGTGCGGCCACTGTGCATGCAGTGCAGCCGCAGACGCTCGCTTGCTCGCTCGCTCTCGGCGCTTCTCGAATCTCCGCCAGGCGCAGCGCCGTCGGCGGCGCACTGCTCCGCGCTGCTGCTCGCGCCCGTCGCCGCCCGGCCGGGTCGAGGCAGCGGCGAAGGCTGTTTGTAGCGGGCTTGCTTGCTCGCTTGCTCGCTTGCGATTGACGCGGCGATCGAGTGCAGCGTATGCACGCACGCGCGTGTATAGTAGGGAACAGTGTAGTAACTGGAGACGCTGTAGACTCTTGTATATAACTAAGCCAGCGCGGAGGAGGAGCAGCACAAAGAATCGAAGAAGACGAGACGCCGTGTGCGCGTGTGCGCGTGTGCGCGCGTGCGGATGAATATTAAGGAATGGATGAATGAATGAAAGACGAAACACTCGCGCGTGTGTGTGTGTGCGAGTGCGTGTGTGTGTGTATGGATCAGCTCAGTGTCGGCCTCTACAGAGTGTGCCTGTCCGGGCGAAAAGTGGACGAGGGCGGATAGAGAGCGAGCCCGAGATGTGTGCAGCCGCACCACTGCCACTGCCGCTGCCAGTCGCAATGTCGCTGTCGCAGCAGCAGCAGCAGCCAGCTGCAGCAGGCGCGAGTCGACTTTGTTTTATTGTTTCTTTGTTTCTTTGTTTGTTCTTGTTGCGCGCGTGTGCGTGTGCACCGCGCGCCCGCCCCGGTCACTTGTGCTCGTGCTTGCTTGCTTAACGACTCTGGCGAAATTACGCTTTGCCCTGCTCTGCTCTGCTCTGCACTGCTCTGCTCTGCGCTGCGCTGCGTCGCTGGCCGCAGCCGCTAGCAGGCGATGGCGAGCGCGAGATTCTGGCCTCGCGCGATCTCGAGCTTGGCGCTCTCGCTCGCTCTTGGCTGTGATTTGCGCCGGCGAGACGGCGAGATCGATGCTTGATCTCGGGCGTCCCTTGGCCGGGCTCGCTCGCGGCGGCGCCCCAGCGCGTGCACCGGTCTTGATTGCGGCCTCGGTCTCCACGCCGTCGATCGAAGTCGAGTTCCGTTCCTGGTGTTCAACAGCTGCAGCTTGCACGCGACAGCGGCGCCGGGCTCCTTCGAAGTCCTCGAGGAGGCCAGGGACCGTCGCCGAGGACTCCAAGTTAGGTAAGAAGATAGAGGTCGAGTTCCTGCCGCTCCGCTTGCCTTGCTTGCACGCGACGCCGGGCTGCCCGAGGCTGCGCGCCGGCACAGCACGGCACAGGCTGCAGCGAGGGCGTCTGCGTAGCCCGCGTCGGCAGGCGAGGGCGGCCTTCGCGGAGGCTGATGGCACTGGCGCTGACGGATGGAATGGATGGATGGAGCTCGACGCCGCGGATGATGATGATGATGGTGATGATGATAATGAGGATGAGCGAACCAGGACCCGCCCAGTCCCGACCCGAGCTGCGGCGCGGCGCTGGAAACAGGGGCGCAGGAGCGAGCAAGCGAGAGAGCGAGGAGGCCGCGCGGGCCCGGGCAGCGTGGCGCGGCAGGGAGCGTGGGTGGAATGCCGAGGCTGCACAGGACGAGGATTGCGGTTTTGCAGTGGCGGCTGGATTCTGTCACACATCTCTTCTTCTTTCAACAAGCCCGACCGGTCAAGCCCGGTGCAAATATAGAAACATGGAGGAGGCAGACAGACGCCTGCTGCGCAGACAGCGAGCGAGGACGAAGGGCCTTGATCGCGTACAGCCAAGCGTGGAGCGCTCGTAGTCCATGTCCTGGAGCACGGCACATGCGTCTTGAGAGTCAAGTGTAAAACCTGTGGCCGGCCATCTTGACATCATGATGGGGCGCGCGGTGCACGGTCTCGTATAATATGTACGATGCACCGGGGTGGTGGAGGTCCTGGAAACAAGTGCAGGCAAAATGATAGCACCTCACATCATGTGCACTCACTGTCATGTCGATGGTCCCTCTCGCCCTTCGTCTGTCTTGACGATGGCTGGCGTCGTACTCGGGAGAAGGGGTAAACGAGGGGAAAGAAAGGGCATGTTCTAGAGATCACGATTGCTCAAAAACGCTTGACCGCATGCTGATGAATGCGAAGATGCTCGTAAACCGTGGACAAGCGCTTGCTTGGCCAAACTGGGCAGGAAATGAAAGTCTAACTTCTGCACTCCTCTCCCGAGGTTCGCGAGGATACCTCGGCGTCTTACGGTTTAAGATTTCTATGGGGTGCACGAGAGAAGGAAGGAAGACCTTGACGTCTCACGAGGTTCGCGAGGAGACGCCCGACACTTTTTGGCCGGCCAACTGTACTTTTTGATAACATCGTTGTCACGCTCCTCGCGGTGCAACACGCTGCTCCCCCGCTCCTTCGTTCGCCCTCACCCCTCCGCATCATCGCCTCATTCTAAAGTCTCAAAAGTGCCCCTGGAATGGAGCGAGCGTGTCCAAGAAAGATGCATTTTCTGCCGGCCAAGGACGAATCGTTGCCGCCAGTACCACGCCACCGCGCGCGCGAGCGCACGCGCCACTGGACCCCAGGGGACAGGGGCTGACTGCCTGGCCTGTCCTCACTCACCCGCGAGCGAGGCCGTCCAGCAAGCTTGCGTGCGCACGGCCAGGGCGGGCGACCGAAAAGCGAAGCGGACCAGGCAGGCAGGCAGGCAGGCCACCATGGCGTCCCGAAAGGCGCTCTTCGCCGCTGCAGCCGCAGGCGCAGGCCTGGGCGCGGTCCCCTTTGCGGCGTGGGTATACCTGCCGCCGGAAAACCCATTCGCTGAGTTCGTCACAAGCAAGGTCGCGAGCTCCATCTCAAAGTACAACTTCGAAACGTGGCAGCGGGGCGACAAGCGGCCCCAGCGCATCATTCTTATGAGGCATGGCCAAACGCATGGGTACTCTCACACCTGCGACTGTCAAGTCGCAGGACTGCCCGTCTGCGCTCTTAAACCAGAGACGGATCGCCCTCTTACCGAAGAGGGCAAGTTGCAGGCCTTGCGCGCCGGAGTGGCCATGAAGCACATTATTGGCGACGAAACCTGTACTTTTTACGTGTCGCCGTACAAGAGCTGCAAACAGTCGTTTTCCTATGTTTCGGGGTCCTTCACCGAGCTTGACAGCCTACAGTACGTTGAGGATCCGCGCCTGCGCAATCAGGACCACGGCGATTGGCACCTGAACACGGCCCCTGAAAAAATGGAAGAATACAAGAAGCAATCAGAAAAGGTGGGCTCCTTCTTTTACCGATGGCCTCAAGGTGAGGCAGCCGCAGAAGTGTACGACCGCGTTAGCTCTTTTATGGAGACCATGTACCGCAAGTGGAAGCATGTTGACCGACCCAACAACTATGTCATCATCACTCACTCCAAGGTCATTCACTGCTTTCTTATGCGTTGGTTCCACTGGGATGTCAATACCTTCAATCGGCTTGAAAAGTTCAAAAGCGGCCAGCTTGCCGTCATGGAAAAACAGAGCGATGGATCATACAAGCTCGTCACCCCGCTCCCCATCAAACCGCCCATCCCCGAGGGCGTCAAGCATCTTGCATCGAACCCGATTCCTCCTGACGCATAGATTATGCTTTCTCTTGCAGGAATACGATCCTCTCTTGATGGTAATCCCCAACGATATGGTATGTTTCTTGTTGCTCTGATCATTCGTTGCTTCCGTTTCTCTGACAGCCCAAAACATGCTGCAATGCGCGTGGGAGGCGGAAAGAGCTACGTCACGTGCATACGTGTCGTTGAATGCCACGGCCTTCACGTAACCGGTAGATGCATGACTCACAATCCATATTCCGCACTGGATTGAAGAATGAGAGTACTAGCTGGCATGGGTGGAAAAAAAGTGAATTTTCGGTAGGCCTGACTCAAGTGGAGAGTGTAAAACAAGAAAACTTTTGGTCCAAACGCAAACCTTTCAAACGGCAGATCGACCTGGCATTCCCACATACTCTCACGTAAAGAAATCGTCGTTTTCCTGTCTGCGCTGGCATTTATTTATGTGCACATTTGATCAGCGGCCGCGTAATAGCATCTATCGGACCCCTTGCTTCTGCAACAAGAATGGCCACACCTGGTAAATGTCTGGCTGCCATCAGGCTTATCGTATTCGCGCTTGCACGCGGTGGGCTGCTTGTATTTAGACGGGTCCATTGGCTCGAGGTCTCGCCACGGCGCGGCCGGGCGCAAGGTTCGCGTAAAGTCTCCCGTTGAGTAGCAGTCACGGAGTGCATCGCGGAGCTGAAGAGGCGAAGGCCATGCGGCATCGTCAAGTTCCACCGCCCAAGCGCGCCAGCGACGTAGGCAGCCTGCAAATTCGGTCGTCATTCCACACTTGGACCACTTGAAGCCAAGATTGTCCACGATAAAGGGCAGATTCATGGACACGAAGCGCACAGAGACCTCGTTCCGCGGCATGATGCTCAGACGCCAGATGCGGTCCATTTCTTGCCAAGAGAGACGCGCTTCGCTTGCTATCCTGTTCATGTGCCACTTTTCGAGGTCGTCGTAAACCATTTTGGCACCGGGCACGACCATATCATCGACGTCCTGCAGCACAGCTGTGCCATCTGCGCGAAACATCCACTGCCCGGGCTTGATATCTGCAAACGTCAAGTGAAAGTCCTCGTCAAGACTCGCAAAAAGGCTATTGATCTTGTCGGCGCGTTGAAAACAATCACCCAATCCCTGAGGAGGCGGCAAAGCGTACACATCGTCGCGGATGAATTCAACAACAATGTGATGGAAGCCGTTGATCGAATTACAAAACCCATATAGCTTGGGGAAGATAGAGCTTTGAATGCGTCGGTTCCATAGAAGAACCTTGATCGTATTGCGAAATTTGTCCGTGTGTTGCGTCCAGGATGGACTCTTGTTGTAAATATTGTATCGGAGAACCACAACCTCTTCGCCCGAGGCTGGGTCCACCGTGTGAAGAAGCGGCTGCTTGAGATAAAAGGGCCCGCCTGGCCTTTGCTTTCCCGACTCGGGAAGTGGTGGGCCGATTGACTTGCCATTGTCGAGGAGGTCTTGGACGTACTCGCAACGGTGGAGATCTGAGTCCAGCCAGTTTGCGAGCTCGTTTTCAAGTGACTCTTGACCATTTGCGCGCAGCCGCTGTACTCCAGCACTATTTTGCACTCCGCTGCTCTCCCCTTGCAGCTTTTCGAGGCTGCTCGCTGCGTGCGACGAGGCGCCAACGTGGATGAGGAGATAGATGGACCATAAGACAAAGGCTGCGACCAAAACGACAAAAACCGCGGCCAGCACAGCAGCCAGCCGCTTCCTCTTGTACACCCGGTTTGCCTGCAGCGCGCGTGCGCGCCGCTGCGCCGCGGTCGGCCTCATCTTCTTGGGCCACGTTTCGACTTTGCTGTCTTTTGGTGCAAACGCAAAAACTCGAATTGGGGCAAAGCCGAGGGCAAAAAATGGTTGGGCAAAACAGAGAACTAATCCACCGATCGACCTCGTGTCCCGCGGCATGTGCGATTTCTCTTTGCCGCGGAACGAATACCTGAACGACAAGGATATGTAAGCTTTCATTCGCTTGCGCGAGTGGGCCTTCATCGTGTGATAGATCGAGCTTGCGTTGCTCGAAGCTCGTGTTTCATTCATCAAATTCCGCACAAAGTTTTCGCTTCACAGCCTGAGCCGTGCTTTCTTTCATCAAGCTCTTCAGCGTCGATACGTTCGCATCATGAGCTTTCTGGGTGCCGAATACTAGCCTTTACGTGAATGTTTTGCCTCAAGCCTGGCTGGGCAATCCCGATGATGCCAATGATCTTTCTTGGCAACGGTTAGGTAAGTTAGAAATCGGAGCAAATCTGAAACGCCCTTCACTGTGAGCAAGTCAACCACCTCGAACAGCGAGAACCATGGACGCCGAGAGGTCGCCGTCCCCGCGGCGGCGGCGGCGGCGGTCGCTCTCGAGGGACGAGCTCCCGCTCTCGCCTGCCCATCAGCACGACACGCGGCACCGCGGCAACATGCGTACCATGGCCAACTCCCTCGCCACCGTCCAAGCCATTAGCAGATTCAGGCGCAGACGCACCTCGTCGATATCGTCCGGGCAAAGCGCACAGGACGGAGAAGCCGCGGCGTCGGCCGCTGAAGACGCCACGCCCGCCGCGTCCGCAGCAAGTCAAGCAGCAGCAGCAGCAGCAGCAGCACGAGATGAAGACGGACGTGAAGGAGATGGACAACAAGAGGCCGAGGCTCAGGAAGACGCTGACGCTGACGCCAATGAGGACGACGAGAATGACCAGTATGAGGTCGAGGGCGGAAATAGCAACGATGAAAGTGACGAGGACGAAGATGGTGCTGAAGAAGAAGAAGACGACGACGACGAAGACGAAGACGAAGACGACGAAAAGGAGGAAGTCCAGGGCGATGAAGACGCCACTAGCGAGAATGCCCCTTCGCCCGGGGTCGTGCGTGCCCTCATCGATGTGATTCGAGCCGTGCTGCAGTCAGCTGCGGACAGATGCCGCGGAGCCGCGCGCCATACTTACCAAGGCATTGATTCCACGCGGTCACGCGCAGCACAAGCCCTACGTGACGCAGACAATCAGCTGTTCATGCGTCGATTCATGGGAGGCATTCTCGCCATGTTCGTCATTGGAATCCTTGGCATGCTTCCCCGCGACATCGATTTTCTCGGGTCTTGGTCGTCACCTCTGGACAAGAACGTGTCCGGATCGAGCGCGACAGCCGTCGAAGTGGATGGAATTGGTGCGCGGGGTGAGCTTCCCACGTCGCCCGAAATCGTGCCAGCGCTCGATATGAGTCTCGTCACTGCAATTGTTCGCCAGGAAATGGATGACACCAAACTTGATCTTGGGCTCGATGATCTCCAAAAAGAAGTTGAGCAGCTTGCCAAATGGCTTGCTCAGGCCAAGACGAGCGCTGAAGAGCAACGGGATGCCATGGAGGTGGCCGAGGTACAGGCCGCAGTCGACAAGGCGATTGCTCACCTCGAGCCATCTCTCGCATCTCTCCGTGCCGCGGACGCTCTTCGGGACGACCACGCCAAGGAATTGTCAAACTTGTCGCAGGAGATCAAAAAGGTATCTGATGCGGCCCGGGATCGTCTACAAGCCGCAGAAGATGCCCTCGAGGAATCCCAACGCGAAGCTACCAAGGCCAGAGACGCCAGCATCGCGGCGAAGGTCGCCTGCGAAGCCAAAGAAAGTGCTCCAAATTTGCGCGCTCATGATGCGGGGAGTCACGAGTGCGGTGGCAACAGCTGTCGGAATTTGACGCTATTGCGGTCAATCGTCGACGAACGTCTCGAGGCCTTTTCGGCAGACACAATCGGCATACGAGACCACGCGCTGGCATCCGTAGGAAGTCGTATCGTGCATGGAAAAGGGCTCACAGCAGGCGAGTATTCCCCTGATCTTCGGACAAATTTTTTCGCATGGCTTGACTGGAAGCTCTCGCCGGCACGACCTGCCGAAGCTGTCATTGACTCTGACACAACAATTGGAAACTGCTGGGCATGCGAACCTTCGAACTGCAACGTCACCATTGAGCTTCATCGGCCGCTCATTCCAACGGACGTCTCGGTGGATCACATCCCCGAGAAGATCGCTCTACACATGAGCTCTGCGCCTCAAGACTTTCATGTCTGGGGTCTGCGCAGGCATCCGTCGTTTGCTGGCGACGAGGAAGACCAGGAACTCCTTGGCACCTTTCGATACGATATTCACCAGGGCAAGCCTGTGCAGACCTTTCCACTTCACGTCAAGAAGAAGTCACCTTTGTCCCGTCTCAAATTTCAGTTCACCTCAAATCATGGCCATGCCAATTACACGTGTGTCTATCGAGTACGAATTCACGGCAATGAGTGGGAGGATCCAATTCGCAGCGAGATCCAAGACCAAATCTAGCAAGGTTCACGCACTCAAATACTTTTTTTTTTTATCCTTTTTGCCCCCCCCCCGAAGATTTTGTTTTTTGTTTCGTGTATTTTGATCATTTTGTTGCTCCTGTTGCGTCAACAATCGGGAGAACTTGAACGACAATAGAAATAAGAGAGAAGAAAAGGACGGCCAATCACGAAGCACTTTTACTGGAGTTTGTGGTGCAGGTCCTTGAGTGGTAAGTCCGGGAAAATACGCAAGAGGAGCAGGTCCATTGTCGTAAAGAGCAAGTTGTGGATGAGCGTGGGGTGCTGCAGAAACTCGTGCAGCTTGCGAGCGCAGCGATGGGCCTTGTCTTTTCCAAGGAATTTGGACATGGGCTGAGGAATGTGACCAAGAATCTCCTCGAGCGCCTCTACGCGATGCTGTTCGTTGAGACGAGCCTCCTCTCGCGCCTTTTCATCATTTGGATCCTTTTCCTCATCTTCCTCTGCTTCGGCAAACTTTCCATCAGGCCACAAAAGTTCCCGCACAGTAACAAGGAGCTTGCTGAGCAGCTTGGCGCTAGCGTCACGTGTGTAGTTGTCACGGAGCCAGCGCTGCGCAGTCCCTTGGAAAACGAGCGATACCACGCTTCGTGTGATCGAAATGAGATTTCTCCGTAGCATGGACAGTTCATGAAACTCAAAAATCTCCTGGGCAAGCTTGTACATGTGGTCTTCGGCCATTTGCAGCTCCGAGGCATCAATCTTGACCTCCGTGCCCCGCCTTTGGCGCTTCTTTGTGGACCCTGGCGTTCGAGCACTACTTGGAGGCGTTGTTCCGCCTCGGCTTTTGGGGGCTGTCGGCGATGGCGTCGTGGCGGCAGATGATGGCACAGAAGAAGACAAGGATCCCTTGCCAGAGCTCTCCGCGGAGACGGTGAGACGCCCGTTGGTGCCCTGAGCGCCCTGAGCACCCTTGCGTGTCGTCGCCGGCTGGGACGGAGCAGACTCTTCGGTCCGTGGAAGTCCCAATTGCGTTGCCTCGAGGCCAGACGGGAGAGGCTCGTTGTTCACCGCGAGCCTGGGTGGCATGGGCGAAGATGGTTCGCCAGCATCAGGCGCAGAAGCCGAGTGTATGCTCCCACTGCTCTCGTCGAGGTCTTCGGGGGTCTGTGGACTGAGAAAGGTCAAGAGCTCCTCCGAGTCGCACACAACCGGGTGCGTGAGAAGCTTTTCAAGGTAGACCGCCAATTCTTCCTTGCGCGTATTGATGAAAGACATGTTTTGCGAACTGAAAAGGCTGCCCTTTTTCGGCATTGAAACGTCGTCGAACTGGTACCCATACCGTGTCCGCAGCGTGTGATGCAGCTCACTGAACTTGGAGTAGCGGCGAAAGACCGTCCACGAGGCGACCCCACCGTCAACGCGACGGGTGAGCGAGAGAGAAAGCACATATTGCACATAGCTCGAGCGGCCCTTGTTTTTCATGGTAAAGCCGCTAATGCTGCTTCGAATGGCGCCAACGCGGTCTTGCAGCGCGATAATCGCTTGGTCCGGGACTGACGACCCGTGGCTCTTGAGACGCTTGAGGAGTTTGGCACGCACGCGTTGCCTTAGCCTACGCAGTCGCTCCTGCTTGGTCGTTTTGATGCCCTTCTTTTCCAGTTTGGTCCGCACCTTTGAAGCATTTTTCCAGAATCGGTTGAGATCAAAGTCAAAGTCTACGCCATTAAGAGTCGCCAATGTCGGTACGAGACGCTCCGCGCGTATTGCAGCAGATTTAATATAGTGCGAATCAGTCCTGGTTTTGTTTTGCAACAGCGCTTGCAGCCCTTCGGCCAAGAGCTTGTGTTTCAGCATCATGGCGAGCCAAGCACGTCCGGGCGCTAGGATCTCTTTGCTGTAGTCCTTGCTCGAGCTCTTGGCCGGACTCGCCAGACCACGTCTGCGCGCAGGAGAGTCTGCTGCGCTTCGTGACGTCATCGAAGGCTGCGGGCTCTCATCGCCCCTATTGTTCATATCTGGCGACCCTTCTACAGAGGCAGACTCGCTTGCGCCCATTGAACCTTCCCCTGCAAGTGCATCGGCGTCAGCGTTTGCGCCAAGACCGCCTTCCACTTGCGAGCCATTGTTGAGCTCCTCGTCTGCTTGAAGAACCAAGGCATCCACTACAGAGTCTACTGCGTTGGTTGACATGGAAGTGGATGGCACAGCGTCGCTGACCTCACGAACATACTCCCACCAAGGCTCCACGACAAAGGCAGAGGCACGGTCATCCGAAAGGCGAAGCGGTTGCAAGCCGTGTGCAAGGAGATGGTCCAATACCTCGATGAGACGACGCGCTGTGCCATGTTCGTTGCCAAGGGGAGTGTCGGCGTTTCCCGTGAACTGAGACACGCAGTCGCTGAGAGCGCCCTGAAGGTCGACGAGAAGCCGACTCGCCTCCTCTTGCTTCATGACAGCATTCGCTTCGTGAATAAAGTCAATGCTCTGATGTTCGCTTGCTTGGCCAATGTCCGCAGCCGAAAGATTGGAAACGGAACGCACATCGCGAGGACCAAGCGCTGGAGAGGCGGAAGGCGTCACTGAGGCAGAAGTCTCTGTGAGCGACGAAACATTGGGCAAGTCATCTGGTCGTTGAAAAGTGGCCTGCGAGGATTCGGTGGACATGACTGTGTCGGAAGACTCGGGAGGGTCTTGATCTTCCTCATCTGCGTCGAGCTCGCCACGCAAAAGCTGCAGAATCACCGAGTTGAGCACATCCGGAGTGACAGACTCGAGCGTGGGGACAAGAATGTTGCAGGTGAGAACCTCGCGCAACAGATGTCGCAGCGCAGCGCATTGATAATCGGCCTCGGGGAGCAGTCTGACGAGGAGCTCACTTGTGATGCTACGAACATAGGACATGGTGCGCGGATCGCCCGATTCGCCAGTGATGCTGCATGCCGGATGAAGGTGGCCGGCGCGTCTGAACTCCTCCATGACGAGCTTGTTGCGGTCTTCCTGCGCGATGGCGTCAAATTCGGATTCAGGATGACACCGTTTGCGCGCGCGTTTCTTCAACTCGGAAAACCAGCGGAGATGATGGCGCAAGACGTACGAGATGTCGCATAGCAAGAACATGGGCAAATTGATGCTGAGTATGCGATCACCAAGCCTGCCAAAGACATTTTGTAGCACAGAGCGCACGTCGTCAGGAAACTGAGGCTCTTCGGAGATGCTCTCGTTGTACCAAAAGAGAATAAAGTCTCGTACAATGAGGTCGGCAAAGATGCCGAGCTCTAGCGAAACGTTGAGCGGGAGGTCCCAGCGGATGCTGATCATGTCTGCGGTGGACAGCTTTACAGTGGTACCGGCGTGGTCAAAGTCATGGGCGACTGCCCGCCGCGGATAGAGGCGCTCCCATTCGGGCGGGAGGCCCTGGTCCGCTTCGCGCAGGGCGATCTTGCCGGGCGTGAGCAGCTCGCCGACGACCCACTCTGCGTTCGCGCGCACGCCATCGACCCCGCCGCGGTAGCTCCGCCTGCGCGCGCGGGGGCTGTTCTTCGCGGCGTTAGGATACGCCTCGACGAACTTGCTCTGCGCCACGCGAGCCACGTGGTACACGAGGAAGGCCACTGCCAGGAAGCCCAGCGCGTTCGCCGCGTCCCACGCCGCCCCGTGCGGCGGCCCTCCTCCCGCCGCCGCCGCGACCGCCGCCGCCGCCTCGGCCGCGCCCATCCTCGCCGGGCAGAGATATCCTCGCCCTTGCGGTTTTGCCCAGCCTCACTCGACTGCTCGCCCTCCTATTAGTAGGCCCTAGAGGCCCCGCCGAGGTTTGGTGCTCATATCATATCCTGCTCTTGCTCCTGCTCCAGCTCCGCGCCCGCCCGAGGTTTGCGTGTCTCCCGACGCACGAGAGCGGCGGACGAGGTTCTCGCGAGGAGACCCACCCGGCCTCTCCTCGCCGGCTCGGGCGAGCCGCGCCGAGAGGCACGGGCCGGGAGAAGGTGGCCTCGGAGGCCTTCCTTCTCGCCAACCTGCCTCGCGCGGTCAGTCATGTCGTGTCGAAGAGTCAAGCCATCCAGCTCGACGCAGCGCGGCGCAAGCCATCCTCGCCAAGCCGCATGAGCCGAGCCGTGCCGAGCCAGACCCCGCCGGCTGTTGCCCGGAGAGGGACGACGCGACGCAGTTGCTAAGCGTCGTTCGGTCGTCCGCGGCGGCTGGCTGTCTGTCTGCTGGTTGGTTGCGTCGGGTTGTGCGCGCATTGAGCGAGCGAGCGAGCGAGCGAGGGAGGGAGGGAGTGTGCACGTGCCGGTGCAGCACGTGCCGCTGCCGCGCGCGCAGCAGCGGCGGCAAAGCCGCAAAGCGAAGCCGGGAGGGCGGCGGCGGCGAGGATGATCGCGGACGCGGAGCGCGCGCGCGGGAGCGGCTTCGCGGCGGTGCGGGAGCTGGTGCGCGGCGCGTGCGGGTGTCTGGCGGCGGCCGGCGGCGCAGGGGTGGAGCACGAGAGCGTGGGGCGCGCCATTCTGGACAGCGCGCGCGCGAGCCTGAGCGAGGGCGACGGCGGCGCTGCCGCGGGCGCGCTCCTGGACAAGGTCGATGACTCCCGCATTGCCTTCTTCGTCGGCGCAGGGGCATCGGTGGACTCGGGCCTGCCGAACTTTCGGCAGTTCTCAAGCCACATGGTGCGCGAGTCGCTCGGCAAGGGGACCATCACAGAGCGCGAGATCGACGTGCTCGTGAGCGAGCTGCGACCCGAGGTGCTCCTGCAGACCATGCACGAGACGTACGGGGACAAAATCTTTGAATTTTACGAATGGTTCGACGACGCCAAGCCTTCCACCAACCACTTTGGACTCGCCCAAGCCATCCACGAAGGTAACCTTGTGCTCACCACGAATATTGACACGCTCATCGAGGAGGCGTACGAGGAGCTCTACGGTGAGCGCGACTTTCCATTGATTGTCTCAGAGGCGGAATTTAAGCGATTCTCGGCGGGCTCATCGCGGTGGCGGCGTCGGCGCCGGGGTGCTCTGCTCAAATTCCACGGCACCGTGGACAAGTCGGCCGCCGGGTCTGCCCGGTACGAAACGGTGCGCTTTCTGCTGAACCAAGTCGGCGAGGGCGTGTCGCCGTCCATGCACAAAGTCCTGAGCGACGTGGTCCGCAACTTTGATATGATCTTTTTGGGGTACTCCGGCTGCGACAACTTTTCGGTACAGCCCGTCATGTGCTCCACGACAACGGACAAGCACGCTTTGTGGTTCTGGTACGAATCAAACGAAAAGATGGTCATCGAAAGCGATTTGAGCGTATTTGAGGAAGAACTGGAAAAGGTCGGCCTCCAGGTCGCCAGCGGCGCGTCCTTTGCGGACATTCCGCGGGGTCTGGAGATTCTTTCCACGTGCGAGATTCTCGTGCAGCGGGCAAACTCGGTGCGCCTGCGTGGCAACACGTCCACCGTGATGACGCGCGCGTTGCCGGGAAACACCCTTGTACGCGATGCATTGGCCGTGGGGCCGGTCCCGTCATGGACGACGCAAGTCTCGCGCGCGGACGCGTCATTCTGCGCTGCGGGCCTTTTTGCGGCAGCGAACCAGATTGATCGGGCCATCGGACTCTTGGAGGACGCGCTGCGTTATCTCGACAACGCTGGCAATACGGCAGGCCGCGCAAGCGCGTTGCACAAGCTGGGGAACCTTGTGATGCTCTCCAGTACGGCAGCAAGCAATGAGAAGGCGATGGCCTTTTTGCGTGACGCCTCTGACCTCTACGAGGAGTTGGGCGACGACGCAGAACTGGCCAACGCTCAGCTGGATCTTGCCAATGTCTTGCGTCGTGCGCGCGATTTCGACGAGACCCTCGCAATCTTGGACACCATCGTCACTCCAGAGGCGTCGAACGCGGGTAGCGTCATTGTTGCTAAGACGCAAGCCCGCATCGCCATGACGAGAGGTCTCGTTTTGGGCCTCGGACGACCTGGCGGTAAAGCTCCGGATGAGACCACTATCGCAGGCGCAATCAGCAGCCTTTCTGAAGCTGCAGATCTCGCCAAGAAAGCAGGCCTCGTGTCTCTCCATGCCAGCGCACTCAACGCGAGGGGCCTCGTCAAATACAACACGGCGGGAGATTCGACGCGAGCGCTGATAAACGCAGCAAAGGATTTGAACGAGGCGTTCCGGCTCAATCAGCTCATTGGCAACGCCCGAGCGTGCTTTCAACAATTACGGAATCTTGGCTTGGTTCACGTCAAGCTTGGTCGGCTTGAAGAGTCCCCCACGCATCTGGACCAGGCCATTAGCGACTTCAAGGATGCGGAGCGTTTTCTTTTTAGACTCTCGCAGTCTCGGGTTGTGGGAGAGCTTCTCGAGGTTCGCTTTCGCCTTGGCGAGGCGCTCGTCGCCGCTCGGCGATTTCGTGAGGCCGAACCGGTGTTGTTGGACGTCCAAGCTCGTCGGATCGAGCTTGACGATTGGCACAACGAGGCCCGCACGTTGGAGCTTTTGCTCCAGATTCCTTCCGCCCAGGGTGCAGATATCCTCGAGCGAGCGCATCGTGTCGAAGCAATCTACACCAATGTTCTTGGCGACGAGACAAAACGGGCTCGCTTCGAGAAGCAGCCCATCGTCGCAGTGAATGCGCGTTCTATTCTTGCCTCGGCCGCCAAAGCTGTCCAGTCTGTCGACGTGGCTGAAGATGACGACGATGTCGGCGAGCTTTTGCAGAACCTCGGGGATCTCCGTGAGCAGGTCCCGACAAAGTAAATAATGACGAAAAGGCTCGCAAAAAAAGAAGGGACAAAAGAAAAGAAAAGAGTTTTTGTTTTTGTTTTGTTTTTTTGTAGGAGACAAAGAACTCTTTACAAGCAAAACCTTGAGAAGGAAAACAGCACCTTGATCTCCTTCCTGCCGTCGCCGTCGTCGTCTTCGTCATCTTCGTCGCCGTCTTCGTCTTCGTGTTCTTCGCAGAGATTCCTTCGGCCAGCAAACAGGGGTTGGCCGGGCCAGCAACGACGAGAGCTCGCTGTTCACGCAGCCCAGGGAACCCGCAAGCTTACCGGTTACAACTAGGGCCCAGGCTAGAAGTAGACAAGTAGTACTTCCCGTGCGTGCCGGAGCCAGCTGCTGGGAGGCCAAGTAAGGTGCGTGCGTGGCAAGAGCAGACCTCGAAGCCCAAACTTTGGCGAGAGGGGGCGCCGCCGCCCGGGGAAGACTTTGCGCGGCAAGGCAGAGAGGCCTGGCCGCTTTGCGAGGAAAGTCTGTGCGTGGACGACAGCGGAGAAGATGCCCAAGATGGAGGTCCTCGGGCTGAAGCTCAACGTCGCGAGCGATGACATGTTCGTGCCGGCACTCTTTGGGCTCGGCAAGAGCGTCGCTGGCTTCGTAGCAAGCATCGTTGTTGGCCTCGTGCTGAGTCAAGGCGCTCTGATCGACGCTTCTGAAGAATGTGTCAAACCTGCAACGCCTGCCGAAAAATCTGGTGCGGCGGCGGCTTGGGTTCTGATGGTTCTGTTCATCATCTGCTTTGCAACGTTTGCTGCCATCTTTCGCGTGAGCGCGCAGGGCACGCCATGCGAGCCGGAGCAGCGCAAGGCAATGCCAAACCTTATTGTGGCCATGGCGCTCTTGTACGTTGCGGAAATCGCTCTTGGTGTGTGGGCCTCTCTCCTCGCGTCTTCGTGGCCTCATGACGAGGATGACGAGGCTTGCGGCGAAATGCTCGAGCAAAAGCTCGTGGCTGTCGGCGTGGGGGCCGCCTTTATTTGGCTGGATGTCGTCTTCTTCTTTATCTGGTCATATCTTTTCCAGCACCGGTATAGTCCCAGACGTGCAGACCGTTTACAGCTTGATGATGTCGACCGGTCTGAAGTGGAGTGGGAGTACTGCTTTCGTTTTTGGTGTGGCATTTTGCGATACACAACGTGCAACTTGTTTGGCTTTGTGACTGGTGGCGAGGATGCAAATGAAACGTATCAATGTGTGGCCAGCGTCTTCAATTCGTGGTTCAAAGGGACAGGTCTGTCCGTGACTGATTTGCTGGCGGCAATGATCCTCATTCGCGCGGATCAGAAGGCAGTCCAGGCAGGCGTTTTGCGATTCTCGCGATACGAGAGTCCGGATTCTGAATTTGTTCTCGGGGCCAAATCACGCAAGAAGAAGTTTGGCGTCGTAGAATCCTCTGTGCGCTCCATGACGGCGGCGGCCACGTCGGCCAAGGTAGACGCAATCGACGAGGCAGTTCCTAACGCCCGCGCCAGAACCAGGAAAGAGGGTGACGATGACGATGATGACGTGGAAGCGGGAATGCGTCGTCTCCATGACCCGGACCCTGTGGAGACGGACGGCCCGCCCAGCGAAGAGGCATTCAAACAATTCAGCAAGCACTACGAGTTTATTCCCTACATGATTGCACTCTACGGCTGGAAGCTTGTCTTGTACTCTTCAACGGTGCGGCTGAAGCCCCTGGCGGGTATTTCCAAGGTATTAAAGCTGCCGGGTCTGCGCAAGCAGGCCACCGTGCGTGGCGACGGCGATAATTGCTGCGGATGTGCCGCCCAGGCTTTGCTGGGCGAAACAGCGCTTGATCCGGAAAGCGTTATTTATGCCACCTTTTCCAGTGTGGCTATTCGGCGCGAAAGCAGTGTGCAGATCCCTCACGCAGTCATGGTTGACCATGATAAGCGCGCAGTTGTGGTTGCGATGCGCGGGACGCTCTCGCTGCAGGATCTCATGACCGACGCGATGCTAGAGCCTGCCTCGCTCGGGCCGGCTGGCAATTGTTGGGGGTTTGATGGATCTCGGCACCATGCTCACGAAGGCATGCTCAAGGTGGCCATGCGAATTCGCGGCACCCTTGAACGGAACCAAGTTCTGCATCGGCTATTGGGCGTGGCAAAGCGCACGTATCAACGCTCGTACATGATGCCGGAGAACCGCGCTGCCGTGGAGCCCGTTGTAGATATCGACTTGGATGCGCTTCCCGACTGCTCTGGATATGATCTCGTTGTCCTAGGCCATAGTCTTGGGGCAGGCGTGGCGTCAATCGTTACGCTGCTCCTGCGGCCGACATTCCCGCAAGCTCGGTGTCTTGCGTATGCGGGTCCGGGATGTGTCTTTGACTATGAGCTCGCGGAAGCGTCGCAGGAATGGTGCACGAACCTTTTCCTCGGCAACGATATTGTGCCACGACTGAGCTGGGAGGCGCTCATGGGCCTTCGTGAGCGTGTGTTTGACGTTCTGTATCGCGCCAAGGCGTCCAAGGCGCGCATTCTGCGAGGCGCTTTGGGTAATGCGAGTGCAGAAGCGCTCTTGTACGAGCCATTCGAGGTTCCGCAGACACCGGGCCGCCTGGCGCTCAAGGCGCGCGCCGAGGAAATGAGTCAACGACAGCGGACGCAGCGGGCCGACCAGATTCCCATGTACGCGCCAGGCGTGCTAATTCATCTGGCCAAGGTGGAGACAGTGTTGCACCGTGGCTTTTTCACCCGGCGCAAGCAGCGCGTTTACGAGCCGCATTGGGTGCTGGATCGGCGGGCTCTTGGAGACCCGCTCATTTCAACGCGGTCTCTCCTTGATCACTTTCCTGACCTCATTCCCGAGGCATGTGCGCAGATCCTCGAGCGCCATGGTCGTGGCAGCAGCGAAGGTGCGGTCGCCCCTGAGATATAAGAGATATAATAAGAATAATAATGATGATAATGTTTCAACATCGAACCATTCTTTGGTCGTTTGTCTTTCGCGATGGCCAGGCTGGCAACTTGGCAAGTAACTAGAGTCGCAATCGATCTCAGACTTGGATTTTTTATAGCTTATCGATCTCATTCTCCTTCTCATCGTTTGGCAAGGTCGTGAACGGCCTCAAGATTCACAAATCTTCCGCGCCGACCTTACAGTTGCTCCCCCAACTCACTTCTCGCGCTCGTGGTTCCACTGCGGCGCGTCCGAGCAGGCGAGCAGGAAGGCTATCTGTGCCCTTCGCGGCGCTTTTGTGCATTTGCGCCCCGCGGCTCTGTGAGACTTTTGCGGGTCTTCTCACTCGCGCGTGGCCTGCGCCCCGCGGCTCTGTGAGACTTTTGCGGGTCTTCTCACTCGCGCGTGGCCTGCGCCCCGCGTCTTTGTCAACCTCGCGCGCAACTCTATGAGACTTTTCGTCCTCTTCTCACTCCTGTCTTTGTAACCTCTTCGTTTTCAGTCTTGCCGCCACAAGCGTGTGCGAGAGCGCGTGAGCGCGTGTGTATGCGGCAGCGGCGGTGACGAGGCGGCGGAGTAGGAGGAGGCCGAGCAGGCGAGGAGGCGGCGCTTGCTTCGATCGAGCGCGCGAGGGTTCGTAGCGAACGACGGTAATGCTTGGCAGGCTCGCACGTCGTCGTGCAAGAGAGAAAGAAGTACTTGACCCTCGCGCGGCAGCGGAGGCCGCGCGAAAGATCGAGAGGAGAAGAACGTAGACAGCGCGGACTGCCCAAGCGGGGACCGTCAGCGTTGAGCGCTCGCAGCCGCAGCGCGCGCAGTGTTGGAGGAATTGTCTTAGAAGAACAAGCCGCACAATCACACGCACTCCACAAAAGAATGTATATCGCTGTAGTGGCCGTGGCTGATGGGATGACAGAGCTTCGCTGGCAGCTCGCAAGCCTCCACTTATAGTATACGTAGTATTTACATTCAAGCTTGAAGTACTGTGTCCCTTTCCAGGCCTTGCTTTGCCGTGCACTTGCAAAACAGAAGGTTTATCAAAGTGCCCGCGAAGAAGCGTCCCTCGCCTCTGCCGCCTCCTCCCGCCCTTCTTGATTGGTCTGCGCTCGCTGCAGCGGGCTGAACCTGCATTCTGTGCCGTCCGCGAGCGCCGGCCACGATCGCCTCGCGCTGTTGAACTTCTTGAGGCCAAAAGAATGTAAGCGACGGAAGCCGTCGCCGCCATGCGGGTGGTCTCGCTGAGAGTTATGTTCTCGCAAGAACGACGGTTTGCTGCGGCTTCGGCAGCAAAAGCGAGGAGGCACAAAAGCGGCGCCGCGGCGAAAGAGGCTGAGGCGCGAGTCCACTTGGGCCGCGGCGCGCAAGTGGACCTTGGCGGCGGGCGCAAGTGAGGAAAGGGCCGCGCAAGTGAAGTATGGCGGTCCCCGGCGAGTCAACTTTGGTCGGCGGGGATGCCGCTTCAAAACCAAAACGGAAAAGGACAAGAAGAAAACACCAAACCAGGTCAGCCACGCCAGGCCGCAGCAAAGCCAAGCCAAGCCAAGCCAAGCAGACCAAGACAAAGCCCGAGAGCTTCGACCCGCTCGCTCGCACGCACGCAAGCACCAAGGCGGCTCCAGACAGCAGCAGAGCACCATGTCGCGCTCGCAGGTTATCCCCGGTACGTTCGTTGCGCGAGACTCTGGCCGGGCCGGAGCCGGCTGCGAATCGTGAGATGCAGAGACCGCGCCCGCCCGGTCCAAGGAAAAGTCCTACTCCGCCGAGGCTGCGAAGGCGGAGAGGGCGGCGACGAGGAGGACGCGGGCGGGAGGGAGGGAGGAGGGAGGAGGAGGGCTGGCACGACAAGGCTGCCTGCGTTGTGCTCCGAGCGAAGAGCACGTATGCATGCAGGGAGGGCATAAAGGCTGTGAGGCCAAGGACGCACCGATGAACTGTAAAAACTGACTGACCCGCAAAAATGCTTTATTCTCATTGATGTGATGGTATACTGGGACGCTTCCCTCAAACTCGTGTCGAATCCAATGCGCGTTGGCCCAACCGTCTCTGCGCTTCATGGCCCTGCGTCGGGATGTTTGGCGTCGATGGATGGACACAGAAACGCTGAGCGGAAAGCGCATCGTGAACCAGATCCGCGATGTTCTCGACAATGTCTCGATCCCCGCCGAGCAACCGAACAAGAAGATGATCCCGCTTTCGCTGGGTGATCCGACGACGTTTGGAAATTTGATGACAACCGACATTTTCATCAAGGCTTTGCAAAAGGCGGCAGCGTCGCCGGCAGCGCACGGGTACCAGCACACAACGGGAAGCAAGGCTGCCAAGGAGGCCGTCGCGAAGCGCTCTGCGGCAGCCACGGGACGCAAGGTGGAAGCCGCCGATGTCTTTCTCGCGAGCGGGTGCTCGGGAGCCCTGGACATTAGTCTTCAGGCGCTCGCCAGTCCCGGAGACAACATCCTGCTGCCGCAGCCCGGCTTCGCGCTCTACGAAACGCTGGCTCTTGCGCACGGCATCGAGGTCCGGCATTACCCGCTTCTCCCCCACAAGAAGTGGGAGATTGATGTTGACGCGCTCGAGCAGCTCGTTGATGACAAGACGCGCGCCATCTTGGTGAATAACCCGTCCAACCCGTGCGGCAGCGTGTACTCGAAGGAGCACCTTTGCGATGTGCTTGCGGCGGCGGAACGTCTCAACCTTGCCGTGATTGCGGACGAGATCTATGGCAACCTGGTCTTTTCCGGCGAGACCTTTTACAGCATGGCCGAGCTGGCCAAGAATGTCCCGGTGCTTGAGGTGGGCGGCCTTGCCAAGGAGTTCCTCGTCCCTGGCTTGCGCGTGGGCTGGATCATCATGCATGATGTGGAGCTCGAGGATGGTCAGACAGCCCTGCAGAACGTGCGTCGGAGCGCTCTGAGGCTCACTCAGCTCACTTTGGGTGCCAACACGCTCGTGCAGGCGTGCATGCCGGACATTCTCACACCCAAGGCCGGATCCCCGGAAGAGCGCCAGTTGGCGCAGTTCAACGCAGATACGATCGCACAACTGGAGAGCAACGCCAAGTTTGTAACCAAGCGCATCAACTCGATGCGTGGACTGCGCGCGACCACGCCGCAAGGCGCCATGTACACAATGGTGGAGATTGATCAATCGCAGATTGCAATGGATGATGTCAAGTTCACGCAGCAGCTCGTCGACGAGGAGCTGGTCTTTGTGCTTCCTGGATCCTGCTTTGGCATGGCCAACTTTGTGCGCATTGTCTATTGCGCTCCGGAGGAGGTCCTTGCCGAGGCCTGCGACCGCATCGAGGCTTTTCTCAAGCGACTTTCCACTGCCATTGGCAACTAAGTCCCCTGGGTGTGAACGACTGTTCATTGTTGGCAACGAAATGATTTTGGCGGCGCAACAGAATTCCAAGATTGTTTCGCCCCATGCTGACTGCTATAGCGCACATGCAGATTTCCGTCGTTTCTCCAAACAAGCAACCCACCGTGTCCGAGTGTCCACAAACTTAGCTAGGCTAGACGTGACCGGGACCAATAATGTAGAATTCATGTTGATTGATGATAATTCTTTGCTGTCTGCGAATCACCAATGCTGCAAGCAGCAAGGGTGGACTCGCGACCCACTTTTCACTTTTTTTTGGGGGGGGGGGGAGGGGGCACTGGGGGAAGGAGAGGAGAGGAGAGATATGAATGTGTCCCTCTGCGGCAAAGAGCCCAATTGAGATTGAGTGTGTGATCCCCAGCCCAAGAAGTAGCCTACGGCTTGCCCTCGTTCATGAAAGATTCCAAGTGTCAAGTTGGCCACGATCATTTGTTGGATCGTTTGGGTTGAGGATGACAAGAGAATAGAAAAAGCTAAAAAAAGACGCGACCGAATGATTGGAGAAATAGGAACGCTGACATAGGTTCATGATATTGACTTGACGAGACAGTAGCTGTCTCTTTGTGCTGTGCTTCTTCCAAAACGTACAAAGCGTCAATGCGCAGCAATAAATGACGTCATGTCAGATTGGGGTCACGAAGAAAGGAAGAAAGGAAAGGGCGGGGCATGCACGGTTGTAAATAGATTATTGCCGACGGACAGACACAGCGAGGCCATCTCCAGATGCCCTGGCTATGGTATGCGATTGCGTTGAGGCGCAAGGGGGAAAGAATGCATTGCTGAAACCAATGGACTAATTGCCTGACGGATCAACCGTCCAAGCACCTTTTCTTATTCCCCTTTTTTCCAAAATGCGAGCATGATCATATTTCTCGAGGTGTTGCTTGAAAAGGACGATCGATGAGAGGCGGCCGACGTTGTGCGTGCGTGTTGTGTAATTCTTTTTTGGTCTTCTTCATCTCTCTTCTTTCTTTTTGCCCTTTTCATTATTGGCAACACAAAGACAGAAGTTACTACCAGAGCAACTCGGGCGCGGCGCGCGAAATTAACAAGGGCCGCTCTGCGCGGCCGGGCAGAGGGGTCAGGGGCGGGCGGTCGGGCCACTCCGTTGAGGGAAAGTCCGGCGCGTAATGCAGAGTCGGAGGCACACTTACATTTGCTGTGCAGAGGCAGACTCGTCCGACATCAGGAACTTGTCGACGGCCTCGGCAGCGCCGCGACCCTCGTTGATGGCCCAGACGACGAGAGACTGGCCACGGCGGCAATCGCCAGCAGCAAAAACGCCCGGGACCGGGGTGGTGTACTCGCCGTATTCGGCCTTGATGTTTCCTCGCTCGTCAGCGTCGAGGCTGAGCGCGTTGATGAGGTTCTCCTCGGGGCTGACAAAGCCCATGGCCAGGAGCACGAGGTCGGCCGGGATGGTCTGCTCGGTGCCGGGAATCTCCTGGAAGGCGCCATCCTTGAACTCGACGCCGACCGTGACGACGCCCTTGACGTTGCCCTTGCCGTCGTCGAGGAGACGCTTGGTCTGGACAGAGTACTGGCGAGGGTCGCTGCCAAAGGCAGTGACGTTCTCCTCGTGGCCGTAGTCGAGCTTGTGGACCTTGGGGTAAAGAGGCCAGGGGTTGACCTTGGCGTCGCGCGCGGTGGGGTTTTGGGGCATGAGCTCGAGGTTGACGAGGCTCTTGCAAAAGTGGCGGAGCGAGGTGCCGATGCAGTCGGTACCGGTATCACCACCGCCAATGACGACGACGTTCTTGCCCTCGGCAGAGATGAGTTCGTTAGTCCACTGGTTGCGGAAGAAGCCCTTGTCGTCGAGCTTGAGATCCTTTTGGTTGGCCGTGAGGAACTCCATGGCCGGGTAGACGCCCTTGAGGTCGCCGCCGGGGCAGCTGAGAAGGCGGGGCTTGGTGGCACCGACAGCGAGAACGACGGCGTCGTACTGAGAGCGGAGCTCCTCGGCGTCGCGGTTGACACCAACCTCGACGTTGGTCTCGAAGACGATGCCCTCTTGGCGGAGGAGGTCGACGCGGCGGTCGACGGTGCGCTTGTCGAGCTTGGGGTTGGGGATTCCGTAGTAGAGGAGGCCGCCGACCTTGTCCTCGCGCTCCATGACGGTCACGGTGTGTCCGAGCTGGTTAAGCTGGTCCGCGGCAGCGAGACCGGCGGGGCCGCTGCCGATGACGGCGATCTTCTTTCCGGAGCGGTCCTCCTCGGGGACCATGCGGGGCTGGATCCAGCCCTCCTTCCATGCGCGCTCGACAATGGCGTACTCCATGTTCTTGATGGTGACGGGCTCGTCAATGAGGCCGGCGACGCAGGCGCCCTCGCAGGGTGCGGGGCAGACACGGCCGGTGAACTCGGGAAAGTTGTTGGTTTTGTGCAGGCGGTCGATGGCCTCGAGCCACTGGTCGTTGAGGACGAGGTCGTTCCACTCGGGGATGAGGTTGTTGATGGGGCAGCCGGTGTGGGTCTGGCAGAACGGAGTGCCGCAGTCCATGCAGCGCGCGGCCTGGCGCTTCTGTTCGGAGGGATCGTCGTGGCCGACGGAGTTGATCTCGCTCCAGTCCTGGAGGCGCATCTTGGAGGGCCTGTAGGGCTCGGGCTTGCGGTGGAAGTCGACGAAGCCGCGCGGGGACTTGCCGAGCGGGACGACGGGCTTCTTGGGCGCGTCGGCGGGTGCGGAAGCGGCGGGCGCGGCGGCGCTCGAGGCGAGCACAGCCTTTTCCAGCTTGTCGACCTTGATCATGAGCTGCGTGAGCATGTCGTCAAGGCGCCTCTGGGCGTCGTCCGCGCCTCCGGCCGCCGACATGGCGCGCACGAAGTTCGTGGCGGGGCCGCGGCGCTGCGTCTGTCGCGCCACGGCGCTCGCAACCTGCACTCGCCTCATCATGCTTGCCGGTCGCTCTCTCTTTGCGCGCGGGCGAGCGTGCGTGCGTACGTGCGTGCGTGCGTGCGTGCGTGCGTGCGTACGTGCGAGCAAGCGAGCGAGCGAGCGAGCGCGCGTCCAAGCAGGCGTGCGGCGGGCACCGAGCGCTCTGCTGCTCTGCTGCTCGACGGGGCGGCAGGTGTTTGGTTTGAATTCTAGTTTCACGCAGAGAAAGCAGCGCAGCGCAGGCTCCTTCATACACAAGCAGCCGGCACAGACAGGCCAGTGCGCGGCCGAGGTTGCCGCGGCGCAGGGCAACACGAGCAAAGGAAGTTGTCAATGAAACAAACCGCGAGAGAATGGAAGCAGGAAGGCCCCGCCCGCCCAAGTAAAGTAGAAAGAAAAAAGCAAGGAAAAGCAAGCGAGCGAAGAGGAGGAAGCAAGGACGCAAGGAAGCAGGCGCGGAAGAAGTGCATTACAAACCGCGCAGCGATAGTGCAGTGTAATGCAATGCAGCGCATGCAATGCAATGCAGTGCGATGCAGCACATGGCCGAGGGATGCAAGCGACCGCCAACCGAGGCACGCCGTGCAAAAACACCCGCTACACAAATCAGCCAAGGCAGCTGCGCAGTGGTGCGCGGCGCAGCGGCGCGGTGCAGAGGGAGGGAGGGGCCGGGTGGGTGGATGGATGGAGGGAGGGATGGGTGGAAGCGAGCGCGAGAGCGACGCAGACAAGCAGGCGCACACGCGCGCGTCGGCTGTGCTCGCTTTGCTCGGCAAGTTGTGCAAAAGAAAAAAAAGAAATGAAAGAAAAAAAGAAAGAATGATAGAGAGCGTGCATGAAAGAAAGGGGAAAGCGGCGGCCTTGCCTCGTTCCTCGCGCGGCGCGGCGCGGCTCGATCGCTCGGCCGCGGGCCCGTGGGCTTGCTACGGCGGCGTGGCAGCAGCGGAGCGGGCGGCGCGGCAGCAGCGGCGGCGGGGCTCGTGATCATGGCGAGTGGGCCTGCCGCGATGAGGCGCCGCCGCAAGAACCTTGAAGTGCTGACGCGCTGCGCCGCTGGAGACAGAGAGGGAGAGAGAGAAAAGGGGGGGGGGGCAGCCAGGGACCGCGCGCAGACGGGAAGAAAGGACTCGATTCGAAGTGGAAGAAACCGCCGCCCCCCCCTCTGGGCGCCCTGTCGCCAGTGCCCGCAGCGGACTTGAACTGCGGGGACAAAAGGAAAGGAAGGTCCCGCAGACAATGTGAGGCCTTGCATTCGTTCATTCTTTCATTTATTTATTTCTCAGCTTGCGAGGAAATGAATGTTATATTTATTTGGAGACGAGCTCTCTCGTGCTTACCAAGCAGCAAAGCCGTGCGGCCAGCAAGAGCTCGCTCGGGCGGGAGAATAAATTGATTGGTGGTCGGTGCGGCCGACCTGTGCTGCTTGGCCAGGCTTCGCGGCCGTCCGAGTCGCCAGAGGCCGGCCGGCCGACCTCCCTCACGGAGCAGACAAGACCATCCGCAGCCGAGCCCTGCGTGCCGCACTGCAGCTGCGCAGTTTGGTCTCGCGGCTTGCGAGGGTGCAAGTCTTCGTTTGCCTCGACGACTTGCACGAAGGTGACGACGACAGGCTCCGACCGCTCTGCTCTGCTCTGCTCTGCTCTGCTCTGCTCTGCACGGCTTGGACGGCCGCCAGCAGCAGCAGCAGCAGCAGCAGCAGCAGCAGGCAGGGCCCATGATCTTCAAGAGGTGACAGTGCAGGTGCAGATGCCGCTGCGGCTCGCCTTGGTGGTTACATTAGTATAAAGGTAAGGGTAGAAGCAGCAGCTGAGACGGCGCCTGCGCCTGCGCCTGCGCCTGTTCGCAGTGCAGCGCTGCTGGCAGATGGCGGTGTCTGCGCGGCGAGGAAAACCTGCTCGGACGGCCCGGGGCGGCACGTGGGTGCCTCGCAGTCGTGTCGCGAACTCGCTCGAGCTGACAAGGTCGAGCTTGCACGCGCTGCGCACACGTCGGGCCAAGCAGCTGTGCTGCAGCAAGCAGCAGCAGCGATGGCCAGCCAGGTAGCCAGCCACCAAGAGCAAACAGGTGATGGATGGATGGATGGATGGATGGATGGATGGATTACGGACGTCTTTTAAACGTGGATGGAGCCGAGGAGAATGTTGGGGCCGTCTCGTTCCCAGCGCGGCGCCGGTCGGCAGGAGCTTCAGGTCTCGCCGCGAGAACAGCACAGTTCAGCCGCGGCGGACGACCTGAATGTCATGGCATGGTATGGCATGGCATGGCCGAGGCCGAGGGTGGCGGGTAGAAGGCGGCCCGCCCGAGCCCGAGACAGTCGGAGCTTTTTCTGCCCGGCTGGTTGTGCGGTTCGTCTCCGGCATGAAGCTCCATTCGGGCAACGCACCAGCCCACCACCGCCCGCAGCTGGTCCCCTTTCGTGGATAAAGTGACTGACCGCGCCTTTCCGCGGATAGAAATGGAATGAAATAGAATGCCATGGAATCGATCTTTCATCGTTCATTCATTCATTCGTTCATTGCCAATCAAAAGCACTAGGCTAGCTGTCGGCTGCGGCCGTCAATCGATTGTTCAATCAATCGGTCGATCGGTCGATCGATCGATCAATCCCGCGATTTTTTTTTTTTCACATGGATGGTGGCTGATTTACCCTCAGCGCGTAGCTGAAGGAACGTAAGGTAAAGCGAGGCGCGATAAGTGCCCGACACAGCCCACAGCGGAGGAGCGACTTTTCCTGGCTGGGCGCCGCACAGCCAGCCACCATGGCCAGCCAGCCAGCCCTCACTTTTTAGTATAAAATAACAAGTTTCATGTGCAAGGAGAAACCTCGTTTCGCATCAATGGTTAGGTGAGGCCAGCGCATCGCAGCGACCAGCGACTGCGACCAGCGACGCGGCGGCCTGTCCGAGACCTGGTGCGCATGCGTGCGCGCGTGCGAGCAACAAGTGACAGCGACCATGGCAAGCGACCGTCAGCAGTGCGAGTGCTTTGGGTGCAGTGGCAAGGGAGGGGAGGCTGGAGCGAACTCGGTAGCTGCGGGGAGGATGCGGGCCCGTGTCTTCCCGCGCGCGCACCACGGCGCCTCGCAGCCACCCATTCCACAGATTTCGAACGCGGCCGAGGTTCCAGGTCGCCGAGCCGCTTCATGGACTCGGCCGCGCCGTGCCTACTACTGCTACTGCTGCTGCTGCTGCAGCAGCTGGCTGCTGCTGCTGCTGCGTGCCTGGCCGGGCCGCAAATGGCCGCTCGCAGTCGCATTAACAGGCGGGCCACACCAGCCATCGCGGCCAGACTGCAGTGCAGTGCTCGCAGCCAGCTGCGGCAGCTGCAGAGCGACCAACCAAGTGCGAGTGCGAGCGAGATAAAGTGGGCCCGAGGCAACGAACAGGCCAAGGCACTTTTTGCGATATTTGCCACCAACCACCGAGCTTGCGAGCGGCGACGAGCAAGCACGCGACGTGCAGTCGAAACAAAAATCTTGCATCCGCCTCGGCCCATCTGGCTGGCCGGCTGGTTGGCTGGCTGGCGTGGCAAGTCACATCGGTGGCTGCTGCTGCAGCTGCTGCCTCTTTCCAGCCTTATTAAGCTGCCTGCACGGCCCGAGAGTCGTGTGAGCCTGCCGGGCCAAGTTATTAGTGGTAGCGGGGACTTGAGCGGCAGAGGCGTGGCCCGTCATCGGCCCGGACAAGGAAGGTCGCAGGAAGCAAAGTCGGCGTCACGTGCCTCGCTTTGCATAGTGCGCGCGGACACGCGCCCGAAGGCTTCGGGGCGCCGAGGAAACGGCGTGGGCCAGGTCAAGAGGGTTCACTTTGGTCCCCCCGCTTGCTGTTTCAATTTTTTTTGGCCATGGTTAATTTACAAGACGAGATACCCTAACAGTAAATTTGCAGTCAATTTGGTTCGTGGCAGTGGCTATGACTGGCTGGCTGACTGGCTGGCCGTGGTTGGTGGGGCCACACAAGTCGTATCCTTTGGAAGACCCGGCTGTTGTCGTTGTTGTTGTCGTTGATGTTGCTGCTGCTGCTGCTGCTGCTAGCAGTGGCCCACGAGACGAGTTTGTCCAACCTGCAGCCGCCCTATGCTTGGATGGTCTCTCCAAAGTTGCACTCTCAAAGTGGCTTGAACCAAGTTGACATGACATCACATGCCCTTTTCTTTTCTGCTCCTCTCCTTACTGTTCTTCTTTCTTTTCTTTTTTACGAGTTGTCAGGGCCGAGACAAGACAACTTGTCGATCGATCGTGGCAGTAGCGATGAGTCCTTCGCAGCGACCTCCGCTAGTGACATGGCATGGCACGATCATGGCGATCACTCACATGTCAATCTATCGATGGTCGGAGCTCCTTGACTTTTGATGAAGAAATTGATAAAACACAGGTAGGCAAGCAAAAAAATTAAGAGGCAATACAGAGAGACGGTGACGCCCCGCTCACCACGGCCCGTGCCGGGCCTCGGGCGGGCACAACCGTGGGGGAAGCGCACACAAATCGCAGCTGCAGCCTGCCTGCCTGCCAGCCTGCCTGCCTGCGATGCATACCACCAGCGCACCGAACCCGGTGGCTTCGGTCTCGCCTGCCGCCGCCTCGTCAGCGCTGTCGGGCGGTCGCCGGCCGGGCAGCCAGCCCCCTCGGCGATTCAAATCAATCTAATAGATAGATGTGCGGTGCGACTGCGGCGACGGCGACCGCGACATCCAAATGCAGCGCTCGACCTCTTCCTTCCTCTCCCTCCTCTTGGAGCTTGCCGTCTTCCTTTTTGTTTTCTCTCGCGGGCGTAAAAAGTGTGCGCGCGGCGTCGATGGTGAAATTGGAACTTGCCCCGCAACAACCAACCAAAAACAAAAAACTTGAAAAGGATCATCGCGCTTGAAACAGCTGACTGCTGCCGCCAACCAACCCGCCAGCCAGCCAACCAACCAGCCTATGAAGTAGTCAAGCACCTCGCTGGCAGGCCGCGCCCTCCATCCATCCTGCCTCGGCGCTCGCCCGCTCGCCCGCCCGTTCCTGCGCCGCGCGCGGCCCGCTCCAAAAGGACAGACCAGCCGAGCGGAGGGGCGGGGGGCATCGGCAGAGTCTGCCCGCCGACGCGCCCCGGGTGTCCCCCCCTCTCCCTCCCTCCCTCTGGGCGGCCGCCAGGCTCCCTTCCTCCCTCCCTCCCTCGCGCGTTCCCTCCCTCCGCTCTCCTCCCTCCCTCCCTCCCTCCGTCCCTCCCTCCCGCGCGCTCTGCAGCCGCCCGCGGGTGGCGAGCGAGCGGCGAGCGCCGGCTCGGGCGGGCGCGGCGACGCGGCGCGGGCGCGCTCCGGGAATGCCTCCGGCGCGGGCGGGCTGTAATTGGCGGCGCCGGCTTGCGCCCGTGCTGGCTGCTGCAGCTGTTTGTTTCTCAGCCTGCCTGCTGCGCATTGTTCACTCGCTTGCGCCGCTGCGGTGCACTGTATTCGCGCCGCGTCGAACTGCCGGCCACTGCTTGCGCTGCACTGCATTGCAGTGCACTGCATTGCACCGCATTGCACTGCTGCGCGGTTCGACGGTGAGACCCCACGGCGGGCGCTGCCGTGCACCGCGCTGCACCGCGTCGCGTGCGTGCTCGCCCGGCTGCGCGGGCCTTCCTTCCGCGCAGTGGAAGCGTGCGCTGCGCGCAGACGGAGAGGAGCCGCAGACCCAACACGCGACGGAGCCAGGCAGCTGACTCCAATCTGTTTGTCTGTGCAAACGACACACGTCGAAGGAAAAAAGCAGGAGACAAACAAAGCAAGAAAGCAAGAAAGCAAGAAAGCAAGAAAGCAAGAAAGAAAGAAAGAAAGAAAGAAAGAAAGAAAGAAAGAAAGAGGGAAAGAGGAACAAGCAGAGCAGCCAACCACCAGGACAGGAGGAAGCAGCAGAGGAAGAGGAAAGAAAGAAGGGGAGAAAGAAAGAAAGAAAGAAGGCAGGAAAGGGAGAGAGAGCAAGGGCGCAGTGCAGCGCAGCGCGGCGCAGTGCAGTGCAGGTGCACGGCGGCAAGCAGCAAACTCGACTCGACCCGACTCGCCTCGACTCGACTCGGCGCGGCTCGGCTCGGCGCGACGCGACGCGACGCGGGCAAGGCACGGCGGGCGGCGCAGCGCGGTGCAGCGTCGGCGCGCGGAAGGGCAGCGGGCGGCGGGCCTCGGCGCGCCGCGACCCCAACCAACAGACAGACGCGGCGCCGTTGATTGGAGAAGCAGCGGCGGCGGCAGCAGCAGCAGCAGCGAGCGGCAGCAGCGGCAAGCGCGACAGACGCAGCGCGAAGCATGATGCTGGGAAGATGGCAACGCGCCGCCGGCGCGCGCAGGCCCCTCCGCGTGGCGCTCGTGGTCGTCGACCAGCGCGCCATGATGGGGTTCTCCTCGTCGACGACGACGGCGGCGACGACGAGCACCGTCAAGCGCGGCAGCTTCCGCCAGGTCCCCAAGCACAAGATGGGCCTCTATAACCCGGCGCTCGAAAAGGACTCGTGCGGCGTGGGCATGGTCGCCAACCTCAAGGGCCGCACCAGCCACAAGATCGTCGCCGACGCCAACGAAATGCTCGCACGCATGGCCCATCGGGGAGGCTGCGGCTGCGAAGCCAACACCGGCGACGGCGCAGGCATCCTCGTCGGCATGCCAGACAGCTTCATGCGCCAGATCGCACAAAAGGACCTCGGCATTGAGCTCCCCGCCGCCGGAAACTTTGCCACCGGCATGGTCTTCACGTCAGTCGAGGACGACGCCGCCGCCGAGTCCAAACGCCTCTTCGAGGCCAACGCGCCCCGCTTCGGCATCAAGGTTCTCGGCTGGCGCGACGTGCCCACCAACAACTCCATGCTCGGCATGGGCGCACGCCTCTCCGAACCCAACATCTCCCAGGTCTTTGTCGAAAACGAGGCCGGACACGACATCGAGGTCTTTGAGCGCGAACTCATGCGCATGCGCAAGGCCACCGAGGCAGACACTCTCGCCGCCGGCATCGAGGACTTTTACGTCTGCTCGCTCAGCGCCCGTACCATCACCTACAAGGGACAGCTTACCCCGGAGCAGCTGCCCCAGTACTACCTCGACCTCGTCAACACCGACTTCCAGTCGCACCTCGCCCTTGTGCACTCGCGCTTCTCCACCAACACCTTCCCCAGCTGGGACCGCGCACAGCCCAACCGCATTCTCTGCCACAACGGCGAGATCAACACCCTCCGCGGCAACAAAAACTGGATGCACGCGCGCAGCGGCGTCATGAAGTCCCCGCTCCTCGCCGACAACGACCAGAACGGCCTCCTGCCCATCTGCTCCGACAACATGACCGACTCCGGCAACGTTGACTCCGTCCTCGAGCTCCTTGTCAAGGGCTCTGAGCGCTCCATCGCCGAGGCCATGATGATGATGATCCCCGAGGCCCACCAGAACGACGTGCACATCTCCAAGGAGAAGAAGGCCTTTTACGACTACAACAGCCTCATCATGGAACCTTGGGACGGTCCCGCCATGATGGCCTTCACCGACGGCCGCTACGTCGGCGCCTGCCTCGACCGCAACGGTCTTCGTCCTAGCCGCTTCTACGTCACCGAGGACGACCACGTCATCCTTTCCTCCGAGGTCGGCGTCCTCCCCTCCCTCGACCCGGCCACCATCCGCCAAAAGGGCCGCCTCGAGCCCGGCAAGATCTTCCTTGTCGACTTTGAGACCGAGCGCATCGTCCATGACGAAGAGCTCAAGCACAACATCGCCGGCGCCCGCGACTACAAGGGCTGGCTCGACCGCAACCTCGCCTCGCTCGCGGACTGGTCTGCCGGATCCAGCCCGGCTGCCCGCAAGCCCGTCGACGAGAGGGAGCTTCGCGCACGACTCAACGCCTTTGGCTACACCACCGAAACCCTCGACCTCCTCCTCGCCCCCATGGCCGTCGGCGGCAAGGAGGCCCTCGGCAGCATGGGTGTCGATGCCCCCCTCGCCGTCCTCTCGCGCCTGCCCAAGGGCCCCACCGAGTACTTCAAACAGCTCTTTGCCCAGGTCACCAACCCGCCCATTGACCCCATCCGCGAGGAGATCGTCATGAGCCTCCAGTGCCCCGTCGGCCCCGAGGCCAACCTCCTCGAGGTCACCGAGTCCCACGCCGCCCGCCTCATGGTCAAGGAGCCTATCCTTTCCGAGCAGGACATGGCTGCCGTGCTTGCCGCCGACTCTCCGGAGAACGCCTTCAAGGGCCGCTGGTTTTCCAAGGCCATCGACATCACCTACGCGGCCCCGGCCCCCGGCCAGTCCCAGGGCGATGCCCTGCGCGCCGCGCTCGAGTCCATCTCCAAGCAGGCCGAAGAGGCCGTCACCCAGGGCAAGGTCCCCGTCATTGTGCTCTCGCACGACAACATCTCGTCTGACCGCCTCCCGATCCCCTCCCTGCTCGCCATTGGCGCCGTCCACCAGCACCTCATCAAGCTCAAGGAGCGCACCAACTGCGCGCTCTTCCTCAAGGCCGGCGATGCGCGCGAGGTGCACGACATGGCATGCCTCTTTGGCTTTGGCGCCGACGCCGTCTGCCCGGCCACCGCCTACGACGCCCTTCGTGACCTCAACGAGACGGGCCGTCTCTACGCCATGAACATGCGCAAGGAGATCTCCGATGAGGAGGCCATCGAAAAGTACCGCAAGTCCCTCTCCAAGGGCCTGCTCAAGGTCATGAGCAAGATGGGTATCTCCACCCTTCAGTCCTACAAGGGTGCCCAGATCTTCGAGGCCGTTGGTCTCAACTCCGAGGTCGTCGACATGTGCTTCACCGGTACCACCACCCGTATCGAGGGCGCCGACTTTGACGCCCTTGCCCAGGACGTCGCCACCAACCACCACCGCGCCTACCCGCACAACCCCAAGGAACGCGGCGGTTCCGCCGGCGCTCGCGCTCACATGCCGCTCCTTGCCAACCCTGGCGACTACCACTACCGCCACAACGGCGAGGCCCACCACAACAGCCCCGCTGCCATGGCCGAGATGCAGTATGCCGTTCGCGAGTACGACCAAGCCGCCTGGGAGCGCTACCGCAGCCACACCATGGATGCCAACCGCAAGGTCTCGCTCCGTGGTCTTCTCGACTTCAACATTGACCCGGCTCGCTCCATCTCCATTGACGAGGTCGAGCCTGCATCGGAGATCCTCAAGCGCTTCGCCACCGGCGCCATGAGTCTTGGCTCCATCTCCGCCGAGTCCCATGAAACCCTGGCCATCGCCATGAACCGCCTCGGTGGTCGCTCCAACACCGGCGAGGGTGGTGAAGACCCTGCTCGCTTCACCCCGATGCCAAACGGCGACACCAAGCGCAGTGCCATCAAGCAGGTCGCTTCTGGCCGCTTTGGCGTCACGGCCGAGTACATTGCCAACTCGGACCAGGTCCAGATCAAGATGGCCCAGGGTGCCAAGCCCGGTGAGGGTGGTGAGCTTCCCGGCTTCAAGGTCTCCGAGGAGATCGCCAAGGTCCGCGGCACTACCCCAGGCGTGGGTCTCATCTCCCCGCCCCCGCATCATGACATTTACTCGATCGAGGATCTTGCGCAGCTCATCCATGATCTCAAGAACGGTAACCCGTACGGTGAGGTCTCCGTGAAGCTCGTGTCCGAGGTCGGCGTTGGCATTGTCGCCGCCGGTACTGCCAAGGCCAAGGCGGACCACATTGTCGTCAGCGGTGGTGATGGTGGAACTGGTGCTGCTGCCTGGACCGGCATCCACCGCGCCGGTCTTCCCTGGGAGCTCGGTGTTGCCGAGGCCCAGCAGACCCTCGTCGTCAACGATCTCCGCTCCCGTGTCCGCCTTCAGGCTGATGGCCAGATGAAGACTGGCCGCGACGTTGTCATCTCTGCTCTCCTCGGTGCCGAGGAGTGCGGCTTCTCTACCGCTCCTCTTATTGCCCTCGGATGTATTATGATGCGCAAGTGCCACCTCAACACCTGCCCCGTCGGTATTGCCACCCAGGACCCCGAGCTTCGCCGCAAGTTCGTCGGCCAGCCCGAGCACGTTGTCAACTTTTTCCACTTCCTCGCCGAAGATGTGCGCTCCTACATGGCGCTCATGGGCTTCCGCACCTACGAGGAGATGATTGGTCGCACCGACATGCTCAAGCTCGACACCGCACAGCTTCACTACAAGACCAAGGGTCTTGACCTTAGCGCCCTGCTCCAGCCGGCCGCTGACCTCAACCCCGACGCCATTCCGTACCACAACATGCACCAGGACCACGAGCTCGAGACTGTGCTCGACCACACTCTCATCGCCAAGGCTCGCGACTCGATTGAGAACCGCAACCGCTCCTTCATTGAGTCCTCCATCAACAACCTCAACCGCACCACGGGCGCTATGCTCAGCAACCAGGTTGTGCGCAAGTATGGCGACGCCGGACTCCCGGACAACACTATCCGTGTCAAGTTCGACGGTTCTGCCGGCCAGTCCTTTGGCGCCTTCCTCGCTCGCGGTATCACCTTTGAGATCGAGGGTGACGCCAACGATGGTGTCGGCAAGATGCTTTCCGGCGGTCGCATCATCGCTTACCCGCATGCCTCCACCTTTGAGCGCCAGCCCGACTTCAAGGCCGAGGATAACATTATTCTCGGTAACGTCGCACTCTACGGTGCCTCGTACGGTACCCTCTTTGCCCGCGGTGTCGTCGGCGAGCGCTTCTGCGTCCGCAACTCTGGTGCCCATGCTGTCGTCGAGGGTGCTGGTGACCACGCCATGGAGTACATGACTGGTGGCCGCGTCGCCATTCTTGGACCCACTGGCCGCAACGCCTGCGCCGGTATGAGCGGCGGTATCGCCTATGTCTACGATCCGGAGAACCGCTTCCCAAGCCGCTGCAACCAGGAGATGGTTTCGCTCGAGTCCGTCGAGCAGGAGGAGCACATTGAAGAGCTTCGCTCTCTTATCGAGGAGCACCGTCGCCAGACCGCTTCCACGGTTGCCCGCGACATCCTTAACAACTGGGAGTCCTCGCTCAAGGACTTTGTACTCGTCTTTCCCCACGACTATAAACGTGTACTCATGGAGCGCCGCGAGCGAGAGCTCGCTGCCGAGCCTGCCGTCGCGTCGGCCTAATTGCCATACACTGACCGCCTGGCTGCCTAGTTGGCTAGCTGACTGGCTGTTTGCTTGCCAGCCACCCCTTTTTTACCCCCCCACCCCTCTTTTATACGTATCCAAAAGACATGTCATGTTGTTGTCTACCTCACCCATCATACTTTTCCCCCGGAACGAAAGTCTTGTTCACCGAAAGCACCCAGCCCATGCCACAGGAAGCAACTTTGCCATGTTCTTCGATTTTCTCTCAAAAGTTCAAATGATTCTTCTCGTCGTGATGGTGGTCGTATTCTTTTACGACTTTTGCTTCTTCGTTCACCGCGATCTCTTCTATACCTGCAATTCACTTTTGCACCTTGATCTTTTCCAGCGTTGCTCGCTCACTTACTCAATATGACTTCTCGCGACCTTCTTCCATAACATCTTCCGGCATATCACTGTTTTTCATTCTATTTTACAATGGGACAGCAAAGGTCACCTTTTCTCTCTCCTTCTCTCTATGGCAGTAGCAGCTGCAGAGACACTAGTGTTTACACAAATTCGAGTGTTTTACGGTAAATTACTTTTCAGTCAATGTTGCGAGCATTCTTCATGGTTCTTGTGAATTTTAGGCATTTTGCTTGGAGTTCTTTCACATGTCCGTCTACAAGAAGAGAAATCTCCAAGACGAAACCGAGCAGGAACGCAATACTCTACTATTGCGTTGCTGCAAAATCGCTGAGTGCGTCCAAAAGTGGCCGCCAGGATGAAGCCAATTCACTGCGGTCCACGCAAGCGCTGGTCCCCACATCCACAGAGTCTTCGTCCCATGAATCCCATTCGTCCTCCTCTTCGTTCTCTAGCGCAGAGTCATCAGGCCCGGACTCATGCTGCTCAGCGCATTTTTGATCCGGCACGAGCGACTCAGCTGCGTCAAGGCAATCGTCTAGCTTCTGCATTGCCATATCCAGCAGACCCTCGGCTTGAGGTCCTATTCTTGGTTGCGGATTTCCATCAAACGTCCCAAATGACGCTTGATGAAAGGCAATGAGAGCGCATTGCACGAGCTTTTGTCCAAGGGGCCCAAGGTCTGTCGAGGCTCGACCAAAAACGAGCGATACTGACTTGGCAAGGATCCATGGGGCAGGATGGCAGCTGGCGAGGAGAAGCATGGCATCAATGATGGCGACCTGCTCGGCCGTCTCGTGCACGACCTCGGCCAGCCAATGGTCAAGAAACGGTGCTATCCACGTGCGCTCTTCCGCGGTGAGCATCTGGCAAAATTGCGGCAAGTATTTCGCCACAACAGTAACAAAGCCCACATAACGATTCCGTGCTCGTCGACGAATCTCAGCAACTTCCGAGTGATCTGTGCACTGGCCTTGCGAGCGAGAGCGCGATCGTGCTGGCTGGCTGTTGCTGCGCTGTAAACGCTGCTGCCTTGGAAATGCCATTTCGCGAAGTGCTCGAAGATATTCGCACAAGACTTGAAGTCGCCGACGCTGATCGGCGTGGAAGTTCACGTTATGGGCTTGCAGTAGCGTGCTCGCCGACACCATCGCTAGGACGAGGTTTTCCATCACAAGACCGCCCACCAGCGAAACATCCGGTCCACGTGCAGCAGCTGCCGCGGCGCTGTGCAAGAGGGCAACTTCCTCCGCGCGAACAATGGCGTCCTCAAGGACCTGTGGGCCAGCTTCTTTCACAGGAGACTTTGTATAGACAGAGATGCATGGAACTGAGGTTGCGTTGCATGGCAAAAGAGCTTGCTTTAGATATGCCTGAATGGTTTCGGCTCGAATCCAGTCGTCCACGTCGGGTCGCGCCCAAACGGCAAAGAGTGTCTCTGGCGTGACGCGACGCGCGACCTCCACAAAGAGGGGACAGATTTGCTGAGCCATGCGCTGCAACTCGAACTTGTCTCCGCAAGCACGCCGCGAAATCACCGCGAGAATCTTGTGAGCGACAGCATCAAAGAGATGGGCAGCCTCTGAGAGGAAGCCAGTGGGCTCGCTAAGCTCCTTGAGTACTTGCTCGATGACGAATAATCTTCCTTCGTGCTCTTGCCAGCTTGCCTGCGGAGGCATTTCGACGAGTCTCTCAAGCAAAGCAAGAGCATTTGCTTGTTGTTGCTCTGGATCCTCTTGATGACGGATGCTTGCCATGACAGCGCCACAACAAGCCTGTCGCACGGTCGAAGCTTCGTGACCGAGCAGTGGCAAGAGCTGGAGAGCAAACGGCAAGTCGCAGAGATTCTGCGTTAGAGGGTAGAGCTTCTCCACAAGACTCAACAGTCCATCTGCGTGATAAGGACAAAGAACGTGGCCAGCCTTGATCGTTTCGAGAGCCCGCTGCATGAGGGTCTCCGCATGCAGTGCACGTCTTGGCCCCGCGACGTCAACGCAAGTCTGCGCGAGCGCAAGAGCGGATTCCCGAATGCAAGGCTGCTCGTGAGCAAGAGCTCGCATGGCTATATGCTTGGCGCGGTCGAGTCTTTCATCGTCGCGAAGTGCTGGAAAGCTGTGAAGGCATGCGCGCACAGCCAAAAGACCGCCATCCTGCGCCTTCCAGAACAGCACAGCATCATTCTCCTCGTTCTCCTTGCTGCAAGCGATGGTGTTCTCCTCCTCGTTCGAAAAGAGCCGGAGACAGTGCTGGAAGATCCTTCGCTGCAGCGTGACATTCTCCAGCGGAATGGCTGTCTTGACACATGCAACGCATTTTTTCCGTGTCGCTGACCACACGTCAGCGATGGCGAGCATGAAAAAGTGAACAAGAGCATCCGCCGAGGGTCGAGTGCCGTGCGACGCAAGCTCCAAGCCTGCGCAATAGCAGCGTTGACGGGTCAGCGGGTCGTCCTTGGCAGCGACACAGTAGTCTTCTAGTGCTTGCAATAAGTCATCTGCAGACGCTTTGCACGGAGCAAGAGCTTTTGCAAGATCGTCTTGAGGATTTGTGTCCGCAATAACCTGTACAAGCCAGGCATTGAGATCCGAATGATTTGATACTCGATCGTCAATTGGGTGAGTGTTCTGCACGTTCACATTCTGCTCGGTCGTTACGTCATCGTGAGACGAAGGGACCTTATGGTTTTCTTGCGAAGCTTGCGCAGTGACGTGTTTCGACGTGTTGGGAGGCACAGGTGCCACCGCTCGTCGAGAAAGAGGGACCGCTGTTGGAATTCCTGAAGTCTCGGAGGTGCTTCTTCTCCACGAGAACATTTGCGTCCTTGTTTTTGCTGTTGGGGTTGGCGTTGTTGTCGTCGTCGTCGTCGTGGTTCCGTGTCGGGACACCTCCGTTCTGAGAACCGAGTTCTTTTCGAGTTCGTCGTTGTTGTTTTGGCTGTTGCAGCTGCACTTGCTGCTGCTACTACTAGTGCTGCTGCGGCTGCTGTCACTACGCTGTATTTGCGAATATGCACCAAGCGGGGGCGCGGAAGGTGAGCGTCTCCGTTCTTCGTATTGTTCCTTTTCAGGCCGGCGACGGTGGTTGTTTACGTCCGATATCATGTCCTCGCGCTCTCCACGAAGGTCTTCTTCTTCTTCTGCCCTCGTTTCCATTCCGTGGCGCCAGCAAAAGTTAATCCTGGCTCACGAATACTCGCGCGCGCTCGGTGCTGCTCGCTCGTTTGCCTCTCAGACACGCTCGAATTTACGCACGCACGCACGCACGTACGCACTCGCGCGCACCCGAGAAACTCCGATCAATCACAATCACAATCATAAACTCCCCCGCCAGGGCGTCTGTCTCAAGCGTCCTGAGGTAGCCGTTGATCCCCATCGTGCACGATACCCCGCGCGCGGCGGGGGCAAACTGTCCGGGCTGCGAGGGACGGCGGCGAAAAGGCGCGGCTGCAATGATTTTGCTGCGTTTCCGGCAGCAATTCGCCCGCTGCAGCCGCGCCGCTGTCGGCCGCCAAAGAGCAGACAGCCGAGCCGCACTGCCGCCGCCGCACCGCGAGCGCAGGTGAGTCGCACGCGCCGGCCGCGCGCGCCCGCGCCCGCGGCCCGCGCCTCCGCGCTGCCTGCGCGCCGACCGCCCCTCGCGCCGGCCGCGGGTGGGGCCGAGGGAGATGGCGGGATGAGGGAATGAAGGGATGAAAAGAGTGAATGGATGACTGCCTGCTTGGTCGCGCCGCGTGTCCACGGCGCGCTTGCTGCTCGAGGGCAGCGTTGAGGCGGGAGCTGGGGAGAAGCGTGAAGAGGCGGCTCGGAAAGTCGATGAAGAGTCTCGCGGGGAATATACGTGAAGAACGTTTTACTAACAGCGACGATGACGATGACGATGACAATGACGATCACTTTAATCATGCTAAACAACGACCGTCGATGATGATGATGATGATAACGAAATTGTGCAGAAAAAGTAGCATTAGATAGTGCACAACAATGCAGGCCGCACGGGTCTCGATGTTGAGGGCCGCTCGCGTGTCGACGCAGCGCGCCACGCTCGCTCGCGCCGGCGCCTGCCAGGCGCACGGTTGGACCCAGCAGCAGACCCGGAGCTATTACAAGGTTCGGGAGGACTCGGCGGAAGCCACTGGCCGATTCAACAACCCGCAGCGGAGTAACGCGCAGGAGCTCGTGAACGAGATTCCCCCTATCGAGACCGACAAGGAGACGATTGTCTGCGACGGCGGTGGCGGCTCCCTCGGTCACCCTGTCGAGTACATTCAGGTTGACAGAGTCACCTTTGGTCCTTCTACCTGCAAATACTGCGGTCTGCGCTGGATCGCCAAGAAGAAGTAAACAAGTTCAGTCTGGTCTCACAGTCAGTCCCGCGTCGTTTAAAAAGAAAAATAAGCAAAAAACATACCCACACACAAGAGACATTTTCGATTCTGACAACCTTTTCCTTCCAAACCTTTGCAAGCTTTTTGCATTGATAAATTCGAATCAAGAGAAGAAAATGTGAGTAGAAAAGGCAAGTGAGAGAAGAAAGAAGAAGAAAGCTAAAGAGAATATTGGTTACACGCCGTGCACGTGCCTCTTTTTGTGCGCCTTTTTCAGTCCAGCAATACGCTGCTTGAGTTTTCGATCATCAGGAAAGTCTTCGTTCACAGCTCCATGCTTGCCAAACTGAGCCTTGACCGCATTAAGCAGGTCCCGAGGACGCACGTCGGCGTTGCCGTAGATTTTTGACTGCAGAAAGTCATCGACCTGATGAGGAATCTGGCAAGGCCTGCCGCGCTTGCGTGGGCGTTCGTTCGCGTCTCCGGGGTCCGGATGCCGCGCACGTCCTTGGTCACCTTCTCCATCGCAACGCTCGATCAACTTTTTAATTTCAAAGGGCCCAGGGAGCCGATAAAGTTCGGGTTGAGCTCGGATGAGAGCGCTACTGACTTCGAGGGGCGCAACGGTGAGATTTCGCAGAATTCCTCGCAAATCTTGGCGACACAGATTCGCAAAGCTGTGTCCAAAGGGCGACTCCTCTGGCAACCCGCGCCGAGCCCAGCCTTGGGCTTGCATGATTAACACGTCAAGCTCAGGAACGTTCCCGGCAGCTTCAAAGTCGGGCAGTGATTCGTCGCCTTCTTGCACGTTCAGGAACCCCTCGAGCAGTAAGTTTTTCGCGTGGCGTACAGCAGTTGCAATGAGGTCCCGACGCTGCGGCAAAAGGTTGGGCGCAGGTTCTGAAGAGGAGTGCGCGCCTTCCTCCGTGTAGCGCTGAAGCAAGCTCACTGCGCTGGAGCACCTGATAATGCTTACGCCTGTGACAAAAATCTCGTCCGAGAAGTGAGCAGTGCCGTATCCAGAGATTGCGTTTGGCGCATGCTCAGCGTCAAGGTCATCGTCCACATCCGAATCAGCGTCTTGAGCGGCTTCCTCTGTCGGCACGGTTTCGGGCCGAGCAAGAAAGTAGTCGAAGTCGCCATCTGCGGTAGATACATCCTTGTCAGCGGCAGCGGGCACGCCACGCGCCATACCAGGAAAGGCGGGCGGCGGAGGCGGAGACAATGTTGTCGGGACAAATTGATCTTGCTGCTGCTCTGCGTGTTGCATGTGCGGCACGTCTGCGGGTACATGATCCCCGAGATGCTGGTGCTGGTGATTTTGGTGCTGGTGAACTTGGTGCTCTTGGTCTTGTTCGGAGACTGCGTACTCCACATCGACAAGACCGCAATCTTTAAGCTCACGCATAGCAAGCTCTTTGTCTGTAAAACCCAGCGTACCTGCTTCAATGTGAATCGTCACGTCAATACCAGGTCCAACTTGAGGATGTGACCATACTTTGAAAAGCAGGGCTTGCTTGCTCGTGCGTATGTCATTGGGCGTGAGAAGTGGTTCCGTTTCGTCTTTGGACTTGAGGAATTGGATCTCTGCAGCGCGTCCGGCGAACGAGGCAAATTCCGTGGCGACTCGGGAAAAAGCTGCACATGTGGCCTCGAGGCCTTGGCGATCAAGACGAACAAGCTGCACAATGCTATTCGAGACGCCCCCGCCCCAAGCAAGTGCCCCTGCTACACCTCGCGCTGTGATAATGCATCGTACTTTGCCGGGCACCGAACGTTTTGCAAAGCGCTTCAAGTGCACGCGACCGTGGGCAAAATGCCTCGCCAGAGGACCTTTGTCCTTTCTGGACTCCTCGCGAATCACACGATCAATATGGAGCGTGCCGCGAGTATTGATGAGGGCCAATAGAAAGACAAGCTGTGGGCTGGGCTCCTCGAAGTGACGAATGGTGAGTGATTTGATGTGCGGAGCCTCGCTGTGCAGCTGCGCCAAGAACGCCTCCATGCAGGTAGCCATGGTGACAGCGCTCACGTTTCCGTCCACAGGTGCATCGATGATTTGATCTGCATAGATTGTTTGCTTGATAGCGCGCCCATCGGCCCACACGTAGAAATCGCACCGGATACAGTGCCAGAGGACGCCCGCATCGGGTAGAATAGCGGCGTCTCCAACGCTGGGGTAAACGGCACTTCGATTCCAGTCTGCAGTAATGATAGCGCTCGTACTGGAGGAACGGGTCTGTTCCGTTTCGAGACGCATCGCCTCGTCAAAGGATTTCATCACACGTTCATGATTGATTGCGCGAAGTTGATACGCATAGAAGAGAAGAAATTTCTTTTGCACGTTGTGCAGAGCAAATCGCGCATCTGCCTTTGCTGCGTCGCTTCGTCCTGCGGTCGATTCCTCGATACAACGATGCAGATTGTGAATGAGAAAAAACGCAAACTTGCAAGCGTTGCAACGGACGTTATGAGCGGAAGACACGGTACTTGCAGACACAGGCTGTGTGAGTGCATATGTTAGATCATGAAAGCACACCTCTGGCGGAAATTGCTTGCTGACATGGTCATGAAACTTTTGCTTCAAAAAGTTCTGCGCAATCGAGAGCTGCCTTTTCAGGTACTCGTGGAGTTTTGGGTCGACCGAGAAGTCCTCAATGATACGGTGCATCAGGACACAGGGATCATCCACGAGCATCCCGGTCCAGGCGTCTTTTTTTGGATCGACCTCGGTCTCATCTGCACTGCCAACGGTGAGAAGTGAGAGCAGCTTGTAAAAACTTGAGCGGCTAATCGCCGCTTTGGGTTTGCTCGCGTCCCCATTGTTGCTGGAATGAATGACATAGCTCCCGTAAATCTGACACTCGGGCTTGCGACGGATGAGCACTGGAAGTTCTACGGATTCGCGCGCAGAAAGGTGGATTGTGTGATTGCTCCAGGAAAGTTTTGAGAGGTTATCTTCAGAGAGGAGAAAACGCACAGCCTCCTCGAGGCCGTCAGCATTGAAGGTCGTGCGACTGATGACAGAGCGCTGTAGGATTTCACCCGAGGCCATGCGGCGAAAGTCCAGGTAAGCCTTTTCGCGAGTCGACGAGCCAAGTGTGAAGCCCTTTTCATCACGCAACTGCGTGATTGTTTTCAATTGCAATCCTTTGACAAGCACCGCGTGCGCGACGCGACGCTGAACGGTGCGTCGCGGCGACTTTTCAATGATCGTCGCTAGAGCGTTTGTAACATTGCGAATCTCTTTGCGAGTCGAGACCTCTGTCTGCGCGTTTTGTTTGAGAATTTTGGCAGCCACGTCATAAACGAGATCCATGGCATCTGCTGGGCAAAGCGTTTTTGCTATGGTGACGATTGATTCCTGCAGCATGTCTTCCATGGCTTTCCACCCGGCGGGATCCTCGACGCGAAGGAGTTTGTTGTTTTCCCTGGCAGAGGGGTCGGGCAACGTGGCAAGGGTCTCCGGGTCCCACCCGAGCACCTTTTGCAATTTGTCTACAGAGGGCGCGGTCTCATTGCCCGCGTTCGCATTGGCGGCCCCATTGCCGTTGGGGTCCTCGCCCTGCCTTCTCTCGTGCACTGCCTCGTTGTCCTGCTCCCCTTGTTGGACGTGGTCCTGCTCTCCCATGGCCTGATCCTGGCCATTATTATGACTATGTCCTACGCTGCCATGGGGGGGCTCTGGCTGCTCCATGAGCGTGTGGTGCTGCTGCTCCGTGGCGTGCGAGTCTGCGTCCATGGCAGGCAGGCAGGCAGGCAGGCACGCACGCACGCAGCGCCGCCTCGCCTCGCCTCGCCTCGCCTCTCGCCTCCCGACGTCTCTACGTCCGCGCACTGTGCTCCCGACGCAGACGCGAGGCCAGCTCGCTCTGCAGTTTCCCCAGTCCTCCGCACGGCGGCCGTCTCCGCGCGCTTGCGCCCGCTCGCCGCGCGGGTCCTCGCGGGTCTGGTCTCCGCGGTCGCGCTCTCGCTCTGCTCGCCCTGCTCGCCCTGCTTGGGCGACTCGACCTCGACCGCAGCGCTTTCCTCTCTTCCCGCGCCGCCATAGCCGACTTGCGCGGGCGCGCGCAAGTCGCGGCTATCGGCCGCCGCAAGTGGGCTATCGGCCGCCGCAAGTGGGCTTCCGCGGCGACCTAACGACCGGCCGGGCGAGCAGCAGTCGTCGATCGAGACCCGTCCCAGCGCAGCCGGCCCGAGCGAGCGCGGCTGCGAGCGCGGCTGACCGAGCTGGCCGCGACCGCGCCGCGCTGCGCCGCGCGAGCAGGCCGCGCGGCAGCCACCGCGCCGCAGGCCCTCGCGCAGGACGCGGCAGCGCCGCCGGGCGCGGGACCGACCCTGAGGGAGGCGAGGAGGGGAAAAACCTGCTTTAGCTGCTTTAGCTGCTGCTTTAGCTGCTGCTGCTTTAGCTGCTGCTGCTTTAGCTGCTGCTGCTTTAGCTGCTGCTGCTTTAGCTGCTGCTGCTTTAGCTGCTGCTGCTTTAGCTGCTGCCGCCGCGCGAGGGGGAGAAGAACATTTAGTAGCGTAGAGCGAGGGCCCACGGCTCGACTTGCTTGGTCGGGGACCGACGTGGCGAAGGGTCTGGCGTGCGAGACGCAGTGAAGATTCATTCGTTCATTCCAGTGACGTTTCGCTCGACGAGGACGACGACAATTGCGACAACGTGGATAAGACAACTCTCTGGACAGCGGCAAAGTGGGAGAGAACGTCAAACACGCGAAACAAAAAAGAGTTTGTCGAAATGACCTCGCGACGGAAAAAGACGCGGAGTCGCCCCGACGATAGCGACGCGGAAGAGGTCCATGATGACGCACTCGAGGCCCAAGATAAAGGCAAGCGCGTCCATGGAAAGAAAACATCTGAAAAGAAGAAGGTCGAGGAAGAAGAAGAAGAAGAAGAGGAAGAGGACGTAGTAGTTGAAGATGAAAGCGATGCAGCAAGAGCATCAGGAGGAGGAGGAGAAGGAGAAGGAGCCTCAGGGACGGGCAAGTTCGCGAGACCGCGAGGCGCCGCGCCCACGGGCAAAGTTTGGGACTATTCGCGCGGCACGTGGATACCGCGGCCAAATTACGATCTCATTGAAACGGTAACCGATTTGCTGAAAACGATCCACGCAGATACAAAGCAAAAACGTCCTCGAGGTGCAGCGCCTACTGGCATGGTATGGAACTATGCGAGTGGAACTTGGATCGACGAACGCGAGTATGCCCAAGAGCTCCTCAAAGGCGGAGACGATTTTGTAAATGCGCTTCGCGAGAAAGCGAAACGTGCCAAAGCGGAGAGAGCCTCATCGGAGGCTCGCGCAGACGGTGACCCGAACAAACCAAAGCGCGGCAGGGGGAGACCTCGCTTGGTAGACGGCAAAGGTTCTTCCTCGACTTTACAGAAAAAGTCCAAGAAAAGAGATCCAAAGCAGAGCCAAAATAAGAGGCCGCGTTCGCACGCAACCAAGGGTACGTCAAATCCAGCGCGAAAACCATCATCAAAGGTGCGAAGAGTGTGCACGGGTAAAAGGAATTCCAAAACGGCAAATTTCTTTCCTGTTGCTGGGATCAACAATGGCACAGACCATTTGTCTGGCATTACGCTCCGACATTTGACGCCGTCAGGATCAACGCTGGTCGATGAATTGCGCGAGGTGGAGGATCGAATTTTGCTCGAGGAGCGCCTCTTTTTGGAAGGTGACCAACGTGTCTCGAGTGGCAATGTGGTACTGGGCTGGCCCGGTCTTGGAGCGCGCTTTGACTCTTGGGCAAGAGTATATGGGCTGACGCCGAGCGGGCAAGGGTCTACCAAGCCCGCAAACGTAGATGCGGAACAAGTCGCATCAGCATTTTCTGCACAGAATGTGACAAATACTCACTTGAAAGAAGCCTTTGAACGAGGGAAGTCAGGGAAGTCAGGAGCTTCGTCATCTTCGTCTACTAAAGCCTGATGGGGCCGTCAATCGTATCTTGCTGTGCTCAGATCACAGATTGACAAAGCTTTTTTCTTTCCCTTCCTTTTCTTTTCTTCGTTTTATTGATTGGAAGCAAGTAAGTTGTCGCGCACAGGGCAACGATATTCATTTATTCTCCAACCCCAACTTTTGAAAGTTGCAGACAAAGAAAATCTCTTTTGATCATAAAAAAATCTTTAACTGTATTCACTTGTTAATTGACATTGACTCGCCGATGATCGTCATGCATGTTCAGAATATAAGGACCTTGAGCATCGATGGAACAAAGAAGATAGCGATGAGAGCGCCGTGGGCGATAAATATAATGTCGACAAAATTGACGGCGAAGAGCGCAAATACAATGGAAGCACTGACCTTGACAAAGGCGTCACTTTTGCGCGAGTTTTGCATGGTCTGATCGAGAATAGACACAATCGAGCTAAAGCAATCCCCCACATCGAAAAGGACAGAAGCCCATGCTGCCGAGAGATCTGAAGAGAGTAAATACAGGCTGGGACAGAGACAACGCACAGCTTCGGAAGCCCAAATCGCGCTCCACACACCCCAAAATGCAAACGCGCTCAAAATGACAATGTCTGCAGACAGGACGCGCAGCGTGCCGAGGATGAGGTGTGACGAAAACACAAAGGCAAAGGTCACAGCATGGTCTTCCCACATGATCAGATCGATGGTCTTTCCTCGAAGTGGCCAAAGGCTATCACTCGCCTCGGCAAGTGAGGGGAGCCGAGGGCTTGGCGAGCGGATGGGCTCTTTCCGAGCTTGCTGTGCGCGGCCTGGCGAAAAGAGTTTCCACGAAGAAGGGAAAGAGTCCCCTGTTCGCGGCGAGGCGGTCACAAGCGACAGTAAACGTCGTATGCGCGGTGAGGAACAACCTTCGCTGGCACTCGACTCGGCATCTTTCGCCTCCTCCTCCTCATCGTCGTCATCGTCGTCGTCGCCGTCGTCGCCGCCGCCGCCGCCGTCGTCACCGCCGCCGTTGCCAACGTCACGGCTTGACAGCCGTGACCCTTCAATTTTCTTGAAACCGAAGCCCAGGCAACGCGTGTCGCGCATCTTTCTACATTCTTCTTCCTCACTGACTTCCTCATTTTCATGGACATGATCTGGAGGGTATGAATTGCGCTCGTATTCTCGTAGGCACGGATCAGAGCGTCGAAACGCGTGCAGGGTACTTGGTGCATGGCGACCAAAGTAGTCTCCGCCACTGGCACTCCGATTGCGACGAGTGCAGTAGTCGCGAAAGTTGCAGGGCAGGAAAGCAAAACGTTGCATCTCTTTGTCCTGGACAAAGCCGTCAGGTAGCACGTAGGCGCGGTTGATGAGACTTGCTTTGGCTTTTCCGCCAAGATCTTGCGGGATGCAGTGCAAGGGGATGCCAGATCGCTGAAAACGAGTCGCGGCCTTAACAGCGGACCCACCCGAGAGAAGCGTGATCTTTGGCAAGGTGTCGGGCTCTATCCAAGCGCGCACGGCGCGGAAGAGCGCCTTGACCACAACGGGGCAGTGCAAGAGGTAGAGGGCCTGAAGCGTGCTCGGATAGTGGCGAGCCCACATGTTGAAGATGGAGCCGAGGCCGTGATTAATAGCGGTACGAAAATCTTTCCAAGTGAGACCGGAGCAGTCGACCAGAACGACCTGTGCACAGCGTGCACCGATGCTGCGTGCGTGGGCAGCGAGGGCTTCTTGGTACATGGCCATGAGCTCGAGGAGATCTGCCTTGTCAATGTCCCGGCAGGCAGTCTCCCAATCACATTCGGCCAGCCGTAGCACGAGGACGAGGTGGCCTTGGTCGTCGGTACCAAGGACACGCATGGGCCAGACTTTGTCTCGAAAGAGACGAATGGCAGGGAAGGGGCGTTCTAAGATGCGATCGATGCCGTTTTTGCGGCGCCAATGGACGCTGCGTGTGATGGCCTTTTTCGCGAGCTTGACGCGTGCAGCAGCATCGGCCTCGTACATGGCGCCACGCACAAAGCGGAGGAACCAGTCCTCGGGCATGGTCTTGAGTGCCTCTCGCACGAGGGCATCCTCTTCACGAAGCTCAACTTTGGCCGTGAGCCAGACGATGTCCTCTTGCATGGTTAACGGGTCAACAAAGGGGGCCTTCTTGAACTCGCTGCCCGTCGTCGTCGGCGCCGCGTCTCCTCTCCGCGGACGACCATCGTCGCCGTCCGCAGGGCGTCCGTCTTGCGCGTGGGCCCGGGGGCCTGTGTGCACGCGGTCCGTCCGGCCAGTCCCATGGTGCAGGCCGTCTTTTCCTTGGTTCACGGGGGCGGTGCCGGCGGGGCGGCCGGGGCCCTCGTCGTCGCCGCTCTGCCAGCCGGACCTGCGTCGCCGCGCCAGCCCGCGCATGGGCCTCTGCGCCCGCGCAAGCGAGCGGTGTGCGCCAAGTGAATGGCGTTATGGAGCCGCACTCAGCCGCTGCTCGACAACACTTACTCGATTGGGTTCCTGGAGCTGCTCATCGTCTGCACTTCCACGTATACAATGTCCCTTCTTCTGCTTCGTGCTGGCCTGCGCTGGCTGGCGAGAAGACGATGTCGAAGGCCAGGGCGTCGCTGCTGCGGCACGCACCCTTCCCTTCCGCAGCACCCTCGACGAGCACGGCGCGTGGACTTTGAGGGCCCGACGAAAATCTGCTCTGCTTTGCTCGCTGCGCTTGCATGCATGTCGATCCTCCTGCGTGGCGTCCGACCGCGATCGGTGCCAGCGCGTGCAGTGCGCCGGGGCTTGCTTGCGCTTGCCTGCGCTTGCTTGCTTGCTTGGCCGCAGCTGGACACATCTTCACATTATTTTCACTGCTGGCTTGCCGAGCGAGAGAGCGCCCGCTTTGAGGACCGCACCCGCGCACGCACGCTCGCTTGGACGCACGCCCCAAGCGGGCGTGCGCAGGCGGCAGCGCGCGAGTGCGGTCTTCTCTGTTCGGCTGAGCAGGCCGAGGCCAGCTCGAGCTCGAGCTCGAGCGAGCGGGGCCGCCCAAGTAGCCTATTGGTACAAGGGTGAAGGATTAGGGGTCCCCGCTCTTGTGCCTTTTTCCCCACTTGCTAGCTGCTATAACCGACAGTAGCTGCTGGTGCGGAAAAGGAAAGAAAAAAGGAAGAGTGCTGCACGTGCCGTGGTAATGGTGCGCGCGCAGCGACCTGCTATTGTACCAGGGCTGGCGGGGGCGACCAGCAAACAGCAACGACGCGCGGCGGGCCGCCGCTTGTCTGCGCGCTCGCCTGCCTACCTGCGCGCCTACGTGCTCGCCTCGCCTCGCCTCGCCGGGCACCGCCCCCCCCCCCCTCTCGACCCCGCTCGTACACTTGCGCCGGCGGGCGACGCGGCGCGGCCTTGCGAGGTGCAAAGCTGGGCCGACAATTAGCGTAGCTTGGCTTGCTTTCGCGTGCTTTCTTCCTTGCTTGACGGCCACGAGCTGCTGGTGCTGGCGCTGGCGCTGGAAAAGTAGAAGGCGAAGGAGAAGCAGAAGGCGAGGGAGAGGGACATCATGGCGGGGAGCGTGCCTGCAGAGCTCGCGCGCCTGTACCTGGACGGGACGCAGCGCATGCTGTGTGAACCTCCCGAGGGCGAGGCAGAGGCCGTGTGGAACGCGACGCGCGAAACACTGCTAGAGGTGGTGCATGAGGACGACCTCAAGCGATACGATGCAGAGTTCTACTGGCGATTTGTGCAGGGAAGCATGTTTGAATCGACGCAGGAAAAACGCACCAAACTTGCGGTCGAGCGTCTGCGCAAAACGCTGCGGTGGAGGAGCGAAAACGATGTGGACGAGGTGCTTGGCGCAAGTTTCCCCCATTTGGACGTTTTCAGGGAAACGCTATGGCCCGTGCGTCTATTGGGCACCGACGGGGACGGGCACGCCGTGATCCTGCTCCGACTTCGAGATTGCGACTGGAGAAAGGCAGCGAAAACGTTTTCGTCCAAGACGGAAATCCTGCGTTACATGACCTTTATGCAGGAGTTTCACATGGAGCGGCTCAAGGCCATGCGTGTATCTTCGCGGCAAGTCTGGATCTACGACGTTGGCGGACTCAGTATGAGCGACTATAGACTTGCCTACTCGAACGGGCTGAGTGCGCTGTTTGGCCTGTGGGCGAGCCATTATCCAGAGTCCATCCAGACTTTGTACGTGCTGAATGCTCCGTGGATCTTTCGCACAATCTTTGGACTTTTGAAGAGCATCATTGAGCCCGATACACTCGAAAAGGTCCGCATTTCATCAGATCCGCCCGCCAAGGTGGCTTCCATTTTGGCAGACGCTGGCGTGGCCACCGCGCTGCTGCCCGAGAGCATGTGCGGACAAGGTCTTGGTGGGTACCTGCTCCCAGACGCTGTGGTCACGGCCAAGGTCGAGGACGGAGAGGCCAGCGCGGGGCTTTGCCGGGAGGATGTTATGCAAATTCATTATAATGACCTCGAAGCTCTGGGCTTCGAGATACCAGTAGAACCCAAGGTAAGGGCCACCTCGACGATTTTCGACGAAGAAATTGACACCATGGCTGGGCTCGATCCCGATCTCGCAAGTTTTCACGAGTCCGTTGGATCACCGGGGCACAGCAGCGACATGGACATTGTGGCGACCGTGGCGCAGCGTTTGGCGGCCGCGCGAGACTTTCTTGTGTCAAGCTTGGAGCATTTCCTCGCCGCTTTTCGCGAAGAATCTGACGAGGACCATCCTGGCGAGAACACTTCCGAGAGCAATGGTGCCGAGCCTACGCAGGCACGTCGGCGCTCCCTGGCGAAGCGTCTCTCTCAGCGTTTGAGCGCTGCGCGACGACGGCGCTCGTCCCGTCTGAGTCAGCAGCAGCAGCCCGTCGCGGAGGACGCGGTCGCGAGCGCCGCCTCGATGGGCGTTTGAGCACGCGCGGCAGCCGTCGTGGGCTCCGAGACGCCAGAATTGTCTGTTGTCAGTCTCGAAGAGACTCGTCCCGTCCAGCCTTACGGCTCTCCGGCGAGCGTGGTGGAGCTGTTCATATATGAGCCTTGTACTAGCTTTCGCAGTAGGCGCACGAGCGTCCAGCGAAGCGTGACTTCTATGGATAAATAATAACTCACTCCTACCGTTTGTGACGACTCGGATGCGCATGGCATGTCGAGCCAAGCTTTGGCCGGCGGCCGATGCAGAGCTTGGCAGATCCAGCGCCGCGCAAGAAGGCCTCCTGCCATGTCAAGGTGTGCCTACAACAACGATGTGTGTACTATGAGCCGAATCGCGCACGTGCGTCCCAGACACAGACTCACGGTCAGAGGCAGGGACGACTTTTTGCGGCCACGACTGCGGCAGCGACCCGCTGTCGCAAGCAGCAGCAGCAGCAGCAGCAGCAGCTGGGCGGCTGGACAGTCTTGTCTCGAGACCATGCCTCCCCTCCCCGGGCTGGGCTCCGCGCGCTGCCGAGACGACGGCCACGGCTTGCTGTTGACTTTGACTTTACTTTTTACATAAAAACTCGGCTTCCTTGCCCGCACAGCCTTGTCGATTCCCGAGGCGACCTCCTCCTCGTTGGCTGCTCTCGTGCACGCTCTAACGCGAGGCGACGCGACCGACCGGCGTCGAGGACCTGGCCGCTATGCGCGGGTGCGTGCGAGCGCGCAAGCGTGCAAGCGCGCAAGCATGCGGGAGGGAGCGAAGAGGTGCCAGCCGGCCTGCGAGAGAGGCGTTGGTGGCGAGGTCGCCTTCTACTACCGGTGACCAACATACTCGCACAATAAATAGATAGATAACGCGGAGCCTTGCCTCGACGCCGTGGAGAGCGTCACTAAAAACAGCTAAAGAGGAGAAGCATCATTCCTTCTGCAGGGCAAGCAAGCAAGCAAGCAAGCACGCACGCACGCACGCACGCAAGCAAAGCGGCCGCCAGAACCCCATCGCCGGCGCCGCGCAGCAGAGGAGCGGAGAAGTCCGCACGGCTCGGCCGACTCGGCTAGGCTTGGCTAGGCGTGGCTTGCCATAGTGTGTCGCCTGCGCCTGCGAAAGGCGGGAAAGTAGTCCTAGAAGTCGCGAGGCGTGGACCGGCAGCGGCGCGTCGCGAGGCGAGGCGCGCGCGCGAGACCGGGGCGGCGGGAGGGCCACGCGAGGCGAGGCGAGGCGGGCCTGCCTGGGCTTGTGCGCAGCAGGGCGCGCGGAGAATGACCACGATGGAGGCGAGGCCGACGAGGACACGGCCAGCGTCGAAGACGGCGAGGACGTCGAAGGCGTCAGAGACGACGAAAGCGACGACGACAACGCGCAAAAGGTCCGCAGGGTTCCGCCGGACGAGTAGCATGGATGATGCAGGGAGTTTGAGGTCGCTGGAGTCTTCGGGTCGCGGGCTTGGCCACTTTGGCGGGCCCAGAGACCCGACAGATGCAGGGTCGACAAGGTCGTCAACATTATCCAGCGCGTACTCGGAGGACGGCAAAGGGCTGCCGCAAGAGCTGCTTGCAATTCTCGAGTCTTCCCCCGAAAAGGGATTTTTGAAATCTCCATCTTCGCAGGCAAGCAAGGACAATCATGTGGACCCGACAAAGAAGTCTGCATTTACGGCGAGAGAACGATACGAGAATATTTCTGCAGGACCAGAGCACCCCTCGGCAGGGGAGCGGAGAAGATCGCTCTTGGGTCTTGCCTGCCAGGGGAGACCGAGCGTGTTGCGACTTAGTCTCCGAGGCTCGCCGTGCGCGGCGAGGTTACTGCTACAAAGAGCACCAGGGGAAGAATGCTCGCAGCTGCAGTCACTCTTGCGCTTAACCCGAAGCGTCGGTCTGCGTCAGAAAAAGATGCCAAGTAAGCATCGCGACATCGTCGATGGTCTCTTTGGAGGATCACCCTCTTGCGTGCAAATATTTTTCGGCTTTTATTGCAAGTGTACAAAGAGCGTGCCAAGCCTCGCGCAAATGGCATTTGGCGCGCCGCGTGGCGTGAGCGGCGCCAAAGCATCAATCTTTCGCCAATGGCTGTCAAATCTCAAGGTTGAGCAGGAAAGGTGCGCAGGAACGGAGCAGGATCGCGCTGCGATCATTGCAAATGCGTTACATACGCGTGACGTGCGACAAAAGACATTGCTTGGCTTGTTGATGGAAGGCGAAGAGCACGCGCAGAATAAACACGGACGCGCATCACTTTTGCGGCTTCTGTTCAGCGGATCGCCTGCTCTGGCGTCGGTCTGTCTCGAACGTAGACAATCTGCGCCGCAGTTGGCGCTTAAAGTGCTGCGAATCTTGTGCGAGGGCGAGGTCTCGGAGGGCGAATCTTTAGCTCGTATGCTGGTGTCCCTGTCGGCAACGTGCAAGGGCGACGGGCAGCAGCAGCAGCAGCAGCAGCAGCAGTTTTCGCTGGCTCACTTTCTGTTGATGGGCGAGGACGAAGGCAAGCCGTCATTGCTGCGACTGCTACTTATGGCGAATGGAGATGGAGTCGCGCTTATTCCGGCAAGCTTGCGCACGGCCGTGACGGAGCGGCTTCTTGCGCCAGACACGCGTCTTGAAGGAGTTTCGCAGGCACTGCGACACTGGATTTGCGAGAACAACCTTGCGACGGCCGGGTTTCCGGACATGGTCAGGGTGGCATATGAGTTTCTGGCAGAAATTTGCGTGGAGATGGCAATGCCGGATTCTGGCGACACGGCGGAAGCAGAGGCGATACGGCTCGTGCTCCTGGGCAATGGGACGACGGTGGAACCTCTGCACCGCGTCTTGCTGTGGCGTGACGAGAGCGGACTTTTCGAGATCCTTACGCTCCTTGTAGCCGGCTTTGTGGTGGGCCTCGAGCTTCAAACGGCCTCGCCCGGTCAACAGCACGTGCTGCTGCGGCGGTGGCAAGAGCGGTTTTCCCGCGCAGGGGAGCTTTTAGAAGAGACCGCACACGCGCCCTTTGCATGGGCGCAAACTGCTATCCGGACGGCGCGGGCACTAGGCCCGGGCGGCGTTCTGGAAACACGTTTTGTAGAAATTTCGATAGCGATGGCGAGCTCGAGCGAGCCTGTGCATGCACGTGCAGAGAGGGCTGCGCAGGCGCTTTTTGCCGGTCTGGACAAAGATCCCGTGCTGGCGGCGCAGTGGGACGCCCATCTGGCTTCGGTCATGCGAGAGGTTTCGTCGCCGGAAATGGGTATTGTCTTGGATGCGGCACGTTCGCGAGCGTGGCCGGCCGCTGCGCGCGCAATTCAGGCCTTGCCTGGTAATTTTTCCCTGTCCGGCTTTGCACAGCAGGTCGAGGATCTCGCCACGTACATGATGGATGCCCTTCGCACATAGGCTGGCTAGGGATGAAGTCACTCACAGTCGTTAGTCGATAATGATTTCGTACCTTGCTGTGATAAAAAATAAAATTGAAAGAAAGGGTTACTTGCCCTTTTTTCGTTTGACTTTTTGCATGTTGGATGAATGAATGATTGATTGCAGGAATGATCTACGATTACTTCGTCCATTGCATTCCTTTATTGGGGGGTTCGTGGCCACTCACTTGCATTTGCCTGTACCTTGCCTTAGCTTCTACTTGCCGTTTCGTTTGTCTTGTCCACGTTTGCAAAGCTTCATCATCAACACCGTTCGTCATCACATCACGAAGATTGAGGGTGTTATTAATTTCGTTTTGTGGCTCTCTTTCTCTCTCACTTTCCCCTTACAAATGCAGGCTCTCTCTTTTCCAACGCCCACCGCGGGCACACCCTCGCCGCGCTCTCCCTCTCTCTTTCCACTCCTTCTCAGTCCTCCTGCTCCTCCTCCTTCCCGGATCGCGTCGGGCCGGGGAAGGGGGTCGATCTCGTCGCGATGACGCGGATGGCGTGCGAGGTGACGCACATCTCGCTCCCCGTCAGCCAGCCGGTGAGTGTACAATAAACAACCTCCTTTGCCGACAATCATGGATGCGGAAAAACCGGGAGGAAAAGCAACCGAGGAGGGGGGGAAGAAATCGACAGCATCCTCACCGGCGTCAAACGACAGCAAAAAAAAAACGGGAGGAAAAGCGACCGAGGAGGGGGGAAAGAAATCGACAGCATCCTCACCGGCGTCAAACGACAGCAGGCAGGCAGGCAGGCAGGCAGGCGGGCGGGCAGAGGGATAAACAAAGCAGTTGGCGCGCCAAGTTCCGCACTTGCGGCGACGCATTGTCCACTTGCGGGCCTCCTCGTTCCCCTCCTTCCCGCTTTTCCTCCATTTCTTTCATTCGTGCATTCATTCCTTCCTCCCTTCTTCCCTTTCTTTCGATTCTCTCTTTTCGATTCTTTCTTTCTTGCCTGCTTGCCTGCTTGCTTGCTTGCTTGCTTGCTTTCTTCGTCGAGCTTGGTCGAGCTCGCGGCGGCAGAGACCGACCGAGCGGCGGCGCGGCGGCGCGGAGCGTGCGGCGGAGCGAGCGGGCGCGGAGGGCGGCGGGCGCGGCCGCGTGCGGACTGCGCGGGTCGCTGCGCGGCCTCTCTCCCGCGCGCGGGGCCGGCGGCGCTGGCGGAGATGGCGGAGATGGCCGCGGAGAGTGGCGGCGGCGGCGCGAGGGCGCTGCCGCGCGCGGCGAGGGCGGTCTGCGTGCCGGCGCGGCGCGGCGGCGGCGGCGGCGGCGGCGGAGGCGCGGCAGGGAGGGCCCCGGGCACCCTGCGCAGCGCGCCGGGACGCACCGCGGTCGTGGCGCAGAGCCTGCAGGAGCCGCGGACGCTGGACAACTACAGGGAGCTCTTCGGGCGCGGCAACAGGAGCGGGTACCTGGAGATCAACCGCGTGATGCGCGGCAGCAGCCCGCACGCGTCGCAGTGGAGGCGAAAGTACGTGGAGCTAGAGGACGGCGTCGTCTACGCCTCCGATGAGCGAGACCACGCGCAGGAGCGACTCGTGACCATCAAGGAGGTCACCAGCGTCAAGACGGCCAGGTCTCTGGAGAGCGACACCATCATCTCCCTCTCGACGCCAAAAGAGTGCTTTTACTTGCACACCGCAGACGACGCAGAGATGAAGGACTGGCTTTTGTCTTTCCACACGACGGTCATTAACGTTTTGCTCGTGAGCAACGGCTCAACACGGCACATCGTGGCCGGAAGGTCACAGAGCGGAGACATGGACGATCAACCCATGGTTTATGCTTCACTGGATGGCAACGGTAGCATGGGTCTAGCCAGGTATGGAAACAGCGACGGTCTCCGCGCGTGGGGCGGTGCTGGCGTCGCAGGGAGTCTGCCCCAACCTTCTGGCGGTCCGCCCTTTGTGACGGGTCTTCCAACGGTGGACCAGCTGCCAGGGCAGACGCTACACAAGTCTGCCACGCGAGATTTCTCCGTGCCTGTCTCGCTGAGCACCTCGCCGCGCGACTTTCCGCAGGAACCGCGGCGGGCATCGACTACCGCGGCGCCCTTGGAGCGCACCATGCTTGAGGTCGACAGCGCCCTTGCGGGGCTGTCGCCTCCAGCGCTCTCGACAAGTCCGAGCCGAGTGCCCACATCAGGGGCAGCGAGGAGGGCGTCATTTCTTGCCGCGCATGGACCTCGAATGACGGAGTCAACCAAACGCGTGCACGAGCCTCCTGTGGAGATGGACTCTCGCACTGGGCTCGAACTCAGCAGCAGTTTTAGCAGTACGGGTAGCAATGGGCACCAGCATGCTCGTCGATTTCAGGATAGTGAGCACAATTACTGCTATGATCATGATAGTGGATTCGATAGCACGAGCAGCGTCAGCAGTGCCAGTAGCGCTCGCGACCACAACCACCATCACCACCACCACCACCACCACCAGGAGGCTACGGGACCAAGGGAGAACGACCTCGAAAGGTCAAATGCCATGTCATATTGGCCGCCACAGTCACCAAAAGCGTCAACAACTTCCTTTTCTCCGCGCGTCGCGGTGCCTGCCGAGCCGCCAACGTCGTCTGGCCTTTCTGCAGCACTCGGGACCGCCTCGCGCCGAGATGCCCCGTCAACTGAGCTTAAATCCGAGGTTGCGTACGATCATTTACACTCCGATGGCACACCTATCCCTTCTGCTGCTGATGCTGCTTTTTCTGGTCATAATAATGACGACGCTAAAGATCGCGTTGATAAAAAGGAAGAGGAACAAGCCAAGGCGTCCGAGTCCGCAGGGGCTCGCGAGAAGAGCTCATTGGCGTCTCTCCTGTCGTCAATGTCTGTGTCTGCGAGCGGCGGTGGGGGCGTCAAGTCCAAATATGTGCCCCCACATTTGCGTAACAAGGGTAATGGCAATGGCGGAGGTGGTGATTTACCGCCGCCAGAAGTGCATCCTTATATGAGCGGGGACGAGGACGCGCTGGGTATGTTTGCCATGGAGGGAAGCGGGTCACGCGATCAAGGTGAGGCAAGAGGATCCGAAGACGAGTCGCTGGCCACGGGAACGGAGCAACAAGCGGGCAGTAGTGAAAATGGCAAGGACAATGATGAGAGCGACGGTTTGCATAGCAACAAGGCAGAGTCGCAGTTCTTTGGAAGGAGCGCTGAGCAAGGGTGCCGCGCCACGATGGAGGACTTTGACGTGGCCTTGCCGCGACTCGAGGAAGATAAACCTCTCGGTTTCTTTGCGGTTTACGATGGACATTGTGGTACGCGCGTTGCGGAGCTTGCGAGCCAGCAGCTGCACAAGTACGCCCAGGAGCACGAGGCGATTTTTGAGGACTGGCCACGCGGAGCGCGGACTGCAACCTTTGACGCGTTCGCGCGGCTAGAGCGTGAATTCTTCGAACTTGCAACGTCCCGAGAGCACCCTTTGCGCGACGGCTCGTGCGCGATCGTGCTGTTGGTGCATTATCCCGAAACAGACAGCACGCGTGCGGACGGAGTGGCTGTGGCGAATCTGGGAGATTCACGCGCAGTTCTCTTTAACGAAGGCTATGTGTCGGATCTTTCCGTAGAACATTCACCCGCGCGACCCGATGAGCGAGCGCGAATCGAAGGCGTTGGTGGTTGGGTGACCGTGGAGCGCGAAATGCTAATCGAGAAATTGCATCGCGTGGACCTTGACGACCCTGACATTCGCGAGCGTGTGAAGCGTCGCTTCAACTATGTAGAAACGAGTCGTGTGAATGGAGAATTAGCAGTTTCTCGCGCGTTAGGCGACATTGACTACAAAAAGCCTGCACAAGACGAGTATCAGTGGTTTTTCCCAAGTACGCACGAGGCAGCTGGAAAACCCTCGTTTGTCTTTGGCGACGATCTCGTGAATTCAATCCCGGAGTGGAAGCATGTCGAACTGGAGGCGCATGCTTCTGAGCGCGGCACTTCGGGCGCGAATACCTTGCCGCTAACCGAAGACCTCGCGCAAGGTCCCTTTGTGGTTCTCGCATGTGATGGCTTGTGGGATGCTATCACGAGTGAGGAGGCGATCGAGTACTGCCGTACCTGTCATTCGCCGCAGCAGGCGAGCGACTTACTGGTTGAAGTTGCTTTGCGGATGGGCACTTCGGATAACGTCACAGCTCTCGTCGTGCCCTTGGCCTCGGACGCCTTTGCGCGACCATCGATTTCATAACTTATGTGATTCCCAAGCAAGTAAGCAGGTTTCTGATTTTCAATGCATTTTTTGTCCTCGCAGCTTTTGAAAAAAGAATCGATCAACCTATGTACGGAAGGACTTGGAGGGAAGATACGGTCGATGGTGGCGGCCATGAGGAAAGCCTAAAAGCAAGCATTGAACAGCCACAGGGATGATGACTGATGTGATTCGTAAAAGCGGTAGAGAAATAATTGCTGCAACGCCCCGTTTTCTTCCGTCTGCGTTTCCAACCCTCGTGGTTTTTTTCTAAGAGCCAGACGACTTTTGCACGGAAAAAACAATCGTTGGTGACGGCCATGCTGTTTGGTAGTGGAAAAAGCAGGTTGTCTTGGACAAGGTGTTTGTCTTCTTGAGTTTTAAAAAAACTTGCTGCGTGCAGTCGTGCTTCTTTAATGTTATGCGCTTCGTGCTTCTCTTTTATCACTCTCGTCTTGGTCTCGCACCGTCCAACTCGAAGGTCGAGCAGTTCTTTTGCCTTTCGATCCAACTCAATTTCATTTGATATTGTGCAAAGCACCGAGTAGGCTTATCACCACGAATTCTTTGTGATCTCTTCCATATTTGCCAAGCATGGGCTCATGCGTGTCGCGAGCAGATTACAAGGCTGCATCGAAAACGGTCTTGCATGTCATGGGCTATCTTGCGGTGAATAAATAAAAATGAAAAATGAACTTCGTGTCCAAAGCTCAAAGCTTTCGTGGCGAGGCAGGGCAGCGCGTGCGAGGTCGGGCCGGCAGAGCAAGCGGGCCAGCGTGCGCAGCGCGCGCAGCGGGGCAGAGCGCGACGTGGCGGAGGGCGCTTTCGGTGCTCTCGCAAAGCCGCGGAGCGCGGCGAGTGTCTCCTTCGGCGCTGACGTTGAGATAGATTCAGCCTCGAAGGCGAGGCTCGACGGCGGGCGAGCAAACCGTCTCGAGCACGCGAGCGCGGGCGAGGGGAGCGTGCGAGGCGAAGCAAATACGCGGAGGGGTGCGTAGATCAGGCCGCTGGACGTGCACACAATGCTTCCACTGACGCTGCTACGTGCGGCGGAGGGGAGCACTGTGATGATCGAGCTCAAGAACGGCGAGACGTACGCGGGCACGCTGGTGAACTGCGACAACTTTATGAATATCAACCTAAAGGATGTGACGCTCACGTCTGCAGACGGAAGCTCGTTCTTCAAGATTATGGAGTGCTACGTGCGCGGATCGACAATCAAGTATTTGCGCGTGGCGCCGGCGATGTTGGAGAAGGCTGATGAGCTGGATGCGAACTCGCGGCAGCATCGGTCGGGTCAGCGCGGCCGCGGAGGACGCGGAGGACGTGGCGGCCGGGGTGGCTACAGCCGCGGCCCGAATGACAACAATGCTGGGCGAGGATCAGGCGATCGCGGACGCGGGCGTGGCGGAGGCAGTCGCCGCGGAGGTCGAGGAGGTGGTGGTGGCGACCGTGGTGGTCATGGTGGCCGCGGCGGTCGCGGTGGCCGTGGCGGCTCCAGTACTCGCGGCTCTGGAAGGGAAAGTCACTCGTAGAATGTGGTTTATTTGCCTGCCCGGATTCATAGCATTTTTTCCCTGTATTTCTGATCAGCTTGTCACTTGAGGATTTCTCTCCAATTGATGGTGAATCGCGATGAGAAGTGCTCCAAAAAAAAAGGAGCAAGAAAAGCAAACACCTTGCAGAAATCTTTGTCTTGCCTGCTGTGTGAAATATGGGCAGCTCAGTGCGATTGATTGATTGCTTTTCTGAATCACAAAGCTATCTGAATCGCCGTGTTGCAACACCAAGCTGTCTTGATCTTGCAGTTGTAGAAAGACAAGAATGAAGCTTGGCATTTTTGGCGTGCGTCCCAGTGTTCCAGTCTTTGCGTCCCAGCGTTCCAGTCTTTCATGGAGTTTTCCATGGTCTTAGTAAAACGCTTGCGTCCGCTCGTTCGCACGAGCAAAGTCGGTGCTCATCCCGTGTCGAGCGCAAGAAAAGCTAGCAAGCCAGTGCCATGACGAGCCAGTGTTATGATAAGCCGGTGCGATGCCAAGCCAGTATCAGTCATTTATCGAGAGTGTCCGGCTGTACAGCAGACGAATTTGTAGCTCACTCATCCCTGACAGGCTCGGTTTCATAGCAGTACCTTCAAGATGCCGATGCCGATGCCGATGCCGATGCCGATGCCGATGCCGGTGATGACAATGATGCCTTTGCTTTGTGCAAAAGATCGAGGGGGCGATTGATTTCTGTCCAAGGAAGCAGGGACTTGCTATCCTCGAGTGCATCTGATGTTGGAGGAGACGGAGTTGACGCGCGTTTCCAGGGCGGTGCCGCTGCAAAGCGTTCAAACCAAGCCTGTGGTGAAGGCGCGGGGAGGCTTGTATTTTGCATTTGTGGGATTCCGGCTTTGCGCTCGGCTGCAAGGACATGACGCTCGACCTCGTCAAGCGAGGCATCGACATCGTCGACGAAGGCTTCTGCCGTACGCACGTCTTCATAGAGACTCTCGAGCTCGTGCACCGGGCCTGCGGCAATACGCTTCACAATCTCCCTCGCAGCGATGATGCGTGCGTTTTGCACTTCGAGCCCCTGCGCAGACTGCGTCAAGGCCGCCTCCAAGACGTCGAGCGCCGCGTTGGCGTCCTGCAGCGGCGCCTCGAGCGTGTCGTCGGCAAGCGCTCGCCAGACGGCGGACGCGAGTCGTCCAAGGTCTTGGCGCGCTGCAGCGTCCATCTCTGCAGCGGGGCCCGCGCGGACTCCCTCCGCACGCTCCATGGCAGCGGGCGTCTCGCGTTTGCTGCTCGCTCGTGCGTCCCCGCGTCGAGCACGTGGTGCCCACGCGCAGCAGTAGGCCGCCGCCAGCTTGAGCAGCAGCTTGAGCAGCAGCTTTTGCGGCAGCACAACGACAACGACAACGTCACTAAGCACCGCGAGAGCGGCAGCAGTAACGCTTTCAAGGCCGCGCAGGACGGTCGCGGCGGGGGCCGCGAGAGCGGCAGCGCCGCGCGGAGAGGGGACGGGGCGAGCCGGGCGTGCGTGCGTGCGTGCAGCGGCAGCGGCAGCGGAGCAGGAGGTCTCGGCGGAGCGGGAAGGCGGAGCAGGATGGCGGGTTCCGGCATGCCGCGCGACCTGCTGGCGACGGCGCTGCAGCAGGGCGCGGCGGGCGCGCGCGAGGGCGAGAGACTCGTGACGGAGGCGGAGCACCGCGCGCACGAGGTGCGTGCCGCGAGGATGCGCAGCGCCGAGGAAAAGGAAATGCAGCAGGATGGCGTGGAAGAGGGGGTGTCGCCAGAGGCGTCGCAGCAGGTCGTCGCGACGAGGAGACCCCGCGGGGACTGGGCGGAGACGTACGCGATGTGGAGCGACTGGCACGCGGAAGAGGCGTACCAAGAAAAGGTCGCCATGGAGGAGAAACGACTGGCGGCCTCGGCGCAGCGCGCGCAAATTGCAGGGTGCAATCATGATCACTCGGCCGAGCGCGAGCTCATGGAGAAATCGACGCGGGTAAAGCTCGACGAGTGCCGCGTCTTTCGCGAGGAAGGCAATGCATGGTTCGAAGAGGGACAATACTTTCGCGCGAGCGAGAAGTACCGGCGCGTGACGATCTGGTTAGACTACACGTTTCCGGACACGGACGAGGAGCTGAAGGAGATGCAAGAGGTTCATCTGCCGGCACTGGTGAACTTGGCGGTGTGTTTCCTCAAGCTGGGAGACGCTGCGCAGGCTATGGAGCTGGCGCGTCGAGCGCTGGACATGGACCCGGACAATCTCAAAGCGCTGTACTGTCGAGCCAAGGCAAATCGTCTGGAGGACAAGTTTGAGGAGGCCTCGGTGTATTTAAAGCGAGCTTTGGCGTTGGACTCTGAGAATTTCGAGCTTCGCAAGGAGGCTGCACTGCTGCGCAACAAGGCTTCGCGGTATCGCGAGGATAGCAAGCTACGAGCGCAGGCGATGTTTCGGGGCGCGGGCAACGCAGAGCGCGCTCAGTTGTTGCGTATCGGATAAATTAGTAGCTCGAGCTCAAAAAGCAGAAGAATCGCAGCTGGAGGTTATTTCTTCTGCACTAGTACCACTTCGTTGGTCATGATCGAGGCCATCACAGTGCAGACGAACAAGACAATTGTTTGCATTTCACTGTTGACTGTAATGGACACGAGCCGGACTATGGCGATTCGTGACGCTGCTTTGGCAAACCAAAGGAGAAGCGCATGAATGATTGATTGACGGAGAAAAGGTGCTCTTCGGCCTTGTGCCTAACACCATACTTGGAAAGAAGAAAGGAAAAAAAATAAGTGTCGGCTTGTTTTGCATCGGAGAATTCGTGGGACACGCTTTTCGAAAAGAGAATTTTTCTTTTACCTTGGACGAAAGCTATCGATGGTCATTCACACTTTGCGGAGGAGAAGCACGGCGCTTTATATGAACCGGGACATTCATTCTTGAACAATTGTTGTTATTCTCGATTTTGGAGGGGAGAGGGAAAGTAGACGAATCTAAACATGTTGCGCGCGTGAAGGGAGAGATTGTTCGACACAAGACAAGAGCGAACGAAGAAAAGGCTCGGAATGGAAAAAGAGTGCTCAAAAAATAAATGTACTTGTCGCTGCTATGAATTAGTTAGTAGCATCGAAGAAAAAGAGCGGCACTTGCGAGGGCCGCGAGAGCTTCCGCGCTTTGTTTCTGGTTGCCTCCCTTGCTGGCTTCCAGAGTCTTTGCGAGGATCTCGGTTGGGTTCACGGGTTGTTCCGTTTTCTGTCGCTTCGCTTGTTGCTGCATTGTTGTGGCGGCAAGGCTTTGAAGAAACGCGGTACTGTCTGGGGTGCTCCCGGTCTTTTGCAATTTGGAGGGGGACTGCTGTTGTTGCTGCTGAAGGAGCTGCTGCTGCTCCTGAAGCTGCTTGCGGAGCTGTTCGAGTTGTTGAATGGAAATGTTTGGTTGAGATTGCTGCTGTTGTTGTTGTTGCTGCTGCTGCATTTGAAGTTGTTGTTGTTGCTGCTGGAGCTGATGCAAAAGTTGCTGCTGGATCTGTTGCTGGAGCTGCTGGTGTTGCTGTTGTTGCTGGTGGTGATGTTGTTGCGCCTGCATGGAAGCGATGGCGCGGAGCTGCTCGGGGGTAAACATCATGTGAGCACCATTGCCAAAAGGAGTGAGCGTGGGCGACGACTGAGAGGGAACGGTTTTCGATGCCTCGTCCTTGACAGCGAATTCGGGGCGGCTACCATAACGACGAGCGTCGAGACCCCGACGCTGGGCCTGGGTAGAGACCCACTTTTTGAAGGGCGAGGGATCCTCGTCGTCGTTTGAAGGGGAGCCAACCGAGCCGTGGGGCCGCTTGCGGTTGTTCTTGCGCTTCTTTGCAGTGTTGTTGTTGTTATTATTATTGTTGTTGTTGGCATTCGCCTTGTTGCGCGCGGCGGCTTTTGCCTTGAGACGGGTTTTGTTGGAGGAAAGGCGGTGTGACTGAAGAGCGATGCGGCGAACGTGTTCGTGGAAGGGGTTCGGCATGACAGGAAGGCCCACCTTCCGCTTTGCCAGGACCTCGCGAATTCGCTTGATGATATTCTGGGGGACGCCGACGCACTCGAGCTGGGTGTTTGACGCCTGGTCGAGGTGGGCGCTGCCGTAAAAGCCGCAATTCGAGAGCTGTCCGGCGATCATAAGAAGGCGAGTCTTTTCGCTTTCGGCATGTACGGCGAGCATTTCCTCTGAGATGGCCGATCCGTGTTTGAGCAGCATGTCCGCGCGCTCGAGCTGGAAAGCTTTGACAAGGACATCGAGACAGGTAGTGAGGGACTGCTTCGCGTTAGGGGCACGCAGCGACTCCGCCGTGCCAAGGATGAGATCCGAGGAGCTCATCGTGTGTTCAACGCAAAGACAAGACAGGGCGCTGGAGATCTGCTCGGCGCCGAGCAATCTCTACTTCTTTTTTCCCCTTCCCTCTCCTGCACGTCGGACGCTGCGTGAGCTCTCGCGTGCGGACGATGGACTTTCGCGCTCACGTTCGCCTTGCGCTCGCGCGGCGGCAGCAGCAGCAGCAGCAGTCGCAGTAGCCTGCGAGCGCGGGCCTGCGCGTGATCGATGGACTCTTGAAGAAGACGGGCAGCTCCGAGGGTTAAATTCACTCGCCGCGCACAGGCTAGAGCACCTGTGAAGGGCCGCGCCTCGTGCCTGTGGGTCTGAATGGATTCGCAGCGACTCCTCGCGGCCTGGCTGCCTGGCTGCCTGCCTGGCTGCCTGCTTGTCCGCGCGCGTCTGCTGCCGGCCTTCGTGCCTTTGTGCCTGCCTGCGCGCGTTTCGTCCGCGCGGGGCGGAGAGAGAGAGAGAGCGAAGAGGCGGAGGGGCGGAGCGAGGAGATGAGACGCCAGCGAAGCGACGAGAGCGACACAGCGAGGCTCCGCGATTCGGGTTTGTTTTTCCAGTCGGTCTGCCCTTTCCTTCTTTCTTTCTTTCTTTCTTTTCTCGAATTTTCTGTTTGAACCTCTCTCTCAATAATATCTATTTTTCCCGCACACCCCCATTTCTCTCTCCCTCAGACTGACTTCCATTCCCCCTCAGGCTCTCGTCTTTTCTTCTTTTCGTCCCTATTCGTTCTCAATCGGTTAGCGCTGAGGGAAAATTGGAGAGTTCCGATCCACACCACTGGGCCACTGCTCACACGACTCTTCCGTCTTCCCTTTCTACATCTCTCCTTCTCCTCATCCCTCAAGTCGGAGACACTTTCGATAAGTTTCCTCCTATACATCCACCGCCATCGGCCACTTGCACACCTCCCCTTTAGGACGCAAAGTGCTGGTCTTCTTTCTTTCTTTTGGAAAAAAAGAAGTAAAAGAAAATGAAACAAGGAGGGGGTAAATGAAAAGAATTCCGCAGCGAGACGGGTTGTAAGCTTCCACATTACTCATTCCTTGACCGCCCTCGGCCGGGCCGCAGAGGAGAGCAGAGAAGCAGCTGCAGCAGAGTGAGGCGCACTTGAAGAATGGATGAGTGAATCCCCGCAGCGCTCCTCTCAAGGAAAAGACCGTCAGGTTGCCTCTTCCATGGCCTGACTGCCGTTTAGTCTTCCTCCTGCCAGTGGCGTTGGCCGGTGGTTGATGTGAATCGCGGTCAGGGGAGGAAGCGGTGAGAGTGAAGGGAAGCAAGATGGGGAGGACTCGACTCAACTTACTGTCACTCACTTCCCACGCTCACTCGCTCGCCTGGCCGCTCATGCTCATGCACACGCGCACCACGTGGGGCAGTGCGTGACTAGCCTCTTTCTCGTTTCTCGGTCGAGCCGCACGTTGCGCCGCCTTGGCCGAACGTGCACAGCGCACAGTACCTCATCGCACTGCGTGAGACGGGCAGCGGCCGCGGCTGGATGGACACATATGTGTTACGTGGACACTTCGTTGCCAGACAGATATAGACGCTCCGCCCCAGTTCGCCAACCGACCCAGACCACCTCTCTTTGCTCCACCCGTTCAGCAGAATTTAGCAGCGTGTCGCTGCGAGGCATGCGCGCAAAGGAATTTAGACGCCACACGTGCGAAGGGCCATCGCTTCGAAACCTTCAAATTCCTGCGCCGCACCGTCGGGTAATTACCGCCACTTTTAAAAAGCCAAAGAAAGGCCAATCAATTTTGATAGCGCAAAGCAGAGTTGCACAGCATAGCACGGAGCAGCGCGGAGGTTTTCTCCTGGCGGGTCGGCACGGTCGGCGGCAGACGGCCAGCGTGGCGTCTGTCTGGCGAGAGTGGCTACTGTCTTCCTGTGCTGCTGCAGGATTGGAAGGGCGAGCGGGGGAGCGCTCTGGTGCGCCTCCGTTTATTAGGGCGACGGGGAAATCGACCACCTTGAGCAAGGGCCTGGAGAGGCGCTTCTGCACAAAGTCCGTGAGGCAAATCAAGCACGGAAAGCCGCACTGACGCGTCAACCGACCAACCAAGGGCAAGTCCTTTGCTTTCTGCCTAACTTGCTGCGATTGAGCTGTCCAAAGTGATGGCTGTCTTCAGGCATCTAGCGGTGCACGCTGCAGCACGGACTGGCGCAGTGCAGCAACGCACGCTTAGCCTGCGTGGCTGCCTGCGTGGCTGCCTGCCTGCCTGCCTGCCTGCGCTTGGTAGGTTTATCAACACCTGCCATGCGCCAGCCAGCTTGACGCAACCGACACTTGCTTTTCAATTTCCTTGAAAATAAATTGCGCCAGGTGGAGCTGGCTGGCTTGCAATGCTAGAGGGAGTAGCTTGTTGATCGGCGCTTCGCCGGTTTCTCCGCCCGGTGGCCAGGCAGGTGCCAATGCGTGCACAAAGCTTTCTGGCTGGCCGCAAGCGAACGAACAGCAGAGGCGCCAGCGCGGAGCCCCCGCCTCCACGTGCGTGGCGAGTGGTCGGTGAATTCACTCCGCAAACAAACCAACTGTCCCGTGAAAGGGAAAAGAGAAATATTGATTCTCAGACGCTCCCGTTCTGTCCCTCCGAGCGGAACTTTCCTGGAAATGGTGAGGCGCGCCTGCCCAACTCGCCAATGCACGCGGCAGGCAATTGGCCCGGCCACTCCTCGCTCGGCCTCTTCACGTTGGTGGTGGCTGGCCAGCGAACGAAAGCGACCCGGCGCTAGCCACGGCCACTGCCACTCCCGCCGGGCGCCACTGCCGCGGCGAGGCAGCCGCCACATTTCTACCCTCCGCTGCCGGCTCCGGCTTCTCGCGCTCGCTCATACCTGCACCTGCAGCTACAGCACGGTAAACCGGGAGGTGTCTCGACTCTCCTCGGCTCGGGGCAAAAGCAGTTGACCCCCTTCAACGACTAATTAATTAGTACTACATAAGGAGAAGGAGGAGAGCGGCGTTGGTAGCCTATACTCGCGAGAATTACTTCCTTCCTCATGCAACCGAAGAGTAAAAGAAAAAGAAAAAAAGAAAGAACCTAGAGAGAAAAATCACTCTTTTTGAAAAATGAAAAATCACTAAAGAGGAGCAAATTGGAGACGTGAAAGCAAAGAAAGGAGGAGGTTGCACGCTATTGCGGGGGCACTCTTTCGGCAGTGCGGGCCAGAGGAGAGCGAGATGAGGGGGAAAGTGATGAAGAAAGGGGAGCGGCTGCGGCCAGTATGTGCGGTATAGTGCCTACCTTCCCAAGAGCTCGCAAAAGCCTGGCTGGCTGGCTTGTTGCCACTCGCCATGGTCGCTGGCGGTCGGCAGCCAGCCAGCTCGAGGCGCCCGGCCGTCTGTCTGACTGTCTGTCAGTCACGGGGAATTCGCTTCCGCCCCCAGTCTCCATGGCCAGGCTTCTCCGGCCCCGCGGCGGCCGCCGCGCGCCATGGTGGCCGGGAGAACGGGAGACTTTCCAGTCAACGCGAGGAACGCAACTGTCACGTCGTCCGTCCGCGTGTCGATCAAGCAAAGAGGCCACGAGACTTGACGTGACTTGGTTGGTTGAATAGCCGAGCGCGGGTGCCACGGAAGCTCGCGTGGCGATTGTCTAGGCCCAGAGGCACCGACACCCGCCGGCCGCTGGCCGCTGCCCCCCCTCCAGCACGCGTGCCGTACTGGCCTGCTTCTTGGCACGGTCGCGAGCCATGCTCGTATGGCGAGTGAGCCTTGGCTAGCAGCCAGGCAGCTGCAGCGAGCTTGAAGGGGGCGGCCAGACCGGTCCAATTCGGGTGGCAGGCGAAGAGGAAGCGGTCCCAGCCACCAGTGCCTACCTCCACCTCCTCTATCCCTTCAAGTTCTTTTCCCCTTCTTTTCCCTTCTTTTCACATATTCTTTTCCTCTTTCGTTTTTATATTCATTCTTTTTCTTTTGTTTTTTGCTTCCTTTTTTTACTTTTTTCTTCTTTCGGGCGGACGGAAGGACGGACGGAGGCAAGGAGTTTACCTAGCTGAAAGTTACTTCCTCCTTAGGCGCTCGTCCACGCCGCTGCGGCGCGGCCACGCCCTGCAGCGGCAGTGTCGGCTCGCTGTCGCTGGCTGGCGGGGTTGGCGTGGATTGGGCTGCGAGGGGCGGAGCGGCGCGTTGAGTAGCGGTAGGTGGGAGGGAGGGACGTAGAGAAGGCGTGCAAGCGCCGTTGCGGATTGGGTGACGGCGGGGTTGCGAAAGAGAAAAATAAAAAAAGGAGAGACGCGGACCTTGGACGCGATTCCTAACACTCAACTCCGCCAGGCTTCCTCGGCAAGGTTTCCCCCTCTCGTAGGGAAAGCCCCCCCCCCCCACCTCCCATCCTCCCATCCTCCCTCATTTGCCTCACTCCCTCCTCCGGCCGCCTGGCAGCTGCAGCTGCTGGCTGCAGCCGGAGCTTTGATGGCTGCTGCTGTCGCCTGGGTCGCAGGGTCCAAGGTGAATAGTTGGCGGTTCGCAAGGCGAGTGTGGCGCGTCAGGACTTGGCCAAAAATATCGCCTCCCTCCTACCTGCGATCGCGGTCGGTCTTGCGAAGACCCCGCTTGACTCGAATGGCCTGTTTCAGCGTCTCGCAGCGGCTCGGAGTCAGGAAGACATGGGGGATCAGCGCAGAAACGGCTGCGCGGCGAGGCGAGAGGAGGAATCACCACGCGGGTGGCCGACGCGAAAGAGAAGAGGCGATCACGAAAGGAATAAGAACCGAAAGAAAGTGGAGGAGACTCGGAGAAGGAAATAGAAACGAAGGAAAAGATGGGACGAAACGAGCATTATCGTCCGTCATCTATCGCGGCGTTGCTGCGCACGCAAGAAACCTGCGCAAGGCTGCACTTCTGGCTGGTGTGCGCACGCAGAGTGGCACAGTGTCCAGGCTTCACGCGCGACGCACGGCCGTAGCCGCGGCCCACAGGTCGGAGGCGGAGCATCGTCGACCTCATTAGGCTATCAATCAATCAATCAATCAATGCTTGCAGACCTTCGAGGCAAGCAAAACCATGAACTCCAAAAGAGTGTGCGTGTACGGCCGTTCGCCACTAGCAACCCATTTCCCGCTGCCGCAGCTTTACGTTGTCTCGAAACGCGTGCCGATAATGGCTTTACATTAGGACCAAACGCTTCGTTTACAGGCGCAGCAGGCCAGTGCCTTTTTGGCGTGGCCCACGTTCCCTTCACAAGGTCTCTACGGTTTACAAAATGAGAGGCCCGTGGGGCGCACTGTGGTGAATTCGCGAGAGTGTAGGGCTTTCAAAAATCTTTCCAAAAACAAAAGAATAATTATTTTAATCTTAAAAACAGCTTTTGGAAGACAAGATTTGAAAAACGTCATCAGGCCACCAGCACGCGCGGGTGCACCTGCCTCGGCCCTGCTGCCTTCGTCTGCCTGGCTGCCAGCGCTTGCGCAAATGCCGCTCTCCAGCCAGGCGTGATTTACCTAGGCGTAATCGCGGTTGGTGTGGAGATAAAATTTGCTTCGGCAGCCAGCAGGTCACAGTGCTAAACGAAGCCCCCTCTTGGCCATTTCCTTCATTCTGCTGGCCACTGACCGCAGCAGCAGCGGCCTCGGGTCGGTCAAGTCTGTCTCACTCTTCCTCTTCTTCTCTGTTTCTGGCTCTATATAGCTCTCGTTGCGCGCGGATAAACTCTTTTCGCGATTGGGATCGCGATCGAGCGGCGAGCAATCCAGCAACCATGGCAACTCAAATTATCACTCTAAGCTCGCCTTTCCAACAAACTTATCTTGTCATCGAGACTGCTGGATCGCAGTCGTAAGCGCTGCAAGATGCCGATGCTAGCCGCATGCTTTGTAAACAAACAAACTTGCTCATCAGGCAGCTAGCTGCCACGGGTGCTTGCTGATGGTTCGACGCACCACCGAGCGAGCCCTCTTTCGGACGATTCGCTACCTTTAGATTGTTTTTTAGGGCGTCCTTGGCGCAGTGTCTGGTCTGTGAGGTCTAGCTCGTTAATGCCGCATGCCAGAAGTGTTTGGCCCTTTGGACACGCTTCAGGCTCGGGGGATCGGCCTCGTGTTAATCAATAAAAGTCAGTCACCCATGCCTCTCGTCTATCCAACCCGTGTCTGTTTATTTGAATCGAGCCAGAGTCTCTACCTCCTGCAGTCACGCTGGCAGAAGATATACACTCACCAATGCCTCCAAACTGTGAAATGGCCATGGGGCGTGACCAACCCCGACCTATCAGGATGACTGGGTGAGGCAGGCATGACTGACGGCCAAGAAAGAAGAGATTTCCCTTGATCGACAAACGCACCCACCTTCGCGTAACCTCCCTCCCTCCCTCGAAGGAACGAGAAAGCTGCCACGCCGAGGATGGAGACAGGACAGCAACCAGAGAGATGGAGAAAAGGACAGGAGCATGGGCCGCTCTGCTGTCTGATTGCACTCATCTTGCAGGCAGCATCGCGCAAACATTGCAGTCGCCGGCCGGACGATGGTGGGCGGAGCGTTTGGAGAAGGTCTCTTTTTCTTTTCTATTTTTTCAGTTTTTTCTTTTTAGCCTATGCCCAGTGCTTTTTCTGCTTTGCGACGTCGATCAAGCACGGCAGAGAGGCTCGTCATGCGTTTACTCTCTAGCGAGCGCGGCACGACCCTCTCAGTGAAAGGAGGAGCCCTAGCTTCGTATCTTTGCGCTCAGTCCGAGTTCGCGGGCACGATGCAGGCGCGTGTGTAAAGCTGCGCTGACAGTGAAGAAGCCGCGGCGGGGCCAGCCGTGCCAATCCTTCCATCTCTTTTCCGTGAATCCACCAGCCATCAGCCTCCATGGTGAGCTCGGAGCAACGCCGTCGCGGCTCGCCGTACGTTCGTGCCCCAGCTGCCACTGCCACTGCTGCTGCAATAATCATGATGCCAGTTGAATGACAGTTGAGACGAGGTGCACGCAATGCAGATGCAAGACGCAGCGGCGGGGCTGTCCGGCTCCTCCTGGCGACCCTATGCCGCGTGTGTATGGCGGCCGCAAGAAGTGAGGTTTTTGCACTTTTCCTGGCGGATCGATCGGCGGCCAGGTGCAGATAGCTTGAGCGCTCGCTCTTAGTGGATCGCCTTCAAGTTATACCCTCAACAGCCAACTGGAACCCTGGTCGTTGGCGCAGCGCGTCTCGTAGCGGCTAGCTTGGCGCGATGACGAGGCGGCAGAGCGACAGTCTTCTCTGCCTGCGATGGCCTCGGCGATCTCGCGAGCGTTCTTGTTCTAGTCGCACCAGCCAACGACCACTACCTGGCTCATGCTCGACTGATGGCTTGTGGACGGCCAGCCGGGCAGCTGGCCGAGGGCAGGGCCGAGGCTTCAAGGCCTGGCCTTCCTCCTCATTATCTCCCCTAGCCCGCCACGACGTCGGGACGGGGAGACAAATGCCGGTCTACTGTGGGCAGAGGTCTTTCTGCAGCGGTGACTGATTTGCAGTGTCCTGTGCTGCCACCGTCGCCTCCGGCGGCAGGGGGAAGCAAGAACTTACACTTTCGTTAGTGTCTCTCTTTCTCGGCCTCTGCCTCGGCCTCTGCCGCGGCCTCTGCCTGGGCCTCTGCCTCTGCCTCTGCCTCGGCCTCTCCGAGTCGCTAGCCCGTGGATGCAAGCCACAGCCGCCACCGCTGCCGATCGTCTTTCGGCTAAGCGAGTGAGGGCATTCGGCTTGCAGCAGCCAGCAGCAGCAGTAGGGCTCCACTGGCCAGCAACTCTGCAAAAATCCATTTTCCGTTGAGAATGATGGAAGCTAAAACTTTTGATTAAGGTTTTTTTTGAAAAAATGTTTTTTCAGCTTTCCATGAAAACAAAGTTTTAATTTTAATTAAAAAAACGTTTTTAGCTCCGAACCGCGTCGCAGGTCGTGTCGACTAGTGGGCTCCGCCCCTTTTAAAATTATTTTAAAAAAATAGTAAAAGAATTTCAAAGCAATGCGGGGCGTGCGGACGTGAGGAAATGTGAGGTGACGGCGAGCACGCTTCTCCAGGGGTGATTGCTGCAGTGGCGGTTGTCTGGCCAGTGCGCGCCGCCAGTGAGCTCACGACCAGGCGGCGGATGCTCTCTCTCTCTTTCCTCGCCTTTCTATTTTTCCTTTTCTTTCTTTATTGTTACTTTTATTTTCTCCGGCCACGCGGGTCTCTCTTGGGTTGTCTTCTATTTGCCTCGTCTTCGCGGGCCAGTGTTGTGTATGCTTGCGCCGGTGGCGGGTAGCCGCGTGGCCGGCCAGCGGCCGGCCGCTGCCGATCGACAACAACGGCCGCGGCGCGAACGAGGCTTGCAAAATCGTCCGACAGCATGGCGTAGGCATAGAGAGAGAGAGAGAGAGAGAGAGAGAGAGAGAGACGGAAAGTTCGTAGAGAAGAAAGAAAGGAAAAAGAGCTTGCTTCTTACGAGTGAGCAAAGAAAGCAAAGCTTCTCCCTTCATTCTCTTTCGCGTCTGCGTCTCGGACTTCGAGACCGACCGACCCTTCTGGCCAACCTGCCGTCCCTCGTCAGCCTCCACCACTGCAATGTACCCGAGCATCGAGCCCTGCCACCCTCCGAGTCCCTGCCAGACGACGCGATCGTTCACGGCGGTCGCCTTCGGTTGACAGCTGTTCGTCCTTCAGCCAGAACAGCCCGCATCACCTCAACCCCCGCTGCCGCGCGACAGACTCTTCATGTCTGTTGCAGTCGCAGTCGGCACGGTCGCGCTCCACGCCCAGCCTGGCGACGCGGACAGCACCGGCCACTATCACTGGACGCAGCCTAGGAAGGTCTTGGCGAGCCCCTCCACGAGCCTGGTAGTCGTGGTCGCACCCCTTCGATGCAGAGCATCCCCGGGCCGCTGAGAACCTGTCTCTGCAGCTGCCATGGCTGCTGAGCGAGGCGATCACGCCCTTTCTTTCGTGCGAGCGTGCAAGCAACCGCAACTGCAAGCGTGCAAGCGTCTGTGTGCGTCGGGCGTGCCCGAACCGCCAATGATGGAACGAACGATTATACGAACGACCGTGGCGATCGATCGATCGAACGAACGAACGAACGAACCAACGACCGATCGACTCGGAAAAACGTCAAAGGGCCGCGCGTTCCGCCAGGCCGCTTTGGCCGGAGGCTGCGAGTGGCGGCGTGCGTGGCGGCGTGAGAAGTGACGAAGGAATGCAAGAAAATGGTCCAGGGACGCCGCTGGCTGCTGGCGGCCCGAAAAGGGAGAGACCGCCAAAGCCGCCCTTCACAGGAGGGAAGAAAAGCGTGCGTCAGAAACAAGAAAACGAAGAAACGAATGAACGAGGAAGCTGAGTAAGAAAAAAAGGGAAACGCGAAAACGTTCGGCGGCCCAGCTGGGCTGCGACGCCAACAAGCTTTCCTTGATTGGTTGCAAAAGGCCAACCCGAAGCAAGCAATGAACAAAACTGGCAAGCTGCTGCGGCCAAGCCGGGGCCACTGCTGGACCTGCTTGCCGTGGCTTCGACTTACGGTTAGAGCTGCTGCTGCTGCAAAATAGAAAGCTGGCTGCGAAGAAGAAGCGTATTCACGACCCGAGCTCCTGCATGTCGCGGCCATTGCACACGAGCCAGCGCGCAACCTTGACGACACGGCCCGCTAGCGAGCGAGCTAACTTGACTGAAAATAAGATGTACACACACTGAGGCAGAGAGCGAGAGAGAGAGAGTGAGAGAGAGAGAGAGCGAGAAAGTCCAGCCCGCCGGCCGACACGACGTCCAGAGAGCAGCTCGCTAGCTACCTCGCTCACTACCTCGCGCGTGCATTTGGGCCACCAGCCTCGATCGCGACGAAGCTAGGATCAGGATCACGTAGGTATAGCACCCCTCCGCACCGACCACAACACTTACTCGCGTATTCATCGTCCGTTCGTTATGCGGACGCCAGGCACACACGGCGGCCGGCGTAGCTGCCCATGCTGGCCGAGGCCTGACCAGCGTCCCTCAGGCTGATCCTCTTGTCCGTGCAGGCCGTTTGTCCGTGCACGCGGTGCGCGGTGTCGTCCGCACCGCCGCCACGTCGCGTGCATTCTTTTTTTCCTTTCTCTTGCATTTCTTTCTATTTTTACTACTTTTCTTTTCCTTTCTTTTCTTCTCCTTCTCTCTTTCTTCGCTTACCAAACCCTCCTTCCCCTCCTGTCCCCGCATCACCGACTATCCTCACTCCTCTCCTTCTCGATCCCTCTCCCTCTCCCGTCTTCTCGCTCCCTCCCTCTCCCTCAGCGACTTCCCCTCACTTCTCTGCAACGCACTGAAAACAATTTTTCCCCTCTCTTCAGCCAGCCCGCGCTGTCCCGGCCGCTTCTAAGGCGTGTCCGAGTCACCGCGGCAGCACTGCAGCGGCCGCAGCCACCATGGCCACTGGCCGTGGCTGCAGTGGCAGCAGAAAAGACCTGTCCAGCGCTCCGTCACCATGTGCTTACATGAAGCGGGCGCGCTTTTCGGTGGTGTGGCGAAGAGGCGCACGCGTAGACAGCCTTCGCTGATCCGAGTATTTCCTAACCGGGAACACTTCAAGCCCTGAAAGTCGAAGCCAAACGAGTGAAATCACTTGCTCCGCGCGCGTTCCCAGCTGCAGCAGACAGCTGCGTGACAGCGCCCGGAGCAGCACCGCCAAACAGGGCCAATCGGCGCTGCCACACACGCGTACATACCACCAGCCAGCAATGGCAGCCACACCACCAGGGGCAGCAGCATTGCAGACAATCAGGATGGATGTCTGTGGAGGACAAAACCTTTGACTTATAGATTTTCCTGCCCGCAGCCTAAGATGAGATCCTCGCTGCACTCTCTCACGCTGGCCCACTCCACCTCATTCCGCGGTCGTCGACTGTCCACCGGCCAAGGGATACAGAGATCACGAACGCTGCTGCTGCTTCTGGGACCCCCAATCGCCACCGATAACGCGTTGCGCAGCCCCCCGAACCGCGCGCGGCGCCATCTTCGCGCACACCTCGCACACCTGGGTCCCCGCGGGGGTGCGCGACCGGGACGGAGCCCCGGCTTCCCCCGGGGGCTCTCGCGCCCTCGCCGCCGCGCTCCCGCGCTNCACATCGGCTCGACGGAGCCGGCGACCCGGACCCGGCGCGCGAGCCGAGCCCGCGCGCGGCGGCGGGCGGCGCGCGGGGCAGGGAAAGGCGCATCGCGAGGCGCGGCCGGCCGGCGCGGCGCGGCGGGTCTGCGAGCGGGGCTGCGGCCGGCGGGCGGGCGGGCGGGCGGGGCGGGACGCGGGGCCCGGTTCGCTCGCAAGCACGCGCGCAAGCTCGTCGGCGCTCTCGCAATTCATTCAGCATCGCCAAAGCTGGCGAAAAGAGCAAGCGAGCAAGCAAGCGAGCGAGCAAAGCAAAAGCCCAAGCGACCCCGGGCCAGCCAGGCCGGGCGAGTCGAGAGCAGGCAGGCGAGGGCAGGGCAGGGCAGGGCAGGGCGAGACGCGTCGCGAGCCGACGAGATACGAATTGGGCGCAAAGAGAGGGAACGGACCCGGTCGCGTCCCCAGAACCAACAAAACGAAGACGCAGCTTGAGCTCCAGAGTGACCGACCAGGTCTAGAGCTCCGAGACCTTTTGCTCTTTCTCTGCACGAGCATCATCGTCTTCGACGTTCTTCTCCTCTTCCCCTCGCAGCCGCCATCGCCATCGAAAAGTTAAAGCACGACATTTATCGACAACACAACCATGGATTCGGTTCTCTTGCATGCGCAAGAACGCAGAAAAGCATCGGAGGATGCCACTGACGCGGCACCCGCCGATCCCGTCGAGAATCAAGCCGCATCAACACATGATCTAGACGCCTCTGCAGCAGCAGCAGTAGCAACAGCACGAACAGCAGTAGTAGCCGCAACAAAGCGCAACGTTATCGCAGAAGCGAAACATGTGCCATTAAAAACAACACCTACAAAACAAAGACAATCGCTAGAAACAGCCCCTACATCGTCAACGCCCGACCTCGACACATCCGAAGCTTCCACACTCGAGGACGCGGATGCCGCAGCCATGGCCAAGGACGCGCGCAGCCATCTCAAACGACAACGCAAAACCGGCTCCCCACACCATACGCAGCACCAGCGCAAACGCCCGGCATCCGGACGCCAATATCCGACGCAAGATCATGAACCCCACCGACACCGACGCGCCCAGTCTGCCGACGCCACAATGCTCGAAAGTGACGATGACAACGATGGCGATGGCAATGAGAGTGACAATGGTGTCGAAGCCGACGTCGACGACAACGAGCATGACCATAGCCAAACCCCTTCACTCCGCACAAGGCGTAGCAAAACCTTTCCCAGCAATCAAAATGGCCAAGGTACAACACAGAACAAAGGAGAAGCAAACAAGCTCAACGGCGGATACTATGCCTTTCGTCCCGGCGAAATCATCAATCAAACCTACGAGATCAAGTACCAGCAAGGCCGAGGCGTCTTTAGCAACGTCGTCTTTGCCAAGCGCCGGCACCCAAGTGCGCCTCGTCTTCCCGCGCCACCAGCCAAATCCAACACTGACACCGATAGCAACATCAAGACCGCAATGACGACACAAGGCCTCGACACAGCTGAAATTGTGCAAGATTCCGACTCTTTCTTCACCACCGCCAACAACGGCAGAACCGCCGACCTCGTTGCCGTAAAGATCCTTCGCAAGCACAAGACAACCCGTCGAGCCGGGAGCAACGAGGAGTCTATTCTCAAAGACATCCACAAGCTCCCCGTCTCGGCGCGCGAGTTCATCGTCGACTTTATCGAATCCTTTGTCCACAAACGCCACCTCTGCCTCGTCTTCCGGGCCATGAAGCTCAATCTCCGTCAGCTTCTTGTCAAATACGGTCGCAATACTGGCATTAATATTGACGGCGTGCGCCGCTACGGAAGCCAAATCTTTAGCGCACTTCGCACCCTCTGTGAACTCGGCATCGTTCACGCCGATGTCAAGCTCGACAACATTATCGTCTCCGCCGACCTTCGTACCGCAAAGCTTTGCGACTTTGGAAGCGCCTTCTATGCCCACGAAGCACGCGGCGAACGGACAATGTACCTCGTTTCGAGATTCTATCGCGCTCCTGAACTCGTCCTCGGACTCTCTGGCACGGACCTCAGCTCTGCCCTCGATGTCTGGTCCCTGGGAACATGCCTCTTTGAGCTTTACTCTGGCAACGTGCTCTTCCCAGGACGCACCAACAATGAAATGCTTGCGCTCTTCATGCGTACAAGGGGGGAAATACCTCTACCCCTTGTCAAGCGCCACTTGGCCGCCGCGCAGCGCCTCGATACCGTGCCGCTCTTTGAGCCCGAATCATTCGCTTTCCGAGAAATCCTGCGGCCGCCGCGTCGAAAGACCGCAAATGCGTCCTCCCCTGCCTCGCCGAGCAAACAGCCCACAGTTCGCTTCGTGCGCATGCCTGCTCAGCCCGACCCGGCCTCTACGATTTCTCGCCTCGTTCACGAAGCGCATCCCGACACGCGTGATCAGATCACCACAGCTGAGCGTCGCCAACTTAGCAATCTCCTCGACCTCGCGCTGGCCTTAGACCCCGCACAGCGCATCACACCATCGCAAGCACTCGCGCTTCCCTTTTTTATCACCGCAACCACGCCCCAGACCTAGGGAAGTCCTTTTTCTTTTTTATGTAAACCTACTCAACAAACAAACATACAAACAAACATACAAACAAACATACAAACAAACATACAAGATTTGATGTCTAATCCTCTTGGAAAAACGAGTACTGCGTGACTTGTTGGCTCTCTTTTTTCTTTTCTTACACCATCATCCATCCATTCCTCCATCCATCCATTCATTCATACCAGATTATTTCACGTGACCGATTTCACATGACTGATTTCGTCTTGGCGACAAGAAAGAAGGGGTCATGAGAACATGCATGAGTGACCTTGATTGTCAAGTTCGTTGCCACGACACAAACCAAATCGCTGCATTTGTTCCAACATCAACATAATTACTGTTTTCTCGGGTCACGAGCATCTCAATGTGCTGGTGTAGAATGCCGCGAGGCAAAGGCAGTCAACAAGCCAGCGAGCTCAACATCGTAGCAGTCCTGCTGCCCAGGAGCGGTCTCAGCGCTCTGCTCGGCCTCCGCAAGCTTGGCTTCCTCCTCTTCCTCCTCGCGAGCGCTCGTGCTCACTGATCGCCCCGAACCTAGACCCTGTCGCTCCCATCGCTCGAGCTCTGCAATGTCCATGACATCGTCAATCGACAGCAGCAAAGCGCGTCGTAGCCCGCATGGAATGTCGCTGCCTGCCGGCCTTCGCGGCTGCAACACCGATGCAGGGAACACTTCACCCACGTGATCGAGCATGCACATCACCACCTGCTCCTTTAGTGTCGCTTGCACTGCCTCATCCTTGTGGATCGCCGACTTTGGCTTTAGCGGGTCCTCGCGAAGCATGAGCGGAGCAAAGATTCGCGCCAATGCCCTGCTCGGAGCGACATCAGGGCGCTCCGTCTGCAAAAGATACAAGAAACGAAAGACCGCAAATAATGCTGCCTCGTGGGGCGCAGGCAGCAACGCCAGCGTCGGTCGGAGCGCCTCTACACGCTGCGCGCTGTGCAGCTCCAGCTGCGTCGAAAGCAAACGATCAAAGAGGTCATACGTCAATAGAGGCGGACTCATCTCGCGCAGAAACTGCACCAAGAGCATGAAGACAACGCGGGGGTCCGTCTCTTCCTGCTCAAAGTTGATCACGCTCGCGCGATCAGCATCAAATTTGCCCCGCAAGGAACAAACCTGTTTCCAGCGTTTCTTGCGCGCACCTGCAATCTCCTCCCGCGTTTGCGACACAGGAGATTCCTCCGTGACCCATCCAGGTCGTCCCGTCTTGCGACTCAGCGACCTTGTCATCGTCAAGCGGCTCGCATGGCTCAGACGACTCGCGTGGCTCACTTTACTTGCATGACTAAAGTGACTTCCGACGCTTCGTCGACCCGACCCGTCGTCTCCCTCTTCTGGGCCTCCATTTGCACTTGCGCCCCCGCCATCGCCGCCATTCACATCATCGTCAAGGGCCTCGGGACCCGCAATGTATTCTTGAATAGCCTCCTTGCTCAAAAACACCTCGGCTTGCTCCATCAGAAAAGGCGACTCCAAATAGGCGAGACTCATACGCAGCACGCTGGGAAGCTGCGGCGCCCGAGCCCAAATCTCCGCAAGACTCTTGCCAAATACCTTGATGCTCTCCTTTGTTGTTTGCGTTGCACGTGCAAACCCAAAGTTGCTACCTGGCAACACACCACCGCCGTGCAGAGCATTATTAAAGTACCCCGTCGAGTACTCGGGTGCGGCATAGAGCTTGTCCCCAGGTCTCCGAAAGCCAATCCCATTCCGTCGTGCAAGTATGCTCCGAATCGGCGTCTTCGTGCCCATCGCCTTGGCCAGATCAAAGCGCTCTGCTGGTCGCAATCGTCGCGGTACGCCCTCTGCATCGAGCACCACGCGCTTGCGAGGTACCATATGCTCTTGCTCCTCGCTTCGGGCTCGAGCTTGCTCCGGAAACTGTCGCACGCCTTCTGGGCGGTCAGCTTTTCTTGCTGGAGCGCCAACATTCTTAAGGCCTCGAGGTCTCTCGTCGCGAGCTCGCAGCTCTGCCACGCTCGGGCCAATGCCATAATTCTTCAAAGGCTTGAAATCATACTCGTCTGACTTCTTCTCTGCATAGTGTCTGCGTTCCTCGTGCCATTCGCGCGTTGCGAGCTCCTTGTGCGTCGCGCAAGAGCGCGAGCGTCGCAGGCCAAGAATCTCCTCCATTCTGCTTTGTCTTGTCTTCGTCTTACGCTGAGTCTCCGCGCGTCGCGTTCCTTCTTGCCACACGTCGCCGCCGCGCCTCCCCGAGTGCGCTCACGCTAGTCGCTGCGGTCAAAGAGTCTGCGTCAGACCGCCGCCATTATTATTTTTTTTCAGGGATGAGACAGTCGTCCATGAATGAATCGAGAGAGAAAAAAAAAAAGCGAACCAGAAGAAGGAACGGACGGTAGTACACACCCCTTTTGATGGCTTTGATCTCACAACGCGCGAGCGCCTCACTGTCACTTATGTGTGACTCCAAGCACGCATAACGACTCTGCGTCCGAGCTTGGCGGCGCTCTGACACAAACACCAGACTAGATTTTGGGGGCAAAAAGAAACAGACTAGATTTTCGGGGCAAAAAGTGCGATTGCGCGGCGAGGAAGACGTGAAGGCGGTCGAACCAGCACAATGCACGGCAAGTCAAAAGGACGGCCTCGAGCGGTCGACGCACCGGTTGGGGCCAAGCAGCAGCAGGAACAGCAGCAGCAGCAACAGCAGCGGCAGCCGCGGAGACCAAATGGAGCTCCATCCAAGCCCGCTCGACACTCGACGCGGTCTATTGTGCAGGCTGGCGCAAAACGCCACAAAGAGACTCTTTTGCTCAGTATTGGCGCAGATGATCTTCGCGAACTCACGCCGCTCTCCGACAAGGACCTCAAAGTTGCATTCGACTTTCTCGACACGCAAGACACTGGAGAACTGACTTTGTATTCACTTCGAGAGAGACTTGCCGCATTCTACGGCTCGCCTGATCTCGTTCCGATTCGCGAACTCAAACTCATCATGGGCAAACACAAGACCCTTCGCTTGGCGGATCTCAAGGCCATCCTTGCAGAGACAAACGAACTCTTGCAAGGAACTCGCTTTGACCCCGTTGAAAAGGTGTTCCACGATTGTTTCGATCCAGCTGGGTCCGGAGTGCTTGGCCCCGATAGTTTGCGTTCGTTGCTTCAGCGCCTTGGACACAACAATATTACCGATGAAGATCTGTCCATTCTTCTCGAGGCTATTGATGCAAATGGAGATGGTGCCGTCACCATCGAAGACTTTCGAAATTTGATTGGCCTTTCTCAATCCACCTCGGGGACATCAAATAATCTCTTGTTGCTGCCACCTTCAGAAGGCGCTGTCAACGCTCCTCACGAAGCCAGCCAAGAACATCAGGGATCAGACAAGCTTCCATCTGGGGGAGCCTTTCTCACATCCTAATTATTCCTATTTTGTAAAGTTTGTAGAATTGAAGAGCAAGACCGTGCCGTCGACGCATTCTCCCTTCTTTCATATATATTCAACCATGATGAATCTGTAATTTCTCTTGGGTTTATCTTTGTATCTCAGGACAGTCAGTGCCTTCCTCACCAAATTGATTGAGCTCGCTTAAAAACTCATTGCCACGGTTTTCCCGTTTATCTGCGATTCTCAACACATGTGTATTGATTGATTTCTTTCGTCAAATCTTGATGGAACAAACGAGAAAACATGATTCATGGTCATAGAACGAATAAAAGCAACTCGGAGCGTTATTGGAAACCTAAAGTTGGGTTGGATCAATATCCTTGGACTTACGGCGCTGCTCAAGAGTCGTTTCGATGGCCACGGCTGCTTCCTCCTGGTCGGAAGCCCGAGCGCACTGAAGGGCCGTCATGCCATTGGCATCCATGGACCGCGCGCTAGCGCCTTCGCGAACGAGAACCACGCAAACTTCTACCTGTCCACGGCTCGCGGCGACCATGAGTGGTGTCTGCTTCGTACGCTTTGCAGGGATGTCAATGCGAGCGCCATGTGCAATGAGCGCATTGACAGTCTCAAGACGACCCCATTGGGCAGACTTGTACAGGGCGGTTTCTCCATTATCGTCGCGCTTGTCAACGTCTGCGCGATTCGCAAGCAAGAGCTCCAGCGTGTGCGTGTGACCCCACGTGGCAGCCATGTGCAGCGCCGTCTGCCCGAATTCCCAAGGCGCAATCACATCCACGGGCACGCCTGCAATCAAGAGACGCTCGACTTCTTCCGCCTCGCCATTCTTGGCCGCTTCCAAGAATGCAGTCACCTCCTTGCGGCCTTCCTTTGGCGGCTTGTACTGCGAGACCACCTTCTTGCGAGCAGACGGCAAGAGCCGCTTGAAAGCGCTCCAGCTGTCTCCAGTGCTCGGCCCGCCCGTCTGTCGCCTTAGGTCCTCGAGCTCCTGGCGCAGCGCCTCGTTCTCCTGCTCCAGCTTTTTCGACGCGCGGTCCGACATGTCTGCCTTCGTAGTTGCGTCCTCGCACACCAGCAATCTGCTCGCCTTCGCGTCGTCCTCGTCCACGCGCTCGCTCCCGCGCCTCGCGCAAGTTAGTACCGGCTGGCCACGCGCCCGAGGCCCGAGGGCTCTTTCTTCTCGTTTGGCGACCTGCTGCCTCTCCTCGCTCGCTCGCTTCGCCTTGCTCGCCTCGCAGCGCCGTCCCGCGCGCTCCCTCCTCCGCGCGCCGCTCGCCGTGCTCTTTCGAGGTCTTCTCGTCTCGTCTCGCTCGTCTCGCGCGGCACGTGCACCGGGTCTTGCGTCGCTTGCTTGCTTGCTTGCTTGCTTGCTTTGCTCGCTTGCTTTTGCAGCTTCTGCCCGTGGGCTCCGACGTCGACTCGCGCCGCTCGCGCTCGCTCGCTGTCAGCGCTGCGAGGCGGGGCGGTCTGCCTGCCTGCACGCGGCTTCTCTGGTGATGTACGTCCCCGTCCGCGCGGGCGAGCGAGCGAGCGAGCGAGCGAAAGCGAATGGACTCGCCTTGCAGCGGCTGCGGCAGGAGACAAGTTGGACTACTACTACATTCATTGTGTGGTGGTATACAACACGTAAAAGAGAAAGAAAGAAAGACAAGGAGCCTCGACACAAGCGGCCAAATGGCAAGAACGAAAACAACTTGACAGTGAGATCAGTCAGAAAAACAACAACCAAACGTGCGTATAAGTTTGCAAGATGGATGATGCGCGGCCAAGTGGCCAAAGGGGTGTGCGCTTGGCTGCAGCAGCAGCGTTTTCTCACTCACTGTCACTCACTTGTTGCGGCCGCGCGAGTCCAGTTCGGAGGCGGCCGGCCTATCGGCGCTGCGATAGGCCACTTTGCGGGAAATCGCACCTCAGGCTGGCGACCCAAGCAAGCGAGCGAGCAAGCTAGTCTACTAACTAACCGTCGAGCACGGGCGCCGCGCGGCGGGGGCAGGTCTCCGCGCCCAGCGCAGCGAGCAGACGCCGAAAGGCGGGACGGGCTTCAGCCCGAGGCTGGACGCACCGTATCGAGGACACGAACGATCGAAAGCAAAGACAAAAAGGATGAGCGCGATCTTGGGGTTGCAAATGGAGGACGACGACGAGGAGAGCACGCTCGAGCTCGCCAAAGAGGTGGGTTTGCAAGACCTCCTCGACGCAGCAGCGGCGGCCTCGGACCGCAGCGAAGAGGACGATGATGAAGGCAATACGAGCGAGGAGCTCGAGCGCGTCATTCAGGACGGCGACGACGAAGAAAGCGAGACGCAGGGGCCAGAGAGCTCCTCACTTGGATCCGCCGACGCCAATGATCTCGATGAAGACCATCTCGATCGCTACCTTGCGTACAACCCAGATACCCCAGCAAAACCCAAAGCCACGCCGGCACGAGATATCACGGAAAGTCTTCGCACGCGAAGAGCTCTTATTGAGGAGGGTCGAAAAAGGATGGAGGAATTCCGGAAGCGGTCCGCCACGCCCGCACGCGACACAAGACACACAAGCGGATCCAGCATTGGCAGCGCAAGCTCGCACAGTCTCCACAGTCGAGGCCTTTCGCCCGAGTTTCTCTCACCCGAACCGTCACCGTCCGCCGCACGCCGTCACCCGGCCGCCACTGCTGCTGCCCAAGCGGCCCGCGCAAACCCGCCTACGCAACCCGTACCCTTTACACCTGTTGCCCAGGGATTCAAGAGCCAACTCGACAAACTCAAACGCGATGAGCTTGATCTCGCCGCTGCCGAGTGGAGCGAGCAGCGAAACCGCGTCTCCGACATGCGACGCGAATACGAAGAGGAACTCGCCGACATGCAAAAGGTTGTTGACGACGCCCGCGAAGAGACCCAACAGGCGCAGCAACGCAATCTCAAACTTGAAACAGATGCCGAGCAATCCCGCAAAGAACTTGCAGGTCTGAAGCAACAGCTCGAACAGTTTGCAGCAACCCAGCGTGCCGACGAAACAGCCGCCGAGGAACTTCGCACCCGGATTGCGACGCAGCAAAAGGAAATGAGCTCCTTGCGCGAACGCGTACAGGCACAAGCCGCAGAACTCGAGCTACGCGCGCGCGAGACCGTGTCGCGTCTCGCAAGCAACGAGTCGGAACATGAAGCCGACATGTCCGCTCTCAATGACCAGCTCGAAGAGCAAATTAAATCCATTCGCGACCTCGAAGAAGAGCGCGATGGTCTCCAACAAGTTCTCGAGCTGACGCGACAGCGGGCCGCGGAAGAGGTCGCCAAACTTCGGCAAGATAGCGACAAAGGCAAACACGATCTAAGCCAGGAACTCGCTCAAGTGCGCAATGCCCTCGAAACTGCACGACAAGCACGCGAAGAGCAGGCTCACGCTGCTGCGCAACAACACGAGCAAGCTCAAGAAGCCCGGGAAGCTGCGCAACGCGCTCTCGAACTCGAGCGTGCATCGGCAAAAGAGCAAGAGCGCGATTTGCAACATCAACTTGCTGCCGCAACTGCCGCGCACCGCACCGCAATGGAAGATGCCGCGACTGAGCATTCTGCGCGCCGTGCAGAACTTGAGAACCGCCTTGCTGCTGCCGACCGTCTCGCAGACGAACTCCGCGAAGAGCGTGACAAGGCTCGCGATGCCGAAAAGGCCCTTCGAACTGGCACGCAGGCTCTTCAAGAGAAACTTCGCCTTGCGCTTGACGCCAATGCCAAACTCCAAGATGTGCAGCGCGCAACTGCTTCGGAAACCTCCTCGCAGCAACAAGCACACACGCAGGAAGTGCAGGAGTTATGTGCGCGCATCTCGGAGCAGGACGAGGAAATCACTCGTGCTGCGCGCGATGCAACGCAAGCGCGCGAGGAGCTCGCACGTGAACGCACTGCGTTCCAGGCCGCTCGTGACGATCTCGACAAAGCATTCGAGGCCAATAGGCAGATGCGCGCAACGCATGAGGCCATGCGTCTTGATCTTGCGGCCAAGGAAGAAGCTCTCCATGACGCCGAAGAACGAATCGGAGAACTTTCACGGTCTCTCGCTGCCGCGCAGCGTTCCAACCAGCAAGCCTTCACGGATGAAATCACATCGAGTCAGGCGGCCGTACAAGAACTCCGGCTGAAACTCCGCGCAGTTGCTGACAAGCTTGAAAAAAAGCAGCAACAACTTGCCGAGGAAGTCAAACTGCGGAAAGAAACCGAGCACGACGTCGAGAAACTTCGCAAAGAGCATGCAGCCCAGCTCCGGCAGCAGCGCGAGCACTTCGAACAAGCTCTCGACGAACAGCGTGCCATCGAGCAGCGTCTGCGCGATATCGCCACCAAGGATGACGAGGATGATCGTGCGGCATTGGCAGAAATGTCGCGTGAGATCACCGAGCTGCGTCGCCGTCTCACCTCTCGTGCCGCTCTCGACGATCAGCCTTCCCTGCATTCTCTGGTGCATCAAGAGGAAATTCAGCGCGACATGGAGCTGCGCGCTCGTGAGCCAGAACTCGTTCTGGCGCTTCAAGATCGTGTCGAGGCGCTAGAGGAGTCCAACAAGCTTCTCAGTCGCGCCTTTCGCGAGTCCGCCGAGCAAGCGGGCAGTTCTGACCAGGCGCGAACCATCCATCAGCTCACCATGGAGATCGAAGCCAGTAAGCGCGCTTTTCACGCCATGCGCCAACGCCTCCTGCAAGCTGGACACCTTTCGCGACCAGATCACCGAGTTGCCAACAATCATCTTCGCGCTTCTCGGACGGGGGCCTTTTCCATGCTCGACCAAAGTCTTCTCTCGGACCAAACATGGGCTGCAGAAACTGCCATGGCGTCTGGGCCATCCGATGCCACGACCGAGCAGCCAGCTTCCATGACGCGTGACGAGCTTTCGATTTCTATAGACTCCCGCCGCCATCATCATCTTCATCATAATCACACCCGGCGGCGCCGCCATGGCGATGCCTCGCAGTCGCGATTGCATGCAAGCTCCATCTCCAAAACACCTCCTCAGCCGGCTTATACGACACGACCTGGCCCTCGCGCTCCCAAAACTGTGAATCGAGCCTTGCGCCATGAGGTTGACATGCTGCAAGACGCCCTTGATAAGGAACGCGAGGCACGCCATGCCGCAGAAACAAAGGCAGGCTTTCTTCAGTCCGAGTTCACGGATCTCTTTGTCCAGTATTTCAATGCCGAAAAGAAACAGAGCAAGAAACAGAAAAAACCGACTGCCGCCAGGAAGCTAGTTTACCGCGAGCGCCTCAAGCCAAAGTCCTCTTCACTTTCTACCGTAGGTCCGAGACGCCAGCGCCCTCAGGAGAATGCCAGCAAATTGAAATAATGTCGAATCAATTCCTTTTTCTTCTTCTTCTTCTTCTTCAACCATGCGTTCATATTCTTTCGTCTGCTTTCGAGGAAGACTTCAACGCGCCTGTAATTCAATCAATGCTTGAAACCAGACAGCAAGCGAAGCTTCTCTCCTCGTTTTCTGACTTTGTTTATGCGTGGCTCATTACGGCCAGCGAGTCCATTTTTCTCCCATCATCAATCAGATGTCCAACATTGAATGACCATTTGCCTGTTCACCATGGGCCGCCTGCCTGCCCGGTGCCGCAAAACCCGCCTGGGGCGAAGCAAGCGCCATGGCGACGGTCGCTTTGGCAACGACCTACACGGCGACGAGGCGCCTCGTTGACGCCGTCGAGCACGACTACGCAGAGCAGGTAAATCGCATCGTAACAGGCTTTGCAGATACCGAGACGGCCATCGAAGCGTGCCTTGCCAGCAACGACAGAGTGCGGAACGAGGTGGCCCGGCGCAGAGACGACGTACGTCGGGCCGCAGCTCCCCGTGCAAAGACCTCCTCGACACGGAGAAAACGGCGTGACCTGCACATCGAAGTCGACCACCATGATGACCCTCTGGGGTTCTACACCATTGGCATGGAGGCCTCATCGAATGTTGCAAGATGCGATAGTCGAATGAGCAGGGCAAGCAGAATGAGCAAAGCGAGCCACACCAGCCGCGCTAGTAAACAAAGTGTAGCAAGCTCGAGACGGGCACGAGGCATTATGTCTCCAATTCCGCCCATTGAGCGTCGACACCACCCCAATCCGGCCCCACCGGGACTGGGATTGTACATTATCGAGCTCGAGAACAGCGCAATCGATTTACTGCAGCCCACTTTGCGTGTCCCTCTAAGCGAGATGATGCGACAAAACACCACGAGAATCGCTACCAAGCACTTGAGTGCAGATCGACCAGGACTGTACTCTTTCATGGAGCCCTCGCTGAAGAAGAAAAAGAAGAAAAAGCCAAAAGCACGACAACAAGAGTAATAAAAAGAACTATGAACTTCAATACCTTGCATTAGAATCGACACGATCAGTGCCTACGAGAACAGGCAACAAAGCTCACGCTTTTGCTGTACATACATTCGATCGAAGGGCCACGAGATGCCCACCCGACCGCCGTCTCACACATGCGTGAGATGTAATAGATGAGAGGCGCAACTTGATCGTGCAACGCCGCCTTGATCACGACAGTCTCAAGCCCTTAATCTTGTCTCGACCTCATTTGCAATGAAATTTCTTTGTCGGCTAAGCAAAACCCGCGCCAAGCCACCAGCCGACTCGACACGCCCAAACGATCTCACAGAGAGACCGACCGAACCTCGATAATACTCTCCGCTCTTTGGCAATCCAGGAACCTGCTCTCCCTTTTCCACACTTCTCACCGTGCTCGATTGATATTCTCTCAATACCATTTCACATTCCTAAACTTTGTCAAGGTCGCAAAAGAGAGTGCCTGATAAATAATTTGAACTCAAGTTTATTTACTCTCTCTTGGAATCCTCGGCGAAAGAGGTCAGGAACGGCCACACGGTCTGAGCGTACAGACTCTTGCCTTTCGCTTTTGGAGCGACAACGTCAATTGCCACACTCGCATGTTCTGGGCGAATGCGAAGCTTGTTTCCAGGCGGCACGGTCGAGAAAAGTGCCTTGCACGTCCGAAATTTTGATGCGTCCCAATCGCAAAGCTCATCAACGTTAACCACATTTGACTCTTTCAGTACGCCCAACAAGTTTAAAGCATCTTTGATGCTGTCAATTTGGTCCTCGTGCTCATGTGCAAAGGCCCTTACATCTTTGGTGGCCATAGGTTGGGCCACGAACGACTTCGTGATGCTCGGGATGGATTGCGGCGCCGAAAGCAAGAACACCCGGCGCAACGGCAAAACAGATGCCAGATATGCGGCGTGAGCGCCTCCTTGAGAGTGTCCGCTGAGAACAATGCGGTCCCAACGCACAAAGCATCGGCCTCGCGCATCCCTTTTTTCTTGCAAAAAATATTGCCAGCCCTCCCGTGGATAATTGCTTGCCAAGTGGTGCAAAGCCGAACGAAGTCGGCCCTCCACAGAGTCAGCCTCAGAGACAGCTTGCGTGAGCGTCGTCTTGGGCCCGCCAAAGACCACAGTCTCGTGGAATGCGCGAATTGCTTCGGCTTGTGCATCCTCGTCATCAGCATACAGTTCGCGAATGCCTTTGCCCACAAGTCCACTGGGAATGAAGGAGTACCTGTACGCGAGTCCAATGGTGTGATGGCCGTTGCGCTGTGCGCAGGATTCAAGGAATGAAGAAGAGAACACCGGGTGCGAAAAGGTCCCAGAAAGGTGCACGTGAAGCAGCCGGGACGGCTCGGCGTCCCCGGCCACCGGCGCTCGCACCAGGTGCGGCAAAAAGCCGTACCAGGGCGTCGACCACAGCAGCGAGCGGTCCGCAAGCGTGGGCCACACCCATCGGTAGCCCTGAAGGCCCGGAAGCCACCGGCTTGTCGCCACCGCGAGCGCCAAGGCCGACGCTACAATGACCCCGACGAGTCCAAGAAGCAATGCGGTCCAGCTCAGCATCTTGCCAACTCGTCGCAGTTGTACGCCTGCACGTCGGGGGTGAGCAAACGCACGCAAGTGTAGCGGCGCTGCCCCGCTTCCCTTGCCCTCCAGATCGACTGATTGATTTTGGTTTGCACAAGCTGCTGTTTGACCTTTCTTTGAATAAGGTCTGCTCTGGGACGGACAAGATTTGGAAACAAGATTTGGAACTATCATCATAGCGACGAAGGTCAGACCTAGAACGCAAACGCAAGCAAGCAAGAAAAATCGATAATGAAAAGCCTTTAGAAGATGTGGTTGGGTGGAGCTTGATTAACGATGAGGTCACAAAGTACGCAGAACACATAATTCAGCCGTGGTCACCGGTCATCACTGAAAATGGTCGCAAGGAAAGACGGTATCTGATAAAAAAAAAAAGGTTTACCAACTGAGGAACTCTTGTAAATCCCGCGCTGCAGATTCGGCCGCCGAGTTGTCCTTCTTCCGCTCCTTCTTTTGAGGAGGCGCGGAACGGAACATGACGGGTTTTCCTGTCTTCTTCTTAGGTGCCTGCATCGACCGCTCGATGCTCTTGCGCAAACGCTCTTCGTAGACGCGCTGCTGCTGCGAGAGACGCTCGGCGCGCACGCGCTCGCGGCGCTCCTTTTCTTTGAGCTTTTCGGCCTTGACCACATAGTCTTCGGGCATTTGCTCGATCTTTGCCAAGAGCTCCTCGAGGCGAGCCTCCAAGTCCGTGAGCATGGACAGCGTGCTCGGCGAGGCGTCACAGTCGAATCCACACTTGCGGTAGACCTCCTTGACCTTGGCGTTTAGCTCGCTCAGCAGCTTCTCTTGAGCATCTTCGCCGAGGTTGGAGTCCATGCGCGCGCGCAGGATCGACGCCTTGGCTTCCTCGGATCCAATTTGCAGCTTGAGCTCCTGAATATTTCCCTTGAGCGCATCCGTCTTGGAGTCCATCTTCAGTTTCGTGTCGCGAAACTCTTGTTTGAGCTCCTCAAGCGCCGACTCGGTCTCCTGCGAGTTCTGAATGAGAAAGAGATTGCTCTCCTCCAATTGCGTGAAAATGTTAAGCAGTTGCTGAGGATCGGTAAAGTACATTGGCAGCTCGCTGTCCGCGGCTTCTTGCGCCCGAAGGTCTTCAAGCGTCTCAAAATCCTCTTCCATGTCTTCCTCCGTTTCTGCCAGCACGGACTCTGCCCAGCTTGATTTCGACTCACTGTGCGACACCTTGGACTCTTCCTCGAGACTTGCCCTACTTCTGCTCTTTGCGCCGTGCGTCGCGGCGGAAGCAGCCTGATCATCGCCCTCGTCGTCGGAAAAGTCAAATACGGGCGGATCAGGGAGCCGCAAGGGAGGCACGTTGGACGTCATGTCCTTGCGGACACCGCGGGACCGCCCTGCGTTGCGAGCGTCCTCTCTGCGCTTGAGATCGTCGTGCTCGGCAACAAGTCGCTGCTTCTCTTCCTCGTACTCGCGGAGCTTAGCCGCCTCAAAGATGGCCCGGCGCTTCTTCTTTCGCCGACGCCGCACCGCATCATGATGAGCGAACCACTCTGCTGGCGTGAGTTCGTCGAGAAATGCCTTGTACTTGAGACAGTCGTCGAGCTGTTCTTTGAGCTTTGACATTTCGCTCTGAACGGCCTGGATCTGGTGGTTGAGCTTTTTGATCTCTTGCACCTTGTCTTGCTTGAGCTTGGTCTCTGTTTCTGCACGCTTGATGGCTTCGTGTGCTTTCTTGTCGTTCTCCTTCAAGAAAGTATCAAAACGGATGGCATCCTCTTCGAGCATGAGCTCGCTCTTGCGAAGGGCCTCTTCCTTTAGTTGAGCCTTTTCCTCGAGTTTGCGGATCTCCTCACGTTTGGTATCGAGAGACATTTGCACGAGGAACATTTCGCGCTTTTTCGCGATGAAGTCCGCCATGTTATCTTTTTCGTGTCGTCGCTCGAGAGCGATTCCAGCGCCTTGATTACTCACGAGTTTGCCAGTCGCGACGAGTCGATTTCCTCCGCCATTGCTGCGCGCAAGCTCGCTGCCGCCTCGCGGGCTCAGTTCCCTGTCAAGCTCGCGTCGAGACACTCTGCTCGTCCCACCGGTAGCTCGCTTCGTGCTCTCAAGTGTCTTTTCCCACACGGACATGCGCTGCAGCCGCTCGCGCTTGTCCTGCTTCAGCTTGCGCTCACGTTCGCGCAGCAGGAAAACCTGATCATCCGAAGGCATGCGAAAGGGGTTATCGCGTGGACCATCTTCATCATCCATGCCTTTTTCCTCGCGTGTTCTTGGTCCTTTTCTCTCGGTGCTACGCTCCTCGCGCTTGCCTTCTCCTGCGTGCCGTGCACGCGTCAACGCCGTGGACATGGTTCCCCCTCGCCGCGCTGCGCCGCGCCGCACCACCGACGGTCGGTCTTGCACGTCTATGTCAGAATCTGCACGACGCCAAGGAAAGGCAAGTAAGTCCCTTGTTCGCCCTTCTTGCTGGCTCGTTTCGCCCGACCGCTCGCGTGGAGTCGAGTCGTGTGGTGGCAGTAGTAGTGCTTGCTTGCTTCAAGCTGGCTGACTGACCCGGAACTCTGCCGCGCTTGGACGTCGGATGAATGTGGGCTAACGGATCGCTTTTTAGACCTCTTTTTCTCTTCAACTTCGAAGTCGGGTTAGACATTCGTGTCGAGAAAAAGCAGAGCAGAGCAGAGCAGAGCAGAGCAGAGCAGAGCAGAAAGCAGAGCGGAGCAGAAAGTAGAGCAGAGCAGGGTGTCATTTCAGTAAATAATACTAGCAAGTAGACCTACGCTTTCCTTCTTTTTTCGAGAGAAAAGAGGTGGAATTTGCATTATAACGACAGAGAGGGCGAGGGGCTCATGCCAAGAAGTCTCCTACTTAGGTGACGCAGGCCATAATGGAGGAGCATCGAAGTGCAGACTTCTAGTCAAATGCTGATAAAGGTCGAATGGAAAATCAAGAACCTTTTCTTCGACTTGGCGATGAATGTCTTCACGCACGCTTTGCGACGCAGACTGTAATGGTTTCTTTACAATCCAGTAGCTCGTAAGTATTCTATTATTTGTAATGATGTGTAAAGTAGTCTTTTTGGTCAATGCCCCCCCTCATCGAGGCCCAATTCGGCAGCGGGGCTTGTCAGAGGTGCAGGCGGCGGAAGATGAATTTCAAAGGTTCCTTGGTCGCGGTGCAGTCCGACGAGGCAAAGTTCCATAATATGCGTTGGGTTGCGGCGGTGCTCATCAGAGAGCCACCGACGTAATAAACGTTTGGCGAACTTGAAGGCGTGCGATTCATGCGTACGGGCGTCGAAAAGGGTCACGAGCGCATCACTGCTGCCCACATCCCATTGAAGTCGTGCAAAAAAGGTGCGCTCACGTAAACGGAGTGTGCGCTTGACCACAAAAGCAGTGCTTTTGCTGGATTTCTTGCCTGTGGGATGGCGCTTTGCGTTACTTGTGCCATTGCCACGCGGCGAAATATGCGAAGCTGGCAACCTGTGCAAGACAATTGTGCGGAGTCGGCTTAGCGCCGTCTCACGCCAGCTCTCGGCGCGCTTTGTTTGGGACAGCTTGCCCAAGGGAGCCTCGCCTTTTGGACGTGTGACTTGCGTGGGCGCCCGCTGCATTGGAGTCGTCTTGCATTCTTCACCAGCATGCAGCGGAGATCCCGCAGATTCCTGAAGGCTGGCCCGGCACGCACGCGGACTCGGCCCCCCGGGAGCGGAAAGAGACTTGCTCGGCCGAGGAGGTTTGTACACCGCAAGCGTGTGCAAATATCGTTCCTTGACTTTGCGATCGGCAACCCACTCGTCGTTGCTGTAGACGGGCTGCGTGGCCTGCAAGCGTCGCTTGAGATGAGCATTCTCGCGCTCAATTTCATTAAGCGTCATTCTGCGCACTTTTGCACGGGCGATGCGCTGCGTCGTGCTTGCGCGCTGTTGCTCGGCCTTTGCGTCCTTGAAGTGCTTTTCGTTGAGTATCTTGGTCATGCGCTCCATGATGCGCACGTTTTCGCGCTGGATTTCTTTTTCGCGTAGTGTTCGCTCCTGCGCGTTCTTTTTCCTTTTGCGCTGGATGTGCGGCAGCATGCGCGTCTTTGGTGGACGTGAATCCACCGAGGCGGGGCTTTGCTTGATCTTGATGAGGTTGCGGCGGTGCACCTTGGCGCGCGTCCGAATTTCGTGCGCCTCCACCTGAGTCAGCCGACGCAGGTCCATTGTCCTACTTTGGTTTTGTCTACGGCGCTTTGCGCGCCGCTTTCGAGGCCGTGCCAGGCCCCGCTAGCCTTGCTAGGCTTGCTGTGATCTCTCTTTGCGCCTGCGCTTGCCTTGGACGCTGCTGCCACCGCCGCGGACGTCGCGGCTCGCGCCAGAGGCTCTCCAGGAGCTGGGCAAGGTTCCTGCTTTGCAGTACTGACCAAGGCTGAAAACAAAGGTCGAGTATACTTGGCTTGTTGCCTGCCTTGGTCACGCGGAGATGACGAGTCCTTGCGCGGTGCAATGTGGGGGCGGTGATGGACAACTTGCTGGCCTAGCTCATTCCTACGTTGAAGCTGCCCTTTGTCAGAGGTGGCAAACGGGCCGCACAACAGAGAATAAGTTCGATGCAAACAAACAACTAAACAAACAACCGCGGAGGAAGCACTTTAAAGTAAATGAAGGCAGCGCGCACCGCGCCGCACCGGACGCAAACGACGCGTGACGTGACCAAAGTGCCCGAGAGTATCTAATACGAGAAAACACTTGAGAAATCTTCTGACCCGGCTTGCAATCTCGCTGTCCAAATCTGTCCGAGACTGGCTTGCTGCATCGAAAGAGCAAAAGCCTTGCGGGCCACAGTGATGCCGATCCGCGCGGGCAGCGGGTGCTTGGTCGCGGAAAGTCTCTCGCCTCGCTGGTTCTCGAAACGGCTCGTTCAGAGTCCTCAGACAGCTTGGGAGATAGGAGGGGGGGAAAGAAGAAAGAAAAGGAAAAACGATCCGCGGCTGAGGTGCGCGTTCTCTGGCTGATGATGGGTACACACCCGTTTTAGTAAATATATGTGTACCAAAAAGGGTTGTGCAAAATGTAGACGTTGGTTTGCTGCTCTTTTTCTTTTTGGCGTCGGGTCGTAGTAGGCAATAACGCACAAAGTTCAATCAACGCTTCACATATCTGTAGTAGCAGTATATCACGTTGTGGCTGACTGTCTGCAGCTGACTGTCTGACTGTCTACACAGTAATGGTTGCCGGCGAGTCGAGCAGTAGAACAGCTATAGGACCGCGATGGATGAACTTGTACGCGATGAGATTCGTGCGCAGTCTGGGGAAAAGAGCGCACGACGCTCGCGCACGTCTGCTGGCCATCGTCTCGGCGGCAAGGCAAGCAATGGAAAGCTAGCGGCGCTGGCGCGCTCGTCCCAGCGGCTGCTTCAAAGGCGCGGCGTAGATTGGAGCGGTGAACGCAACGCAGCCTCGCGAGGTTATCGCTGTGCTACATATGTCGACGATGGAGACATGGAGGAGAAGGACGAGGAAGAAGAAGATGCACAAGAGACCAAGGAGATCGAGGAAAAGCAGAGAGAAATGGAAATGGCCGCAGCGCAGGCTGCTCGAAACTCGCAAGCCTTGGAGGTTGCGATATTGTTTCATCTTTCGAGCCCGTCAAGAAATGTGGTGCCGCGCGTCGACCCTTCGCAAGTTTCACGGGCTCTCGGCGGCGCAGGTCAGCCGGAATGGTCGGCCCCAACCACAAGCGCTAAGGCGAGACTTGTCTGCATGCGGTATGCTTCCTTTGACGAGGCTGACAGCGCGTGGAAGCACTTTGACACTCGCCAAGCGAGTCGCCGACGTCGAGTCTTTCACTTGGGGCAAGCACTTGAAGTTCGCGCGGTCTCGCGACAAGAGGTGACTGCGCACGAATGCGGCTTCAAGGTCGAAATGGATCGCCACAATGCAGAGGTTTTCAGCTCCCAAGGAGAAAGAAATGACGACAAAGAAGGGAACGAGAATCTGACCACGGGCAAAGGCTGCTCTGACGCAACCGCGAGCACGCGTGATCTTAAATTGCTGGACTTTCCCGCTCTCCTCGACATCTTGGGTGACCAGATTGTCTCTGTGCGAAACGTCTTTGCATTGTACCAGGACACGGGTACCCTCGCAGGCCGGGAATTGATCGCCTTGGCCTTGCATGAAAGCCTGGACATTTCCATCGAGGAGGTCGACGCCGCGCTCTGTCCCGGTAAGGTCGACGTAAACGCCTTGGCGACTGCGATGGAGACGGGCGAGCCCTGCTTTGCCTTGGCGCACTTTTGCAGACTCTGCGTCGCGATGCTGCAGTACTCTTCGCTGCAGAACCCGACGAATGGCGCAGGTCAACGTTCTCCTGAGCGCCTTCGTTTCAGCGAATCCGAGGCGGAATCAGTTTTTGCAAGTTTCAAGTTGTTTCCTCGCGACGACTTTATCGAGTCGTACGACGTCGCCCCAGCTCTACGGTCTCTGGGGCTTCCGGCCGACGACGACAAGATAATGCGCGACCTCGACGCTCAAAGCATTTCCCGCGTGCGTCTCGCCTTTTTCCTTTCCCTCGTAAACGATGCGGCGCGCCGTCATCGGTGATCTCGCTTGTCTTGACCCCTTTTTCTTTTTTCTCCGTTCCCGCGAGATCAAACGTCATGCATGACATCATCAATCGAACCTACGTGTCGCCGCAGGACTGCTCACCCAAAAATTATCGGTCGCCGAGCGACAGTCGCGACCTGTGTAGCTAGCTAGAAAATGCAACCCAATCCGAGCAAAAAGGATACGTAACAAACCTCTCGCTGCTTCAAGTTATCGCCGCTTCTTGCCGAGGCTGCTGCAGCAGCCAGGCAGGTGCGGCTGCGATGCGCGGCGATGCAATGCGATGCGCAGGCGACGGTTGACTCGAGTCGCTGTCGCAGGTCGACGCTGGCCGCGCATTGCGCAAACATTCGCTGCGGGAGACCTCTCAGTCGGCACGGCCGAATCTTGCTTGCTTAGCCCGCGCCCCTCTGCGCCAAGCTCCGCCCGCGCCCCCATACCTCATCCCTCTGGGCGCGCCTCTGCGAAGGGGCGCGGTCAGCGCTGTGGCCAAGAGGACCGCGAGGAGAGGTACACGCGGAGGCAATCACTGGGACCCTTCGTGCCACGTTGGAGGGGTAGCGGCGGGGCCCCTACTCACGAAATTGAAACAGTGGGGGAGACGCAGTGATCTGTGAGAACAGAACGCGCGAGGAGTTTCAGAGTGCGCGCGCGGAGCCACCCATTTCTTCGATTCAACTGAGTCCCGCAGCTCGACGGGAATCGTGAACGAGGAGAAAAGAAAAGAAAAAAGGAAAGAAAAGAACGAAGAAAAGAAAGGGAAGAAAAGAAAGGAAAGGAAAGGAAAGGAAAGGAAAGGAGAAGGAGCAATGATGCGACAACGTGGAGGAGACGCGACAAGACGCGGCGCGAGACCGACGCCGCCGGCGAGGACGACGGCGAGGTCGAGCGTCGCGTCGCGATCGCAGCGTCAGCGAGAAAAAGAACGACCTTCTAAGCAGTGCGAGCGGCAGCGGCCAGATCGTCCTAGCCGAACGAAGGATCGAAGGAAGGAAGGAGGGATCGAAAGAAGCAGAAGAATCGTCACGAAGGGCGCCCAAGATGCGAGAAAGATACGATCTTGGATTCCCTCCCTCCCGCCTTCCCGCGCATGCCGACGCTGCTCATCGCCGCGACGCCAGGCTGGCCGGCCGGCCGGCTGCCCGCTCGCTGTCAGCTGCAGGCTGCGCGGGGCCTGGCCCGGCCTGGCCTGGCTGCGGCGCGGCGCCCGGTCAGAGTCAGGAGCGGACGCCGGCGGCTGAGCTGGACTGGCGTCGCAGGGAATCTGAACGAAAGAAAGAAAGAAGAGCCTGAGGCCCTTGACCGCGGCGGATGAGTGGAGGAGGCGAGCAGGAGAGGAAGGAGGCCTCGCCTCGAGAGTGCTTGCCTGCTTGCTAGTGTAGCTAGCTCGCACGCAAGCAACGCAACGCGAGGCGGCTTTGTTTCCGTCGCGACCCCTTTCCTGCGAGGCGGGTTTCCTCGTACATACCGTCCGCGGAGGGAGGGAGGGAGGGAGGGCAGGCGAGGCGGGCGGCCAGCCAGCCAGCCAGCCAGGCATGCATTGATTCTGGGAAAGAGGGAAGGAAAGTAGGGCGCGCCTTCCCGAGCAGACAGATCGCGCCGGAAGAAAGGTGGGCCCGCGGGGCCAGTGGGGGCAGGGGGGAAGGAGGGATTTCGAGCCGCGCCGTCGGTACCCTCGGGCCACTGCGACTACGCCACTGCTCTCCGCTGCTCTCGTGTCACTGGTCCTGAAGTGACTGATGTCACTGCGTATACATAGAGCAGTGGAGTCAGTCTGAGCAGGACGCCAGTGGCGCAAGAGGGGCGGGAGAGGGGAAATGGAGACGCCGGAAGGGCCGGGGAAGGACTCGGAGGGGGCGGCGAGCGAGGGGCGGCGAGGAGCGGCAGCAGATCGGCAACGCAGGAGAAGGAGAGGAGAGCAAGAAGTAGCAGCAGCAGCAGCAACTCGAAGCAAGCACGATGGCGGAGTACGCGAAGATGCCGTACAACATTGCGGACGACTCGCTCGCCGACTTTGGCCGCAAGGAGATCAACCTCGCCGAGGTGGAGATGCCCGGCCTCATGGCGTGCCGCGAGAAGTTCCAGGACAAGCCCCTCAAGGGCGCCCGCATCGCCGGCTCCCTGCACATGACCATCCAGACCGCCGTCCTCATCGAGACCCTCCACTCGCTCGGCGCCGACGTGCGCTGGTGCTCGTGCAACATCTTCTCGACCCAGGACCAGGCCGCCGCCGCCATCGCCGTGGCCGGTACCGCCGCCGTCTACGCCTGGAAGGGCGAGTCCCTCGAGGAGTACTGGGAGTGCTCCCTTGCGGCCCTCACCTGGCCCGAGGATGACGGCAAGGGCAACGGCCCCGACGTCATCGTCGACGACGGTGGTGACATCACCCTCCTCATCCACCAGGGTATTGAGGCCGAGAAGAAGTTCGCGGCCGACGGCACCCTCCCCGACCCTGAGAGCACCGACAACGCCGAGTTCAAGTGCGTCCTCAACATCCTCAAGCGCGAGCTCGAGCGCGACCCCCGCCGCTGGCACAAGATCATCGACCGCATCGTCGGTGTCTCCGAGGAGACCACCACCGGTGTCCACCGCCTGTACCAGATGGAGAAGGAGGGCAAGCTCCTCTTCCCCGCCATCAACGTCAACGACTCGGTCACCAAGTCCAAGTTCGACAACCTCTACGGCTGCCAGCACTCGCTCCCGGACGGTATCATGCGTGCCACCGATGTCATGCTCTGCGGCAAGAAGGTCCTCATCTGCGGATACGGAGATGTCGGCAAGGGCTGCGCCAAGGCCATGAAGTCCAACTCCGCCATTGTCTACGTTTCCGAGATCGACCCCATCTGCGCCCTTCAGGCCTGCATGGAGGGTCTCCAGGTCGTCGACCCCGCTGACGTCATTGGTGATATTGACATCCTCGTTACCGCCACCGGCAACAAGGGCGTCTGCACCTACGAGATGATGTCCAAGATGAAGAACAACGCCATCGTGTGCAACATTGGCCACTTTGATAACGAGATCGAGTACGGCACCCTCCAGGCCAAGTGCAAGCGCGAGAACATCAAGCCCCAGGTCGACCGCTTCATCTTTGACGACGACCATGCTGTCATCATCCTCGCCGAGGGCCGCCTCGTCAACCTTGGCTGCGCCACCGGCCACCCTTCCTTTGTGATGTCTAACTCCTTCTCCAACCAGACCCTCGCCCAGGTCGAGCTCTGGACCGAGCGCAATTCGGGCAAGTACAAGAAGTCCGTCTACGTGCTTCCCAAGAAGCTCGACGAGGAGGTCGCCCGCCTGCACCTTGCCAAGCTCGGCGCCAAGCTCGTCAAGCTCAGCCAGGAGCAGAAGGACTACCTCGGCATTGACCCGGACACCATGCCCTGCAAGCCCGAGACCTACCGCTACTAAGCGGATGCCTGGGTCATCGCTCGCTTTGTGTCTCTTCATGTCATGCGATTTATCGCATTGCATGTTGTAGATGATTTCTCTACATTCAATTTTCCAATTCTATGCTGCTTTTGCTTTCTCTTCGTCTTCTTGTTTCCCTTCTTACCAATACATTCACAGCTATGAGCGCCGAAGATGAGCCTCTCGACACTTTTTTATAACATAGCAAAAGTATTCACCGATCCGGACGAGCCTTTTTAGCGGCTAGCCTGCCTACTAACAGCCGTGTCATGGTACTACATGTATGCCGCAAACCAAAGAACGCAAGTACCAGTCTTTGCTTATCTTATTATTTCCTTTCGTGAGGCTAGCCAACGCGTACAGCGATGCTCGGAGGTCCTGGTTTCGACTTGCCCAAGAGATTGGCTGCCACAATGCGAAAAATATACGCGCCTGGTCTCATCTGCTCGATCACCTTGCGAGTCGTCTTGGCAGGAACCACGGCAACCACGTCCCACTCAACATTCTCGAGACTCAGCGCCATCGTCCCGGACCCGTCCCGGCCCGTTCGTGAGTTGAAAGTCGATGAAGAGTCTAGCGACGAGTGCGTTGAAGTCCGGCGCAACGCAGACGTTGGCAAGACGGCACCCTCCAGACGGTACGCCGTAATCTTGCAACCATTGGAGGTCGCTTTGGGCCAGGTGACCTGCACAGAACGCTTGCTTAGAGACTGAGCCTCTGGAGCTTGCGTCACGCTTGGCGCACTCGCGCAAAAGACAGGCTCGCTCCAGACGCTAAATGCCGATTGACCGCTCGCATTGCAAGTGGCAACACGCGCTTTGAGCGCGAATGGCAAGTCTTGCAAATCTGTAATCACAAGTTGCCCCGGGTTTGATCCTGGCGCTTGAATGCACCTCGAAAAGATTCCTGCATCGTTCGACTTTGCCTCCCTTGATTCCTTTCCGACCTCTTTGCCCCCCTTCGGGTCGTAGGCTGCCGCCGCCGCCTCATCGCCCTCGCCATCATCATCATCGTCGTCTGCGCGCCGCAATTCGATAATGTGTTGCTGAAGCGGTAACGTCTTACCCAAGCTTACTCGCGGCGGTGTCCATGACACCTCAAGGGTTCCAAACTTGCTGCACTGGACTCGAGGCGGATCGGATACCACGGCTGGCGGCTCCCGTTCGCAGCCTTGTAAGAGAAGGTCACGGACCTTGTCCGTCCTCGCGACATCGAGCGCCGAATAACCATGGATGGGCTCTGTTTCGTTGACACGCGCGCCTCGCTGCAAGAGGTACTGGACAACGGCACAATGACCCTGTTGACTTGCCAGAAACAGCGCTGTGCATCCAGCCTCATTTCTCGTATCAAGCGGAGCACGATACTCGCTCAGGAGCGCCTCCACGACGGCTAAATGTCCAGCATACGCTGCATAGTGCAGCGCCGTGTACCCAGCGCCAAATTCGCTCGTGTCAGCGAGCCGAACAACGTCTGGGTCCTCAGCGATGCGTGCTCTAACGAGGTCGAGACGCCCCAACCAAGAGGCTTTGAAAACGTCGACTTGCAGTGCACGACGACCTGCCGCCGCAATTGAACAGAGCTTGTCGCCAACAAGCTCGTCGATGGAGCCGCTCCACCAGTTTATAAACTCGCCGAGCTCAATGGCTCCGGACGAGTCTCTGTCAAGTCGGCGCATGACAATCTCCAGCTCAACAGGGTCCTGCGCCATGCCCAAGTCATCGCAAAGAGCGCCAAGCTCCTCGACCGAGATGCTGCCGGACCTGTCCACATCGTAACACCTGAAAGCCTCCGCTGCCGACTGGCGGTCTGTCTCCAGCAGCGTCTTCATCGCCGGTTCTGTTTCCATGGTTCGTGTCAAATAAAAGGCCTGCAAACGTCCTCGGCCCGACTCGGCTCGCAGGGCCACCTGCGAGCCCTCTTCGCTCCTAGCACGCGAGACTTGTGGCGCGAGCGCTTGTTTCGGCTGTTTGCCCATCCCATCCCGCGATCGCCTTAGTCTGTCTGTCTCCTTGTCTGTCCCAAATGCAAGTCAAAGCTCGTTCCCCCCAGCTCGTGCACTTGACTCGCATAACAAAGCAACCCCATGGTCAACGGACAAGTCTCGAGAATTTGGGAATGTCCTCACGCAGCTTCTCGGCTGTTCTCGACACACGTTGACCAAAAGGCCTCTCCCTTTTTATTCTAGAGAGTCCAGTTCTTGCATTCGTGTCTCCACTACATAGTCTGAGCTAGCAGCTACCCCTACCAATATCCCTATCTCAGAGAAACAAGGATATTAGTATCCTTATTAGGGTAAAACCTCCGATTAGCACATCACACCGATTTGCTACAGAATCGGCGCCCGAGAAATCGTATAGGAGTTAACTACTACTCACTAAGACCATGTTGCAAATCAATGGTATTTTTAAATAGGCCATAAAATAAGCCAAATAAGCCGGCCAATACATTTGTATGAGAAAACGTGTATCAATGGATTCCTGGCGGTCGAAGGACATGTACGATCTCGAGCGACTTAAAGGCATCGAGGCTCAAGACAAGTCCCGTGAGGCTGCAATCAAGGCGAAGAAACAGAAGACGGTCAAACAATTCGTTGAAGAAGCAGGTGTCCGCGCTTTCCTACTCCAATAAGGATTTCTCGTTCGAGTTTGCGCGAGACGACAAGATTACAAAAACAAAACTCATTGAGGTCCTACAACTCGCAGGGAAACGTGTTTCGATTCAGCGGTCTCGGCAAGAGCTGCTGGAGCTTGTACGTTCCCTCTCTGCAAGCTCAGAGGAACATGTCTCAGAAGAGGCGAGCTCATCACGCGAACCAAACCCTCCTCAGAACGCTGATGAAGTTCCAGCTGGAACGTCGGAGAGCGTTCCGGATACAATGGAAGAGGAGGATCTCGTGAAAGCGGCACTTTTTGCAAACGCTGCTCTTTCTGGGTACACAGGCGGCAAGCTAAACGTTGCCATTTGGTGAGCTCCTTGACCAAGATCAAACAATGGGATAAAAACCTTCCTTGGCAAGCCAAACGTGCACAACTTTTTCGCATGACCGTAGAGTTCATTCGATCACTCCCTGAGATCGCTAATCCTGGCCTATGTCAGCTGGAATCGTCGCCACAAGCGAAATAGATAGTAACAATGTGTCTCGTAGAGAAAAGTAACACTAGACCAATTTCGGTAAAAGTAAACAAATATAAAACTAAGTATGTTACTAAAACCAGACTCAGAAGCATTGCGCAAAATCTGCGTGTGGAAATCATAGGTCGGTGGCTCCGTGGCGAGGAAAAATCTGAAAACTATAATTGATCTCAAGCAACACCAATCGACTGAGNATATGTTGGATGTTGAGAATCCATTTTTTTTTTCCTTCTTCCTCGTGGCCCCGAAGCGCGTCTTTTCTAAGGGTGAAAAGCATTGGACTGTGTGACCTTTTCCGTTTCTCTCCGTACGTACTACTGGTCTGAACAGAGAGAGTGTTTCTGCTGGCATGATGCGGATCCTATACTCTGTTTCGCTCCATTGATTTCCCCATCGGCCCATCGACACAAGGCCCCGTTCTCCGCGGCGACCACCTTTCGCATGATTACACCTTGAGATTCCTCTCTCCTCCCCTTTGTCTCCCTCTGCTCGACCCCGTCGCCACTGGACATCATGTTAGAAACAAGAGAAGGGGAAGAAGAAGAAATGGAACGGGATTCTGGGTGCTGCTGGACAGACTGGACACTGGTGATGGTCAGTCAGTCAGCCTTGCTAGCTTGGCCAGCTTGCATCAGGTGAGCTAGCTCAAAGTGGCAAGTTCGGAACAGCAGTCACCCAAAGGTTGCCGCGACCTCGCCACCTCTCCGAGCTTGAGACGCCAAGGCGGTCTTAAATTGTTCGTACGCTTGCGACCAAGATGGGCGCAAGTGCATCTGTGCCGCAAAAACCACTCGACTTGGGGCCCGAGTACCATGTTCCATACAGTAAGGAAAATGCACCTCATTCCGTCACGCTCATTACCGACGAGAGACCAATTAGGTATGCGCGCAAGGGCATCGCCTCCGAGGCTGAAAGTCCTGCTCGAACAGTCATCGAAATTATTCGCAAAGTCGAAAGCATGCAATCCTCCTATGCCTCTGCTCTCCGTGTAGAACGGCCCTGTCCTCCGCTGGACCCAGTTACGAAGAAAGCTCCGCCACCCATGGACCCAACCAAGCTCACCACCTGGACCTACGCCGAATACTTTGCAGAGGCGAGAAGTCTTGCGGCCGCTCTCGTGGGACTCGGTTTCCAGGAGCGAGACACGGTCTGCATCTTCGGATTTAACGCCCCAGAATGGCACATGTCTGCACTTGCAGCTGTCATGGCTCACGGAAGCTTCTCGGGCATCTACCCCAGCGACACGCCGCAACAAATTCAATGGAAAGCTTTGTTGACAAATGCCTCGGTGGCCTTTGTGGATTCCAATTCCGGGGCCGATCGCTTCATCAGGATTGTCGATCAACTGCCGTATCTCAAGGCTGTCGTGCATTGGGGCGACGATTTTGACAAGACCAAGGGCCCCATTTCCCGCGTTGATGGCTCGCAGGTCCAATATCTTCATTGGAAAGACGCTCTTGAATGTGGAGTAGGACACGACGCCGAAGTGGAGTCTCGAATGAATGCTGCCAAGCCTTCCGATTGCTGCAATCTCATCTTCACAAGCGGTACTACTGGCAAACCGAAAGCTGCTATGCTCAGTCATGACAACATTATTCATTGTTGTCATATTGCCAGCGCATCCATCCGTAAATTCATCAACATCCAGGAGCAGCAGCGCACACTTTCGTACCTGCCTCTCTCGCACATCGCAGGCACAGTCTTTGACATTTTCCTGCCAATTGTCTCCATGTTTGATTACGAGGCCGTCTCAGATAAAGGCTGGGAGGTTACGATGGCACGTCCTTACGACCTCAAGGCCGGCTCGCTCAAGGACCGTCTTGTGTTGACTCGCCCCACCATCTTCCTCGGCGTCCCACGTGTGTGGGAAAAAATCCATGAGCGCATGCTGATCATTGGTTCAAAGGTCAAGGGCGCGAAACGAAAGATTGCCAATTGGGCCAAGTCGAAATCACTCCGCAACGCTGAAGACGCGCAAGTTGGCAGAAAGGGTACAACGCCATTTGGGTATGGGGTTGCGTCTGGGCTCTTGGCCAAAATTAAAAAGGCTCTCGGCCTCGACTGCTGCCGTTTGGGTTTCTCGGGAGCAGCTCCACTTAAGATGGCCACCCTGCGGTACTTTGCTTCCATCAACATTCAGATCAACGAGCTCTATGGCATGTCTGAGTGTACAGGCACAACGACCATGAGCACACCGCTCACGCACACGTGGGGAAGCGTGGGCTTTCCTCTGCCCGGCGTAGAAATCAAAATCTTCAAGCCCTCCTCTGAAGCCGGCTCCGCTTCCGATGATGCAGATAAGGTTGAGTGTCCACGTGCGCAGGATCTTTTTCGCCCGCAGCCCGCTGAAGAGGGCGAAATTTGCTTTCGAGGCCGCCACATCATGTTGGGCTATTTGGCTAACCCAAGCCTTGGCGAGGACCACGTGCTCGAAATGCGGCGCAAGAATCGCGAGGCAATCGACAATGAGGGCTGGCTGCACTCCGGCGACAAAGGATGCATTGATACCTCTGGCATGCTGCGCGTGACCGGCCGCTACAAGGAGCTGATCATTGGAGCCGGCGGCGAGAACATTGCCCCAGTACCCATCGAAGACGCTATTCTCGAAGCCTGCCCGGCAATTTCCAACGTGATCATGATCGGTGACAAACGCAAATTCAACGTGGCCCTCGTCACACTTAAAACCGAGGGTGCAACAGGAGAGCTTCCTGGCAGTGACGACCTTGCTGGTCCGGCACTCGATCTTGTTGATGGTGTCACAAAGGTCAGCGAGGCCATTGCGTCCGAGACATTTGCTGAAAAGGTCACGGATGTTTTGGTGGCAGTCAATAAAAACGGCGAGGTTGTGCCCTCGAACGCGGCCAAAATCCAAAAATTTATGATCTTGCGTCAGGACTTTTCCATCACCACCGGCGAGCTTACGGCAACGTTGAAGCTTAAACGTAGCGTCGTAGAGGACATGTACAAGAACCTCATTGACAGCATGTATGAGTCCGGCGAAACGTACGTGCAATGCCCACCGTAATAAGAAGCGCTCTCATGTATTTTATACTTTTTATATTTTCTAAAAAGAAGAATTGTTTAAGCCCACGCTAAACTCGTCCAGCAAGACATTGTCGTGTGCAACTTTCTGTTTGCAAGTTAGCGTGCATCTCCGCTTGCTTGCTATGCAGATTTGCATCGTCGCGCTCTGCTGCCCGCTGCTCAGCCCGGGAGTTTGTTTCCTCATGGGCCTGCATATCATTCATTACAAATCTCCAGAAACAGAAACGCGACTCGAGCAAGAGCGAGGGTGGCCCAAAGGAGAAAAGGATCTGCCGCGATGGTCGAGGTTGAGGTGCTCGTGCGCGTGCTTGAAGCGTCGCTCTCGCAAGACGGGGCAGTAAGTTTGCTCGTCGCTTGTGGCCTGCCGAGGAGTGCGGTTGAACGTGACCGCAAGATCCGGGCTGGCTGGTCTGGCGAGCTGGCTGGCTGGCTGGCTGGCTGGCTGGCTGGCTGGTGCTCACCAGCGCTGCGAGCGCGGCGGCTCGAAGGGCGAAGGAGCTCGGCGGACGGCGGGGGTATCTTGGAGAAGTAAACTCGAGTGCACAAGCTTACTAACCATGCGGACAATTTAGACACGCAAAGCTGCCGAAGCAGAGCTGGAGAGACTCCAAAATTCTGGTGGCTGCCTCTTGGCTCTTTTATTCGTGGCGCGGCAGACCCATCAGCTGCCAGGAACTCTGTGCGTCCTCGCATCAGTGGTCTTCAAAAACTCAGTCCTGAAAACATGGTCCAAACGAGATGTGATTCCTGAGGAGGAGCGAGGAGAGCTGCGACAACAGCTCCTTCGGAATCTCGATGAGCCGCAGAGACAAATTTCGGTGCAGCTGAACCTTGCTCTCGCGAACATGGCCCGCGTAGACTGGCCGCGATCATGGGAAGAGCTCTTTCCAGCTCTTCTTGGGTACATTGACGAGCAAGATTTGCTGAAAACCCGCCGTGGATTGCAGGCCACCTTGGGCGTGCTCAAAGAGCTCAACACGAAGCGAATGCCGGCCGACAAGATGCGTTTTCGAGAGCTCTGCACGCAGCTCATTGATGGCGTTCACGCGCTTTGGGTCGCACAGCTCGGCAGACTCCTTGCGAGCGATGCTACACAGGACACGCTCGAGCAGCGGGGACGTGGCGAGGTCGTGCTCGCGGCAAGTAAAATTCTGCACATTTTAGTTGCCTATGGCTACTCTGAGGAAACCTTTGCGTCCGGAGCCCAGCCTCGCAAGCTCTTGCAAGAGCTCTGCGTCTCGCCCGTCGAAGCCAATCTTCTTCAGCAGTGCCAAAACGCAAGCGCTGCTCGGCGTGATGCAAGCCTCGACGCGCGAGCGCGCCCGCTCGTTGAGTCATTGACAAAGACACTCCGCGCTCTTCTCAGACTTGTCAACGATGCACAGGAGAAGAAAACGCTCGGCTTTGCAGCCTACCTACAGCCCTTCTTGGAGAAAGGCTGTCGTAACAGCATCATGTTCATGCAAAGCGTTCCGAGCGTGGTCGCCCAGCAGAGCGGATTCTTTGACGAAAAGCTTGCAGTTCTGTGCGTGACTTTTCTTACCAATGTCCTTAACTGCAACGAGTATAAACTTTCCAACAGCGCCGAGGAACCGCGTGGCGCCGGTAAGCTCATCACCGCTCAGGGCGATGTCGATGGCGTTGGTACCATGCAGAGCGCACAGGCCGCGCACGTGGTGCTCGAGCAATTCTGGACAAATGACCGAGTATGCGAAGTGGCCCGTAACATTGTGCTTCGTGCTTTGGTCCTGAGCACGGAAGACCTCGAGGAGTGGACGACGAACCCTGAAGAGTTTGCAATGCGTGAGGAGGAACAAAGCGCCTCGCGCGTTTTTCGCCCAGCCTGCGAGAATCTTTTGCTGGCGCTCGTCGATGCGCATCCAGAACCAACGTGCGCCACTTTGCTCGAATTGCTCAAGCAGAGCGAGTCGGAGACCATTGAGCCGGGCCCAAATCTCTCGAGTCAAGCGGCTGCTCGTGAGGCAGTCTATGCTTCCATTGGGATCTGCGCCTATTGGCTGCACGAAAAGCTGCCCTTTCGCGCCTGGGTAGAGCGCAGTTTGCTGCCGCTGCTCGGAGAAACTCGCGAGGGCCTCAGCGTCAATGTCTTGCGTAGCCGTGTACTTTGGCTTTTGGGCTGTCTGCCGCCTGAAGAGTACGACGACAAGCAGGGTGCTCTCTTTGAGTTTCTCCTCTCTCTTGTCGAGAACGACTCCACAGACCTTGTCGTTCGCATTCAAGCCATGAGAGCCGTGCAACGCCTTTTGGAGTCATGGTGCTTTGTTCCAAACCTCTTTGCCCCCTTTCAGACGCGGGCCATTCGCGCTGCGATGAAACTGAGCAGCCAATGCGAGCTTAGCTCGACACACATTGGCATTATTGCCACGGTCTCTGTGCTTGTGACGCGGGTCGAGGAGGCCATTCTACGGAGCCTTCCTGACCTTTTCCAGCCCATTTCCTCGCTGTGGGCTTCTCATGAGGGCTCAGACTGGAGTCTGTGGAAGATTGCCGTGCTCCGACTCCTGGAAAATGTTGCCGAGAAGATTGGTGAGGCGGAGCAGCTCGACACAGATCGCAAGTTTGCCATTATTCTCGAGCTCCAAGGTCTTCTGCTCCCGCTTGTAGCGGTATGCACTGACACGCAAAACCCAGACTTTGTCTACCTTGGCGAACCTGCGGTGGACCTCTGGGCGGCTATTGCCAAAGCGACGGCGCGGTATACGCCGGAGATGCACGCGCTCACGCGTCGCCTCCCGTCTCTGCTTTCGTCGCTCGGGACAGACGTTACTTTTTTCACGCGAGTTCTTGACATTTTCGAGGCGCATTTGCTTTCCGCTGCGACTGATATTGTCCGCGATTTTGGCGCCGACACCTTGCTTCCTTTATTTGACACGTATTTGGCGCGTGGTGTCCTCAAGGTGCAGCAAGAGATTCGATTACTGCGGTCGCTGGAGATTCTGCTTCGCTCCCAATGCTCTGAGCTCCCGCGTGTTCTCGCGCCGGTGCTTCAGCGTCTAGCTACGGTCGTACTGGACGCTGGCTCGGCGTCCAACGGTCTTGATCAGCAGCTTCATGTGACCTATTTGAGCATTTTGGCGCGTCTCGTGTTTGAGTTCGGCCCTCAAGGTGTCTCTGCAAGTGTGAACGGACTGCCCATGCTTCAGCTCATCGATGCTTGGCTCTCTCACTACAAAGACATTGGTGGCGCTGCCTATGGCGTGTGGCGCCGCAAGCTCTGGACCCTGGTACTTTGCTCGCAGCTTAGTGAGACGCTGGCGCGCCGTCCCTGGTCATCGGGCGATCAAAGTGCTATCGGGGCTGACAGAGAACGCTTTACTGCCGTTCTTCATGTGTGGGCCGACATTCGGGCAGACCTCGCGTCAGAAAAGCAGAACGAGGTGGCCGCAAAGCGAGCGCTCGAGGCGATGGGTGCCAGTAAACCACAGGATGGATCAGCCATGTCCTATTTTCACGAGCGCAAGGCTCAGTCCTTTTGGGCTGATCGTGTCGTTTCGCTCAATCTCGACAATGTCTTGCGAGGCGCTTTGCGCGAGTGCTCGAACCTCATGCCGCAGCAGATACTCGAGGTCTTTGTCAGCTCGGATCCCGTCGTCGCCGCGCTCTTTTGATCGTGTTTGTCTGTTCGTCTATTTGTTTGTTTGTTTGCCTTAGCAGAAATCAAACCACTCTCTTCTTTTTAATGTCCATAGATCGCAGGCGGCGGCTGCAAAGTGTGCGTCTGTAATTTACGCTCAGCTACGTGAGCGAACGTGGATTGGGTCCCAGATTCTGCTCGAGCAGTCTGATTGCATCCCCGAAACCATGGAGATCATCATCATCACCACCACCACCCTCGTTGCCTGCAGTGGGTGCTCCCACAAATTGGTCGACCACAATCCCGTTGCGAAGGATCAGGAACGTTGGGACGGTGAGGATGCGAAAGTCGCGGGCTAGTGCCTCACATTCGTTAATGTCGACTCGCGCAAACTTAACTGCAGTATCGTCGTTCTCTGGCTTTCGACTGGCCAAGTCCTCCAACGTCTCGGCCACCCGTTCGCAGTCAATAGCCCACTCCGCGAAAAAGTGCACGATGAGACGCTCATGCACAGTTTTGACCGTGTCGAACTCGGCGGGCGAATTGATGCGTCGAACGTGCTTTGTGAGCTTTTCCAAGGCCGAGCGCACGGCTCGCATATCTCCTTCACGGATATTGTCTACTCTGGCGTCATTCTTATAAAACATAAAGCATGGCGCATGCTCCACCTCGTACTTTTCCCTTACATCCTCGTCGCACGTGACCACGTCGACGCGCACGAAGGAAACTTGTTTGTATTGTTTGTCGGTGGCCAACTTTTCTAGAGTTGGCGCAAGCTTGTGACATGCTCCAGAATCCTCGTAAAAGTAGATGCCGAGAAGCGCCTCGCTCTTGCGTAACTCTTGGAGCTCCTGAAGGCTCCCGGCCTTGGGGATGGCGCTTCGGACGTCCATCTTCGTCTCCTTTCTGACCCGGCCCTCTTGCGCTTTTGTCGGCTCGGATGCCATGCATTGCCTCCTTGCCAACAGTCACGTGTCTAAAAAAGTGAACGGTAAATTTATATAAAAAAAAAGTATACTTTTTTGTTTGCCTTGTCCTGTTGTCCACATCACTTTTCGGGAGGTGATGATGCTGTGGGAAGCGTAAATTCCTGGTCGAGGCCGCCCATGGCGCCCGAGAGGATACGTACTGTAGTGGGAAGCGCATCAGATCTACATACGAAGCGCATGCTAACGGGCCGCTGAGGGAAGCCGATGAGATGTTTGGAATGAACCACACGATCCTTTGCGTCGCAAACGAGAACCCACCACGAGTGTTTCTGGATCTTGACCAGCGATGCCGCACGAGGCAAGTCCGCCTTGGCTTCGTCCTTATTGACAACCTCGAGCACGAGGTGCAACATGCTTCCCGAATCCTCAATCGTGCCCGAAGCTGCAAAAAGTGGGATCGATCTTAGAGCCGCCTTGGCTGTCTTAGGTATCCGGAGAGAGCGCAAGTCGCGCGCTGCGACGCGCAGCAGGTCGTCAATCACGCTGTCTGGTTCGCCTTCGAGCGTGGCGGCAAGTTCATCGGCGAGACTACGCTTGACACCTGGAAGGTGCGACAAGGCCGGGTCCGAAAACCAACGTGCCTGCGTGCAACTCTGCGACACGCGCATGGCCGCCCGAACAACTTCAAAGTCGCCGTGATCGGCAGCAATCTCAATGAGGGCAGCCACAACACGCGCAGACTGGTCAAAAACGGATCGTAGATCGCCGACATAATCCTTGATGGGCATTGGGACGCCCTTGCAGTGCGCTTGCAAAAGTAAAAAAGCCTTGCAATGCGGATCTTCTGCAGACCAAACGCCGAATGGGTCCCAGGGAAGAGCCTCGCTAAAGTCTCGATTCAGCAAGTCTTCATTGTGGCGAACGGGAACCTCGGCAAACTCGTGCGCACTGACGATCGTCTCGAAAACCTTGCGCACAAGCTTGGAGACAGAAGAAACAGGTCCTGCCGCCGGATTGTCTTCCGCACGTTTGTTGCGACGTTCTCGAACAAAGCTTGAAAACAGTGCCACCGTACGGTAATCGAGATAGTAGAATGCTGCGGTCTTACCCCCGCGCGTAGGCGCAATATTAACATTCGAAAGATTCTTGTCGAGGATCTCCTTGTCAGTCTTATTTGTCACCGAGGTCTCGGTGTTCCACGTCCCACGCTGTCCGCCCATGGCGAGCCCCTTGCGCTCCTCGAGACGAAGACAACCGGCGCGACCAAGATCCGCCAAAATTTGGCGCACAAGCCGAATCAGAAAGAGCGCGACCGCATCCGTGTCCGCGCTGTCGAGTCCGTAGTAGGATGGATTTGCGGGCAAACGTCGGAAAAAATAGGTCCATGACAAATAGTCAAGCGCCTCGCGCTCGTTCGTGATGGAGCCTGCGGCAATTTCTGCGTTCAAGTGATTGTGCAGAAACTCCGGCAAGTGGCTTTCCACGGGAAACGGTTCGTACAGGAACTTCTTGTAAAAGTCCTTGAGCGACTCCTCGACAAAAATCATCGCAACACCTTCTTGATCAAACTGCGGTCGACCCGCACGCCCCATCATTTGCAATACGTCAGTGACAGGGAAGGGCTGGTAGCGTTTGGTCTTAGCGTCGTAGTACTCCGTTCCCTTGATCACCACAAGGTGCGCGGGAAAGTTGACGCCCCATGCCAAGGTGGACGTGCACACCAGGATCTGAATTTTGCCATTGACAAAGAGCTCTTCAACAATGTCCCTGTTACGCGCCGACAGGCCGGCGTGGTGGATACCAATGCCAAATGCCAATGTGTGACGCAGCGTCTCGTCGTCAATGCCGGACTGAATGATCGCATCCATGTCCTGGGCGTCCATGTGAAGGAAGCGACGCGGGTTGTCGGAAGATGCACAAAGCGAGATGAGGTCCATTGATGTGATGCGGGTTTGGCGGCGCGAGGCCACAAAAATGAGCACTGGCTTGCTCGGTGAATGCGTAAGAATAGCTTGATAGGCTGGCTTTGTCATTGTCGCCATGCGCGGGCAATAGTGCTTGCCCGGGAAGCCATGAATATGGGCTTCCAGCGGCACGGGCCGCACCGCGGGACGAAAATTGTACAGGCCGACCTCGTTGCGAATCCCAAGCCAGCTCGCAAGGTCGTGGGCGTTGGCAAGAGCCGTACTGAGTCCGACAATACGGACTGGGTGGCCCGTGGTTTCCGCAATGTATCGCATGCGCGTCACAATAACTTCGAGCACGGCGCCGCGCTCCTCGCCAAGTAAGTGAATCTCATCGATAATGACCAGACGAACCTGCTTGACATAGGAACGGTCTTGCCACATGCGCGAGGCTCCATCCCACTTTTCCGGGGTGGTAATGAGGACATCGGCGCGGCGCAGCACGCCAGGATCTGGCGTCACATCGCCAGTAAATTCCACCACGCGCTTGTTGAGCTGTTTGCCAAGTGTTTCTTGCCATTCCTTGGACCGTTCCGCGACGAGGGCCTTCAATGGCGCAATGTACACGACCTTTTGTTTGGGATACTGCTTGAAGACGCGCAAGAGGGCGAGCTCAGAAGAAATGGTCTTGCCCGAGCCCGTCGGGGCGCCAAGCAGCACATTTTCGTCCGTGTGGTACATGACGTGGAAAATTTGAGTCTGGATTGGATTGAAGTGCGAGAACTTGCGTGCATACATGCGCTCAAATGCGTCATCGTGCAGAGCGGACCGGGGCAAGGGTGAGAGCGCAAGCAGATCCGTGTGCTGCTTAACTTTGGCAGGCAGCACGAGCTTGTCGAGAGTGAGCGGGACCACTGCTTCGCTCCCAAACCATGTGTCGCTAAAGATGCGCAGGTAGTATTGTGGTGGCAGAGGCTCGAAAATCGGAATCGTGAACTCGCGTCGCGTCGAGCTGCTGTTTTGTAGAGCGAGTGCAGCAAGAGCAGGATGCATTTTCGACTCTGTGGCACCACTGCCGTCCTCGTCGTCGTGATCTCCATCGGCCCCAGACAGATGCTTTTCGCTATCAAGACGGCGCGCGGCTTTCCAGTCAGCCTTACGCAGCGTGAAGCGCTCGGCGTGGTAAATCCACTCGGAGTTCTGGTCATCGACCCAGAACCAAAACGACTGGGCGGCCCCATGCACGCGGTCGTTCCAGTCAAAGTCCGGAAAGATATCCAAGGAGACGCGCAGAATCGTGCGCGTGAGTGGCTGCAGGTGCGCCTCGACCTGCAAATAGGGCACGTGGCGACAGACGCGAAGCACCTTTTGACCGAGATGTTGATGGCGCAGCATGGAGTTGATCTCCCCGCCGTCCATCTCGACAAGGTTCTCGAGACTGCACGAGTCACCGCGATCCTCCAGCTTCTTGACCATTTCGGCGGCGAAGAACTGGGGAACAAATTGTCGAAGAGGGTGCGCGTAAGGAGGCCACCAACAACGCTTGTCCAGAGCCGTGCAGATGGCGAGCATCTTCTCGGACATGCCTGACCAGCGCTTCTTGAGCACAATCTCAAAGACCGCTCGCGCGATGCGGCCCATATTTTGCGAAATGTAGCTCATGTCCGAAGACAGCGTAAAGTTGCGCACAAACGACCGCGTAATGTAGGTTTGCAGGAGAATACAGGCCTTGCCTCGGGGCGAGTCTGCAGGGGAGAGAACGTCCACGGCGCAGGCCGACTTTCGCAACTTGCCGAGCTCCGAGATTTCCTCTTCGCGCACTTTGAGGTTGTCGAACTCCGAGGCGTGGCAAAGAAGATCGAGAACCTGCGCGTCAGTGAGCCCCGGGCGCAGCTTGGTGTTAAACTCCTCAATTGTACCGTGGCCAATATAGTAATGCGAGGCTACACGTCCAAGATCCGTGACGCCAAAGGGCGCTTGCAAGTCTGGCAGAGCGGATCGTCCCATGGCGACCGCCGTGCGAGGCCCAAGTGCAAAGCGAGACATCCTTGCGCGATCAAGCTCGCGAGCCGCCGATACAATGAGCTCCGCGCGCCTTCGCAGCAGTGTCGGATCTTCTTGAAGCTCCTTGTGGGTGATGCCGTAGCGCACGGGGTTCCGCATCATGCGAATGTGCAAAAATGTATACGAGAGCCACTCGGCGGCCTCCTCGAGGTTGGTCACGGTGCCCGAGACGATTTCGGCGTTCAGAGCGTCAGGGAGATGCTTGTCGAGCTGCGACTCGAGCGGAAGAGCGTGGTTGAGCATGCTAAGATACCGATTGAGCTGGTCTTTCTCGGTGATGAGTACCGCTTCACCACGAGTGTCGTACTGAGGCCTTCCCGCGCGTCCAAAGCACTGGAAGACGTCTTGCATGTTGAGTTCGACAAGACCGCCCTTTTCCGCCACATAAATTTGTGTGCCCTTGATGATGACAGTGTGCACGGGGAGATTCACGCCCCAGGCCAGTGTCGCCGTACAACAGAGAACAGAAATGGCCTGCTTGGCAAACATCTTCTCCGTGAGTGAGCGATCCGCGCGTAGCATGCCGGCATGGTGCACCCCGATACCCGACTGGAAAAGCTCACGCACTTCGCCACTTTTGGATTTGGCCACGTCTTTGGCGAAAAAGTCGCGACTCTTTTTGTTGATGACGCGCTCCGCGGTCTCGAAGATTCCGACAGCTTTCTTTTGCGCAGCCTCGAGCAGCGCCCTCGCCGTCTTTCCCGTATCTTTGCGCGAGTGAACAAAGATCATCACTTGGTGGCCGCGACGAATGGAGTCGACCGCTTTTTCGAAGGCAATGTCGTTGTACATGGCAAGCTTTTTTTGCACGTTCTTCTCGATGACTCCGATGAAGGTCTGGTCCAGGGGCACCGGACGATATGCATTGTCAAAGAAGAAGAGGCCGTTGAGCGGGTCTACGCGTAAGAACTCAGCAGCGTCGCGGTAGTTGGGCAAGGTGGCGCTTAGGCCGACAATGCGCACCATGCGCTGTTTTTGCTCGACGAGTCGCAGCGTGCGCGCCACAAGCGACTCGATGACGGGACCGCGATCTTCGCCAATGAGATGGACCTCGTCAATAATGAGAAGACCCACAGCCTCTACCAGAGTGCCGTCGCCAGATTTGCGCGTGATCACATCCCACTTTTCCGGCGTGGTAACGATCACCTGCGTTTTTTCAATTTCTGTACGCGTAAGCTGCATATCACCCGTCAGCTCGCGCACCTTGATCCCCAAAGGCTTGAGCCGCTGGCCAAATTTGTCGACAACTTCTTGTGCGAGGGCCTTCATAGGAGCCACATAGATGATCTTGACGGCATGTATATCCTCGGCGTGTTGCTCGATCTCGCGAACTACCGCGGTCATGGCAACGTTTGTCTTACCTGCGCCGGTTGGTGCACACACGAGAAGGTTATGGTTCGTGTGATAGGCCATGGTGAAGACTGCGGACTGCAATCGGTTCAGTGATGGAATTCCTTCAAAGGCGACTTGAGCCAGACTTCCGAACGCGGAAATGGGCACTCGCGCATCATCATCGGGACGGAACTTTTTCTTTGGGGCAGGAACTTCGACCTGGACGTATCGTCCTTTGCCCTCGTCGCCCTCTGCGTCCGCACCGGGCCCAGTGATGCGGTCCATTGTAATGTGTTCTTCCCGCGTGCCAGCAGGACGGGATCCACTCTGGAGCACCGGCAAGGCGAGCTTGCGCGCGTTTCTCTCGGCTGGGTCACTGGCATCCATGCGTACGGTAATGTTGTTACGTCCGCCGGTGGCAGAGCCCCTCGATGACGGAGCAAAGGCTGGCATTACAAAGCCCGAGGCGCTCGCACCCGTGTCCTGAACATTGGATGCCCTTGAAGCGGGCGCAGTCGCACTCTGCAAGGAGGGACTGCCGCTGTCTCCAATAGCCAGCGCTGAGCGCTTTGCAAGCAAGGATGCAATGAGCTCAAAAGTACCCTCGCTCATACCGAGAAGATCAAAGAGCTGGCCCTGGAGCTCGTCGCTCGAGGCGTCGCTGGAGAGGAGCGCGCGTATTGAAGCCGCCAAGTCTGCGCCATTCATAGCATTGCCCTGGTCAAGTTTGGACACGTGCAGCATGCATTGCTCCTCGAGCCAGCGCACAGGGTTTTCACCCTGTGGGAATGCTTGTTCCTCGTCATGGCGAGAAGCTCCTGCTGACGCCCCTGCTCCTTCCCTTCCTACATCGTCGTTTGCTCCATCGCTTTCTGTCCCGTCGCTATCAAAGTCAATTATTTGCGCCGATTCAGCGTGGCTGTCCGGTCCAGGAACCCTGTACATCTGCCCAAGGTCTGCGCCAGTGTCCTTCTTTGGCGCATCACCTTCATCGGTCCAGGCGTAAAGCTCTTGGGCAAGGCTGCGCGCCTCGACCACATCAGACTTCTTGATGGACGGATTGCCTAACTTAAGCTCAATGTCGAGCTTTTTTAGCCCTGCTTCGCCATTGAACCCTTCGAAAAGATCGCTTGCGATGGCTTCGAGCCGCTCGCCGACAGCCTGTTCTTCGTCCGCAGCAAAGCTGGCGCAGAGCTCCATAAATTTGGTAAACTTCTTGCGCATTGCGGGTTGCGGTTTCTTGCCTCGCTGGAGAGAGTCCCAGGTGAACGAGGCGTGGGCATTGTTGCCTCCAGGCGCGCCCGCGCCGCCGCTCTGAAGTCGCTTGACGGCCTCTTGAAGCTTCGCTCGCCGCTGCAGAATGAGCTCCGATTGCGAGAGCCTCGCGCCGCCATGGCCGCCGTCACCGTTTTCTCGCGCCAGCGCTGAGGCCCTCGACCGCAGGAAGCATGTCAGCCGAGGCGCTCGTTGGTCGTCAAGGCTTACGTCCATGGTCGCTTATTCGCGCCGTCCGCTTTTCTCCACGCAAGCAATCGTGGTCTGCTGAGTAGAGCTAGCTAGCTAGCTGGCTTGCCAGTGGTGTCGGTGTCACTGTTGCAAACAAGTGAGAGAAAAGGGTCGCGGAACGAGGACCGAACGGGCCACACGCTACGCCAAGGCTGTGGCGTGCTCCCGGGTCGACTCTTCCCAAAGAGCTTACCAGAACTTGGAGCCGTAAAGCACCAATCAAGAACGCGCCAGAATATCTTCGATGATAAGCTTGGTGATGTGAAGGTAGATTTTACAAGTCGAGATTTTCATCATGGTAGTAGGGCTCAAGCGCAACATCGTCCATTGCGAGCCAGAGCCGCTGCAGAATAAGCCCCGAGAGAACAGCTGCCAAACTTGCCGGCATATCCTTGTAAACTCTCTTGACTGCAGCTCGCGCAATGAAGACCGCAGCGACGGGAGCAGGTGTAATGGCAAGCGAGCTCAGAATGAGGGGAACGGCGACGCCAGCAACGGTGGTGATATTCAGCGTATTGTTTTCTTGCTTCATCTTGATGCGAACGATGTCCCGGAACTCCTGCTCAAAGAGATCAGCTTGGGAACCCCACTGCGCGTTCCACGAGACACCTGGGGTATCCATGTGGCGGGCTGTTTTGTTCTCTGCTTCTTCCGAAGATGCATTCGCGTTTTCTTGCGCAAAAGATGTCGCGTCGGTGCCGTGAAAGGCTACAGGGAGTGCGGCACGCTTGTAGGCACTAAGAACGGCAATTGCAATGTGCGCTTCGTCAACAAAACCGTGTTTGCGAAGTCGAGTAGCTTTGGCAGACAACTCGGACGAGCTAGCAACAATCTCGACAGCGAGTTTGCGGAACTCGTCTCGTGACAAGTCCTGTGCAGATCTAGATGCCCCATCTTCCGCATCTGTCGCACTCTTGCTGCAATTTGTGATGTTCCCAGGACGCTCAGAAGAACCTTCGCCGCTGCGAGCGCCAATTTCTTCCTCCTCTATGTGATCGCTTTGGCAAGATTCGCTGCTGGTCGCTGGAATGTGAAACGTGCCACCTGGAAAAATGGTGTCAGATCGAGCAGCGAATACTTGCTGCGCAAAGAGATTCTCAAGGCTCGCTGGTCCCGCAGAGAGGGTCTGAGCTTGACTCCACTCTGCAGAGACTGTCTTTGACACTTTTGCATCTTTGAGTTCGCGCAAAAGTTCTTGATCCATTTGTTCCCTTTGCAATAAACGCAACGGGGATGCACGGCGCGTGGACATGATTCCGAAAAGAACGCGGTGCAAGAGCTGGTACCAGTCGAGACTTCGAGAGAGAGGGTTTACTTTCTCGCGAAACGTGTGTCTCGCGCGAGCCACGATACCATTGCGCTTGTGAGTGAGGATCGTGTACGCTTCCCAGTGCGGATCACCAAATCTCGAGCAGCGGACAATATTGATGTCGAGCGAAAGCGCCCAGGCTGCGCGTCGACCAGGATGCATGGAGACAAGCAAGAGGAAGGGCCGGATAAGCCCGAGTTTCAGTGCCTTGGTCTTGTAGTTGCTCGCGTGCTCCATGTTGCGGACGCCCATTGCATTGTCATAGGTCGCAGCGCAAGCGCCTTGAAGCGTCGGCCAGCCGTCGGCCTGCGCTTGAGCAACAATCTTGGCAAACTTGATTTTGTCATCGATGGCTAATTTGTTGAAACGCCGCTCAAGCCAGTCGAGCGAGTAACGCTCTGGCGGAAGACTCTCATCGACGGTTTTTCCATTATCGTCCATCGTCATGAGCGAGTCAGAAGACTCAGTCATTTGTGTAAGCTGATAGCTGAAGACGAGCGGGAACAAAACCGCACGGGTTTCGAAGCGCAGAACCAAATCAACCGTGCATGTTTCTTCTTCATCCACAAATTCCTCATCCTCTTGGTCATCATCGCCGTCCTTGCTGAGGTCGTCTTTCTCTGAACTGGCATCACCATCACGCACAGTTTTGGGTGGCACATCGACGATCACGGAAGCTCGGGCGCGGGTTGAGCGAAGAAGAAGATTTGCGTCAACAGAGCCATCGGAAGTCTTGGCGTTGACGCTAAGTTGGCGAATTGCGTTGCCCGTAAGTTTGCCCATGACGCGATGATCTTCGAGCGGGCCCTGCGCACCTTCTGGGATCCAGACGTCGAGTTTCCATTTTCCAGGGCTAATTTCGCAGACAACCTGCCGGGGCATTCCGAGTCGAGCTGACAGCTCTGACGAAGCAAATGTGCAGGAGCTCATGCTCGAGGCTACGCTCGAAGGATACGGAAGCAAGCTCGTCGTCTGCACAGGACTGTCGTGCGTGTTTGTGCGCTGCTCCTGTTGGGGCATCGGCGTGTTGCTCGCTGCGTTCGCTCCGTGCTCGTTGCTGACCGTCGTCATCGGTCCCTTGTCCTCGCTCGTACTCATAGCCAGCGCCTGCTGCAGGTCTGCTTGCCTGTCTGCGGTCACGCCCGGCCTCGCTCGCTCGCTCGCTCGAGTTCGTTCTTCGACCCGCCGAACTTGGGACACCGCGTGTCGAGGAAAAAGAGGGAAGCGAGACCTCTTTTATTGTGGACATGAGTCAAATCCTCTCAACGGATCGTTTTGGTTTTTTCCCTTTTATCCTCGCGGTGAGGATTTGCGCTCTCCAAGGCCGCGCCGCTCCTGGGCCCCGTCCGCGCCGGCTTCGATCATAAAGACGAAGATCGATAAGCGCGCTCTCTCTCTGTTCGCATCGCAAAAATCTTGGCGCGGACCTGGAGCAAGTAGGCCTATAAGTAAGTATGTAAATAAGCGGGTAAAGCGAGCAAGGTGAAGAGGACTCTCGACTTGGCGTAGCACGCAGCAAAACCGCAGAGATTGGTGAGTTTGTCGGAGGTCTGCTCGCGCGCGGTGGAGCGAGTCTTCGGGACGCGGCTCGAGGCATACGCACGAAGAGTAGTCTGTCCGCAATCGAGGCCAGGCAGGGTCTGACGTAGCCAATCGTGTTTAAAGGAGAAACGAGCGCACAGGGCAAAGCGCTGTTCCTTGCACCATGTACACGTCCAAGTACACGGTGAACCCCAAGGCGGATCTGGGTCACCTGTCCATCAATGTGTCTCGAGACAAGCAAAAGAATGTCTATGTCAGCATGCGCGATAAGAATAGCCGCTACGAAGGCAAGCAGATTTCCCTGCCGCACAAGAACGAGCTTTTTAGCAGCTTTCCTTTCTACAAGGACGGCAAGGGTGATCCCTACCAGGGACGCAACAGTGAGTGTTTCCTCTATTGACGCGCCAAACGTATCGTGATGCTCAAGAAAGTAAAAGCTAGGTGCTAACGCGAGCTCTGCGAACTATCACAGGTTATCTTAAGGCTGCCCGGAAGCATGGGTTTGGCTCGAGCGATCCTCCGAAGCGAGATGAGTTTTCCAACACCATCGCCATTGAGCAGTACCGCGAGGCGATTCGTTCGGTAAACAATTCGCAGGCCAAGGCTGCAAAGGCTATTTTGGAAAAGAAGGCGCTTGAAGGCGGTGGAGATGAGGTGCTGCCAACTCCTGAGGCAAAGGAGGAGATTGAAGAGTTTTTCGAGTACGATCAGGCTTACTCGGTCAAGCCAGACGAGATTGGCAAGGTGCGCACATGGAAACCAATGGTACGTCAACTTTTTCGAGGAGCCTCACTTGCCGAATGCCTTGCGCTTTCGAATCCACTCCTTGAAGCAAAGGTCCCACCACAACATAATACAAACAAGGAAATGTACAGGGAGAGAGAGAGAGAGAGAGAGATTGCGATGACTAACAAGCTGCTGCACATTTCACAGAAGTATGGATCAATGCGCACGACAAACACCAACTATGGCATGGACTGCCATCAGCCGAACACGAAGAACACAAGTCGACGAACTACCTCCACGGCGCTCTTTTTCAACAACAATCATCTCACCGTTGGTGACCACGAGCACTAGGCAGCTGTTCTACGAAGCAAATGATGGAAGCCGCTGGGCCTGACGTGCCGCCTGATATCTTTTTTCATTGACAGTGAATAATCGAAACTTTACACCAACACCACGAGTAATGATGTGACTTGACTCGCAACGGATCTATGGCAATGAGTCGAGAAAAAGCGGTCGGGGATCGCCCAATGGCATCTGCAGCTCGCGCGACTTGGTTCTTGTAAAGCGCTCTCGTGCGCGCGGGGTGTGCGCGCCAACATGTTTGACGAGGCGCTGCTCAGCTCGCGAGACGTGACGTGGTGCAGACAGCACCTCGAGGAAGCTGCCTTGGCAAGCGCGACCGGACCCGCCGCGCAAAGAGACGCACAACCGGCAGACCCAAGTCAACTGCCCACCGAGCTGCTCTTTGAGGCTCTCTGCCTCGCACGACGTTGCGAATGGTCATGGGAATGCACGCGCGAAACCTTTATCATTCTTCTGGAAGTCCTCGCGTTCGAGCGTGACGAGCCGCTATGTACAATGATGCAAAGTTTTGAAAAGTTCAAGCAACTACTCGTTGTGAAAAGCTGCGAGCGTCCTCCTTGGACGATTGGGCTCTTCACGCCAGAACAAGCCAACGATCTTACCCGCTTTATCCTAGAACACCACTACAAGCACTTTGCAATGCACAAGCATTTGACAGCCACTCATCGACCAGTGCTGGACCTGTAACGAGTGACTAATTATCTTGCTTCCTCTTCTTTATCACTCTCGAAAATCCAAATTTTGCAGGATATAAAGCGAAGAATGGCGCGCGAATAGCTCATACCCTTACAAACCAGGATAAATTAAAGATGAAGGAAAGTGCCACCGTGAAATAACAGTGATACAAAATGCTTTCTTTAGGATTTTGACGTAGCTTGCCGAGAGACATGTGCCACCTCGTAAATCGAGGAGGCAGTGGAAGACAAAGGGACCAGAAGACCAAAAGCCGTATGAATCAACAAAAATGCAAGAGTGTCGTCTCCTGAGCTTGCGGGGGATCCTGAATGGAAAGAGTTTACTGGACGGATATCCTCCAAATGACGGAGTTTGGCCTTTGTACATACATAGCAGACGCTCACCACAAGCTCTGACAAGATGTATAGGTTTAGCTCTTGTGTACGAGAGTTGGGTGTTGGAATGGCCTTGGATACAAGTGCAAAGCTGAGACAAAAGTGTGCTGCAGATAGGGCCTTCAGCAAGGGTTTCCCGTGATCATGTAAGCTCTGTACCACAAACAGACCCAACACAGAGTATGTGATGACAAGAAAGGCTATTGCAAGCACACACTCAAGCACGACCAAAGGAGATGCTTTTCGTGTGGGTGTCCTATCCATTACTATGTGGATTGCGGCCGGAACAAATACTGCCATACTTCCGAATATCAGGTCCAAAGAATCAACATCAGAAGCATCTCGAAAGAGAAGATTGAATGCGAAACAGGCGGTTGCGATCCACCGAAAGAGGTTGGCAGGCGACTTTGGGATAGAACAACCAATTCGAAAGAGACAAGCCAAGACAAAGAGACCTGTCAAAATCTCTTGCGCCGAAGACATGCGTTTCTCATCGGTCAGAAACGAGCAACAAGCAGAAGCGGCTGCAAGTTCGTTTGGATACTCCACTGGTACTTGCAGACGTTTTGCATCCATTATGAGAGTGCAAAGCGCGTAGAAATTAAGCTCTTTCATTCCCTCAAAGGTCATGTGCTGGAAAAGTCGTAGCCTCCCTATGACACCGTTGTATGTTCTCCCGCTTGCAGCCTGTTCCTTCAGCATCGCAAGACAGACTTTAAGGATGACAATTGCAAGGAAACACAGGAATAGTAGGCCGAGCAGTGAATTGTCTCCTGACGTCAAGTTGTTCGACATGGACAGTCCCGATTGAACCTCTTGCGAGGTTTGTCCTGCCAAAGACTCTGAGGCATGGTCAGTTTCTTTGACTGGAACCTGTTCAGAAGAAGAAGAGGGGGGTGACGAAGGCGACAAGGATGATAATATCTTCTTGGAGCGAGCCTGCGGGGTTTTGGAACGAGTCCGCCGCTGACGGCCAAGTTTGGATCGTGGCGCAGAAGCCTCTTTGAGGGCAGCGTCGAAACTCTCGACTTGCGTCTTGAATCCATCGTAAATGAGGTCTTTGCGCGTCTCCCACGTGTTGTGTTCGTCGCCGTATTCTTCCCACTTGACGAGGTACTCTTGTACGGTCGCGCCTTTCCGCTTGACCTTGCGTCGGCTCAGAATTTTTTCAATGCGAATATCCTCGCTGTCGTCGTCGTCGCTCGATGACTCGTGCCTCATGGTTTGAGGCGAGGTTTTCCTCCAAGCGAAGCGAAGAAGGAAAGCAGGACGAGCGCGCGCCGCGAACAGAGACCCGCGTGAGACGGTCTGTCTTTTCTTTCGCGAGCAACGCGCAGTATCGTTGTGTGGCCAGGGTTAGCTTTTGGATTCCAAGTTTCTTCAAATCTTTGTTTGACCTATTGTTTTTTGTTTTCCAAGACGCAGTGCAATAAAGCGATCGACAGCGGCATGGCGTTTTCACGTGCTAGAAGCACTTGGAGCCTGCAGACTTCACGCCATTTGGCGAATAAGATCATGACTTTAGACAAGAATCTTCTTTTCCGATAATGCTTTGACTCCTCTGAGCGTTTATTCTGGTGTATAAAAAGAAAGCAATGCAAAGGGCGTGCGTGTTGGCCTTGCGCTTGACGCATATCTTCTTGTTGAGATGATCACCCAGTCTTCCCAAGCCTAGGCCTAGGCCTCACAAAGGCATCATCATGCATGGGTTCGTTTTTCTACCTGCCTGCCTGTTTTGCTTTCCTTTTTAGTGCGCTGTCACAGCTGAAGTAGCACCCTAGGGACGGTGGAACATGATGGCAGAGCACATAAAAAGAACTCCATTGGTAAGCCCGAGAATGTTGTGCAGAATATCGAAATGAGGCAAGGTAACGTCATGCATCTGGCCATCAAAGCCTGCAACCTGAAAGGTCTCTGGGCCCGGGATCTTGCCCGCATGCTTAGGATGAAGCTTTGCCAACGCCACCATCACATAGAGTACGCCGCAGACGGTTCCAGCGAGCTCAAGCGAGAGATAAAAAGGAGCACCGCCTCGAGACCCAACGAGGCTTGCGAGGAAACGCGCCAGTCCCCGGCAAACGTTGAAGAGGGCGATGGTGCCAGTTCCGTACAGGTACCTGGTATCGAAATCGGCATTTTCCTGTTCGTACTGCTTGTATACGATGGCAAGAATGGCCACAAAGCCCAGGACGGAAAGAACATTTGCAATAGCATCCGCCATTTTCTTCTTGCGGAGAGCGTGCTCCTTGGTAGGCGTTCTTTCATCGCCAGAAAAGAGAGTCAGGAGGACGAAGAGCTGCCAGAGGAGGAGCGTAAAGATGTGCTTGGAGAATTCGCCGGGCTCGGTCATGTTACTCTCCGGAAACACCTTGGCTGTGGCCTCTACAAAAAAGGTCATGGCAATCCAGATCATCACGACAGCCGAGAGAAAAGCAAAGTCGGTCGAATGCCCGTAGCGAAGGGTGTAAAGAGCAGAGATGACCATTGGCGCTGGGTCCGTGAGAACTGACGCCATGTGCAGACGCTGCAAGTCGGTCACCTCATTGTTAGTCTTGCCATCAGGGGCAGTGTATTTGAGGTCCATGCGCAGAATCTTCCAGGTGACGCTGAGAAGCCACGAGCCAAGGAAAAGAAGGAGGAAGTGAGCCGCAAAGTTGCCCGAGGTCGCGTTGGCAATGTCCTGCTGCGAGAGGTTTGCCGCGAGTGCCGCCTGATCCTGAAGGGCCGAGGCGTCATCCGTGACATCCTCCTCACCTCCATCATCTTCATCGTCGTCCTCATCTTCGACGTTATCGTCGGCCTCTTGGACCGCTTCCTCCTCCTCCTCGTCTTCCTCCTCGGCCACATCTTCGTCGCCGTTCTCCTCTTCCTCTTCCTCCTCTTCTTCTCCTTCTTCTTCTTCGTCATCGTCGTTGCTCTTTGGGGGAGTGCGCTTGCTCGGCGTCTTGGAGCGACGACGCTTTGAGGAGGTAGACTTGGAGCTCGCGGCAGTGCTCAGACTGGCATCGTGTTCGTCAACCTCGCGGGTGTAGCCATCGGCGATCAGGTCTGTGCGCGTCTGCCAGGTGTTGTCCTCGCTGTCGTAACCTTCCCATTTAATGAGGTATTCGAACTCAACGCGGCCGCCGTCAAGCTGGAGCTCACGACGCGACAAGATGACCTCAATCTTGTAGTCCTCTTCTTCCTCGTCGCCGATGATCGCCTCCTCGGGGGCGAGCTTCTCGGCGGCCATCCTCGCCTTGTGGTGCCTGCGCTTCGACCTTCGGTTGACCAAGGAAAGCGTCTCTCTCTCTCGCGCGCGATTTCTGGAGGACAAGGCGCGCTTCTTCACGCAGCTCGGCAGCAGCTGTGCGGAGCGAAGTAAGAGCGCGCGTCGGGCGCGCGTCGAGCGTGCAAGCGGGCGAGCGAACGGACGCGCGTGCGTGCGTGTGCGATCGAAACGTGTCTGTCAGAGCGGTTTGCCAGCACGATCCTGTCTAGAAACCACTTAGCAGAAGCGGCGCGATTTTACCTTGTGAATAGAGTCATTGTTTCCTGGTCTGGTATATTGCGCGATTGCTGGTTAGCATGATCAGCAGTGACGAAAGGACCCAGATGTGGACCAAGTTTTGGCCTTGCTTGGGGCCGTACCATTCGCAGCGGTCAAGGGGCTTCGAGACAGAAAGAGTGCACGATGGAGGCTAGCAGCGTCCGATCGTTTGCTGTCAGTTTCTTCTTGAATAAGAGAAATAAAGAAGAAGTAAGCAACAAAAAGGCTGGACCTAAATTTTCATCTTGGCTTTTACATGGATGGCCGGGCTTCTCAGCACGAGAAGGAAAGTGAGCATTGATCAGAGACGAAAAGGTATCATGCTGCCCTATTCAAGGAATTGGAATGAAGGACGCATTTTCTCTTTGGTCTGAACGGCACGAGAAAAAGGCGCAGTGGATTGAATTACATGAGCAGACACTTTGAGTTGGAGCGCATGAGCTCGGCGTCAGATGCGTCGAGCGGGAGCTTGCCGCGGCGGTATCTATTGAGGATGTCAGCCTGAAGCGCCTTTTCGTCGACATGAAAGCTGAGCACGCGGGAAATATCCGTCATGTGGTCAAAGATGGCGACGAAATCGTCGAACTCGGGCATGTCGCTGGGCAGGACCTTGACTTTGTGGACATCGGGAAGCTTGCGCTCTTCGTTGGCAGCAATCTCAGACTCAGACTCGGCGTAAACGACGCCAGATTCTGGGGTCCACACGGGCTCGTGTGTGGCAGTCCGAATGGTATCGAGATCGAGCGGCTTCCAGATGCCGTGTTCTGGGTCCAGCACTTCATTGGCCCCGCCTCCAAGGCATCCGAGACGCTCCTGCACGTCGCGCTCGAGGAGCTGCGAGACAAAGAGGGCGACGCGCTTGGGGAACCCCGGCGGGTAGCGAACAGGGGCGTGCAGAGTGGCCTCATTACGTGAGCTGTAGCCTGTGAAGCGGCGCGAGAATGGATTGAAGCCCGCAAAGAGTTCGTAGACACAAACGCCATAGCTCCACCAGTCGGCATCTTGGCCGTAGCGCTCACCGCTGAGGACCTGCGGGGACCAATAGCCCACAGTGCCGGCACGTCCTCGGATAAGCTTGCCGTTGCCGACATTGACGGCGAGGCCAAAGTCAGAGATGCGGCAGCGACCCCAAGCGTCGAGCAGAATGTTGCGCGGTTTGAGATCACGCATGACGTATCCGAGGGAGTGGATGTGACCGAGGCCATGCGCAATTTCTGCCGCATAGACGAGCGCACGTTTGTGCGGGAGGGGTCCCTTTGACAAATGGAAGCGAAGATCGCCGGCAATGGCAAGAGGGAGCACAAAGTGAAAGGACTCCTTTGTCTGGTATGCGTAGAGGAGGCGCATGCAATAGGGAGAAGGCTTCTTAGCAAGAGCTTCCAGAACCCGTCGTTCGGACTTGACTTGAGAAAAGGTGCGACGGAATTTGACAAGCTTTTTAGGCATGACCTTCATGGCCATGGGGCGGCCAGTGTGCATGTGCATGCAGGCATACACACGGCCCGTCGCGCCGCGACCAAGCACGCGCAGCTTGGTAAAGTGCGCATCCTGTACAGGGCGCATTGCAAATGACTTGATGCGGCAGTAGTTGCGCATGGAGGCCTTGTGTGCACAGAAGCGAAGGAACAAGGGTTCGCACACGGTGCTAATGAGAACCTCGATGGCTTCGTTGAGGCCGATTGTGCGCTCCGAGTGCAACTTGCGCAGCGAGACAATCTGCCGTCGGCGCTCCTGCGCGCGAAGATGATTGATGGAATTTGCCCTTCGTAGCTTGGTGACGGCGCTTGTGAGGGGAAGGTCGGAAAACGTGCTGGAGAATCTCCGGCGGTCTGTCTCGCCAACTCGCGACGTGCGCCTGCCGTTGGAGTCGGCGTCGTCGTCGGCACCGTTTTTCAGAGCGCGGGTAGCCTCAGTCCCTTCGTCTGCTTCGTGTCCGTCAGGGAATTCAGAGATGGAATAGGCATCATCGTCATCGTCGTCGTCGTCGTCGTCGTCGTCAATCTCGTGGTCGACTTCGCCATCGAGTTCCTCATCATCTTGATTCCCGTGGTCATTTTCGTCCTGTTCCAGCGGGTCGAGATGGTCAGGAAGGCCGCCAAAAGCCTCCTCACGCGAAGCTGGAAAATCGATGGAGCCGACGCTGCCAGGCAAGCGGCGCACGCGCAAAAGCGAATGAAACTCGTCGTCTGGATGATCGACGATGGTGCTCGCCTTTTTCAAGAGCTCGGGGACGGGAAATTCACTGCGTGATGCGTTTTCGTCGTTGGCATCGATGAGTTCATCTTCATCATCTTTGGTGGCCCGATCTGGTCCAGACTCTGAATCCTTATCTTCGTCGCTGGTGCTCGCGGTTGCAGTGGCATCGCCCGTGTCGTGCGCCATGGCCTCGTCAAGTACAGAGGCGAGAGTTTTTTGCACGGCAGGGTCGAATCCATGGGCAGAAAGACCACGTAGAACGGGTTCGAGAATGTCGAGATCGTAGTGACGAATGAGGAGCACGACGATGCTGCGAGAGACGGAGTTAGAAGGATCTGCGCGTTTTCGCGCGTTGAACGCGTTGACAAACTTGAGAAAGGTGGCTTCGTGCTGATCGGGGAGTCCGTGGATGGAGGAATCGTCGGAGAAGCTCGATACCGAGGTGGTGTCATCCAGTGTATCATCGATGAGTCCAGCGGAGTCTGTGGCTCTAGAGAGGGGTGTACCGCGTTGTTCTTCGGCGGCATGTGCGAGCTTGTATTCGAGATCAGCGAATTTGCGGAGAAACCATACGCCAATGGGCTCCTTGATGAGGGTGTGCAGGTCCACGTCGGCCATGCCCGTGAGTTTGCGTGAGGACAAGGTCCGCGGGAGCTCGGGAATGCGGCGGATCGGGCGCCGCTTCAGGTCCAGCATGGCCTCCTTGTACTTGGCCTCATGGAGGATGGTGGAGAGGTCGTCCATCGTGCCTCTGAGGTTCGCGTGCAAGCGGCCGGCCGCGTACAGCCCGATCAATGGCTGGGGAGGGCTCACAAGTCCAGCACGTGCGCCTACGTCTGCGTTCTCGCGACGCGAGACGCGGGAGGAGAGAAGCGCACGCACCGAGGGGAGGGGGGAAGGGGGGTTCGGGGAGCCGGGCGAGGAGGGCTAAGGTAGGGCGGCGCGCGAGGGCGGCGCGCGAGGACGGCCCTGTTACGGTCTGCCTAGCTGGCGCGTGCCGCTCTACTATATACTTATTAACGCCTGCCGAGGGGAGTGTGCACTCCAGGACGAGTAGGAGGGCCTAACAAAGTACGCGTGCGCGCGCCTGCTGCATGCAGGTCGAAACGAATGAGTCGTCACGTGCTACAGTGAGTCGGCCTCTGGCGCTCGCGGGAGCTGGGGGGAAGCACCGCACCGCCAGCGGTGATCAGCCAGCATCAATAGGCCGGACTAGGCGTGAAAGAAATCCTGTGACCGGGCATGGTTAGCCGGGGCTGCGTATCACTTTCCAGGAAGCATTTCGTCCAGCTGGCTAAATCGCGACGATCATGCCATCGGCATCATGATCGTGGAAAACAGACCAGCTCTCCTCAAATGTAAGGTCCTGCTTGACAGTGAGGTAGAGTAGAATAACATTGGATGCTCATCCTAGCACGTGATTTCTTTCTAGAGCAGAAAGGAGGTCTGCACCGCGGGCACTCACCTCAAATGTATGAGTGAGTGGAGAATTTCGAAGGAACGACTAATGCCTCGTCTTTGTGTCGAAGTAGTCCATGCATGGTGTAGTTATAGAGCCAAAACGAATTCACAGAGAAGAAGCAGAAAAAGAAGAAGAAGGAAAAGAAGAAAAGAATAAGAACGAGAAGGAAGACCGTAGTTTTGCAGGCAGTGGAGAAGTGCAAGCATACGAGGAGAGCGAAATTGCGATTTGCACGCAGTGGCCGATTGATTGTCCAAATTAAAAATCCCATCCAGCATTCTTCACGCTGAGATTCGTCATGAAAATTCTTCGCGCAAAGGACATCTGACGTGTCTTGCACGGCGATGGGTAACACCGTAACGTATAAACAAATTGTGGAGAAGTTCGCATCACTTTCAACACGGTCTGAATCAGTGTTGGTGTGGCGTTCCGGTCATGCTGCCTTTCATGGCTGCAGAAGCAGTTTCATGGCAGCTCGGACTGCCAAGGTTCAAAGACGATATCCCTTGTTCCCCATGTTCTCTGTGTTCCCTTGACTCGAGAAGTCCCCTTGTTCCCGCACGGCACCTTCGAGGCGCCATTTTGCCCTGTAATCTATCCCTATCTTGTATGGATAATTGGCAATTTGGAATCTCCCGCGCCCTTCTTCATACCTTTTCCCTTCGAGACGCTGAAGCATGCACGTTTGCCACCATGGTTATTGCCACCGCTGCTACTCAGGCCCTGCTGCTGGCGAGCAGAGTGGCCATGGCCATGGTGGCTGACCGCTGCCACCATGGCCACTGTCGAATGCAGTGCGTGGTGGAGCAACATGTCCCGAATCTGCAGCTGCGCGCCCTGCAGCTGCACGCGCCGTGCTGAACGCCTCCCTTAAAATCGCCAGCTAGCCGTTGGCCGAACCCCCGCCACCGAAGGCTTCGTCGTTCGCGGGGCCGCCATTCGCGAATACCATAGACGCGCGCTAGCCGGTCTTAGCTTTCGGCAATTCCGACCGAAGACCCCGCCCGCGCGGCGGCGGCGACCATCTCCCCCGACCTGCCCCGACTGTGGTGACGGCTGTGGGGCCACCATCGAGGAGGTCGACCCGGGCTGAGGCTGGCTGGCTGTTATATCAGGCAGGTTCTCTTGAAAATTTAGTTTTTACATTGTTGCAGTTTGCTTGTTTGTTTGTTCCGGCCGTGCGTCACAGCATCTCGCACGAGAGCGCTCGCCTCGCTCCGGTTCTGGCCCTGCCACGATGGCGGTCATGCCGCAGCCGCTAGCTGCAGCTGCTGCTGCAGTCAGCGCAGTGCTTCGCACTGCAGCGGACAGTGATGGGAGGGTGTGGCGGCAGCAGCGAACCGAACGGGGGTTGATCCGTCTCCTCGGCCATCAGCAGCGAGATTCTCGATGATCATCATGATTCGCGGTCACTCCGCCGTTCTAACAAGAACAAGAACAGCAACGACAGCCGCGCGCCACGACAATACTAGTAAACGACAAGCCAGCAAGAGCAAGCTGCAGCTGCCAGGTTTACGCCAGACTATCTTCACTGGCAACTGCAGCACGCACGACAAACAACACGACTTCTGGCCTGCCGCCAGTGGCAAGGAACGAAGTCGGCACGAAAAGATGTCAGTCCAAGCCGCCCCGAGAGTGTGTGCGCGCGGCCAGTGTGCGCTCGCCTGCCTGCCTGCCTGCTTGGGGTCAAGTCCGGAGCAGGCTCGCGCGTCGGGGCGCCTTCGTCGCGCCAAAGCGCGTCTCGCGGTGCGCACGCAGAGCCTGCTCCAACGTGCAGCCAGGCAACGGAGAAGTCGCAGATGCCGCCTACTCCATCGTTTCTTTGCCTGTCTGTCTGTCTGTCTGTCTGTCTGTCTGTCAGGCGCCTCACTCAACTCTGTCCGCCGTGCGCCGCAGCCGCTCTTTCTGGCACCGGTCCTGGCACGACGCTGCGCCTCGAGAGGAGAGGAGAGGCCGCGTGGTGCCGGCAACTTGGCACCGGCAGCGGACAGATCAGCGTCGGGTGACGGAGTGAGTGATTGTCGCACGCACGCACGCACGGACACGGCGCCTCGCCCACGCGGCAGGAGAGCGGCGAGCGACAGCGACTGGCGAGCGACGACCCGTGGATCGATTGACAGGGAGGGCGCGGCCGCCTTGCGTCAGGTCACCGTGGCCGCCGCGCGCTGTAAAAATGAGATGAAAATAAAAAACGAAATAAAAGTAATTAGAATAAAAGCCAGGAATCCAGTGCGGGCGCCAGGCCCGCGACGGCGGACACAGGGTCTCTCGACCCCAATGGGGTGCGCAGCAATACTCCTGTTCTGCCCTCGTGTGTGCCACCAAGCTTATATATATCGATCAAATTTTGTGTGCGCGCCCGGGTGTAGAGCAATTCATTCCCCATCTGCCGACGGCGCGTCAGGACTGCGGTGGGCGCCGAAATGGACATTTTCGACCGAACGACCGCCAATCCCGGGCGACGATCATCATGAAAGAATGACCGACAGTGAACCTTCTGAAAAAGAAAAGTAAAAAGAAAAGAAAAGAAAAGAAAAGAAAAGAAAAGAAAAGAAAGAACGAATAGCGACCGCAGTCGCTCTCGCCGCCAGCCAGCCAGCCAGCCAGCCAGCCAGCCAGCCAGCCAGTAGCAGCCAGCTGCATGTAGCAGCGCCCTGCCGCCTCGCTTCTTCTTTTCTCTGCACTGCAGCCAGCAGCAGCTGCAGCTGCAGCAGCTACACCGCTGTCGTTGTTTTCTTTTCGCGGTAGACTGGCCTAGTATCAATCAATACACATCCCGCCGCCACCCCCTTGTGCCACCTTTCTTTCATTCATTCATTCTTTCTTTCTTTCTCTTTTTCGTTCGCCCCAACCACCGACCCTCGCGCGCCCTTCGTCGTGCGCCCTGTCGTTGGCTTGTCGGCCGCGCCGGGGCTTCGACACCGGCGTCGCGCGAGCGTCGCAAAGCGCGCAAGCAGGACAGGCGCAGCCGGCACAGCAGGCAGGCAGGCAGGCACAGCAGGCGGCCGCGCCGGGTCGGTCGGGTTGGATAGACGGCGCATCATCGGCGGGGGACCAAGGGCGGAGGGAGGAGGGAGGGCTGCCTGGAGCTAGCCGCCTGCCCAACGGCGTCGGTCAAGACCGCGCGCGGGCCCGAGGGTCGCGCCAGGGAGGGAGAGGGAAGGAGGAGGGGGGAGGTAGGGAGGGAGGGAGGATGGAGGTCGAGCGGTACGGCCGGCTGCGACACGCGACGTCACTCCGAGGCTCCTTCCTTCCTTCCTTCCCTCCTCCCTTCCTCCCTCTCCGCGCCGGGATGGAGGCGAGCGAGGTCTTTGATCATTCGTGCATTCATTCATTCATTCATTCATTCATTCATTCATTCATTCATTCATTCATTCATTCATTCGTTCATTCGTTCGTTCGTTCGTTCATTCATTCTTCCCTCGCCGCTGGAGCCTCGTTCCCAGTTCCTTCCACGCGGCTCTCTCTCTCGGCTTCCTTCTTCCCTCGGACCGAAAAGTCCTTTTCTGTTTTGTTTCTTTTTTCTTTCTTTCTTTCTTTCTTCCTTTCTTTTCGGTCTGCGTGTTATTGCGCAAAAAGAAACCGCATCGGCGGCAGGCGCCGCAGACCCGGCAGAACAGAAACCAGGCTCAGGAGCCCCGGCGCGAGCGAGCGAGCGAGCGAGCGAGCGCGACGGCAGAGAGTCAGACAGCCAGGCAGGCAGGCAGGCAGACGAGCGAGCAGGCGGAAGGCGTCGCGAGCGAACACAGCCAGCATAGCGCAGGATGAGGTCGCTGATCGAGCGGCTGCCGAGCAGCGTCGAGGGGCGCCTCGTGGAGAGGAGACACAAGCATCTCGTGCTGCTCCCTTGGCAGCGTTCCCACGTCGTCGATGTGCGGGTCCGCGGGTCGTACCTGCTCATCGATAGCGCCGCGGCCTCGGAGCACGCGCCGCGCGGCGCCCTCGCCGCTGCAGCGGCAGGCAAGAAGGCCGTGAACGCCGACCTGCCGCAGGAGTCGAGCTCGCACGGCGTCAAGCCGAAGCAGGAAGCACAAGAGCACACAACCACAAAGGCCAAAGCCACCGATGACGGCGAGGCTTTGCGCGCAAACGCCGTCGACCTGACGGCGCGCGCCCGCGTCGTCAACCTCGAGGGCGCCGTCGTGGCTGATGTGAGCACTAGCAAGGGGAAGAAGAAGCGCCATGCCTTCCGCGTGGCCTTCATGAATGAGAAACGCAAGGTCCATCATATTGAGCTCGAGTGCGAGTCGCAGGAACAGGTGCAAACGTGGGTCCGCGCTATCGAGCGCGCCTCGCACCGCGCCGCGCCGCGCAAGGACGACTTTGAGCCGCTCCTTCTCCTCGGCTCGGGCCATTTCGGCAAGGTCACCCTTGTCGCGCACAAACCCACAGGCACTGTCCTCGCGCTCAAGGAGATGCGGGAGGAACAGGTCGCCGCAGCGCGCATGGAGGCCGCGCGCATCCGCGAACAAAAGAAACGCAGCTCCAAAAAGAAGAAGTTCAACTGGAACGCCAAGGGCATCGGACAGCTCAAACTCGAGAAACAAATCACCGAGCGACTCCTGCTCGGCGAGCTTGTTGACGATCGCTGGGTTGCCCGCCTGGCCTTCGCCTTTCGCGAGCGTGGCAAGCTCTTGCTCGCACAAGAGTTCGCCGCCCGCGGCGATCTCTGGAGCCTTATTCGCTCGCAAAAACGTCTCAGCATTGGAGCCGCGACGCAAATCTCCAGCGAGCTCGTCTCGGCTGTGGGGAGCCTGCACGCCCGCGGCATCCTTCACCGGGACATCAAGCTAGAAAACATTATGCTCGACACTGATGGCCACATCAAGCTTATTGACCTCGGTCTCAGCAAACAACTCTCGATCCGCCCCGTCATTCGCGATGACCGCAAACGCTATGGCTTCACTTTTAGTCTCTGCGGTACGCGCTACTACATGAGCCCCGAGCAGATCAAGGGCACGGGACACAACCTTTCCACCGATTGGTGGCAAGTTGGCTGCCTTATTTACGAGTTAGTCGTTGGCAAGCCCGCTTTTTTTGACAAGAACACCGCCAAGATCGACGAGCGCATCCTCTCTGGCGAGGGCCCGAACATGTTGGCCTTTCGCAAGTTCGCCGGCGAGTCCCACCAAACCGAGCTCGCCTGCAAGCTTATCCAGAGCCTCCTCGTCCACGATACCTCGGACCGTCTCGGGGCCGCTGGCGCCGACGAGGTTCGCAAGCATCCCTTCTTTCAGGAGCTTTCCTGGTCCAAGGTCGACGCGCGCCAGGGCGCTGTTGACAAGGACATTGCCTCGTACGTCGACTCGGGCAAACCCGGCCACATTGTCGACTCCGAGGTTGTAGCTAAATACTTTCGTGACGCCAAGACACTCGACGGCGAGAAGCTCAACGACAATCTCGCCATCTCTCTTAAATTGTCTTCCTCGGCCTCTTCTGGGTCTCTCGCTTCTGCGGATACCCCAGAGGCCGACCGGAACCGCTTCATGGTCGGTGGCACCCGAAATGGGTCCACCGCCTCGGCGGCTACTGCCCAGTCGGATAAGCGCCACTCCAGTGACTCGGTGTCTACTTTGGCAACGTCCTCCAACAACACTTACTCGGGTCGCCATGCCAAGCCTACGCTGCCCCGCCGGACTGAATCCCGCGGCCCGCTGCTCGGCTTTTCCTTTGCTGCGCCAATCGACACACTCATGGACATGAGCCAAGGCCTCGTGTCCTCCTAGATTCGACCTCTTTTCTCTTTTCTTTTTCCAAAGAGAAAAGTCGGCCCTGTTTACTTTTGACTTGTAAATCCGTACACTAGAATTTCAATGAATACATACATACGTAGCATGCTCCTTTCTTTCTTTTGTTTTTGCAACGCTGACGGCTATGAAATCCGCGGGAAACCATTAATGTGGGCTTCGTCGTCAAAAGATCTACAAACGTATTATCTGACGTTGGATCTGGGATCACACCAACCTGCTCTTCAGCAAGTAAATTGCCGCATCTACTGTCTAATGTTATTTTATTTTTAACATCCAGCCGCATTCCGGGCTTCGAGATTGACCGTGAGTCCAAGTCACCGCCTCCGAGTTTCCCGAATTAGGCCTATTTTGGACCACTTTCTTGAGCCGTTAGCTTCCGTTACGGATGATCTATTGCGGCGACTAGCAGTAAGAGTAAAGAAATGGGATGCGTGCGCTGCATTTGGCTGCATGCATACATGCATAGAATCGATTATCGACGAAAGACGACGGCAAGACCAGACGTGAACGGGCTGAGGTTCTCCATCTCCCCACTTTTGCAATGGAAATCGTCGCAGAAAGCGGTGCCGCGGCGGCGGGCGGTGCCAGCAAGGCATCGCGCAAGCTCGTCTCGGAGTTAAATGCTCCCGGTGAGCGACACCAGTGGACCTTCGCGCCCGCTCCTGCGCAAGATGCTGGCCTACTCAACGACAGGGAAAAGCAAGAGACGCTCATGCGGTGGGGGCTCGACAAAACACTCATCCTCGAGCGATTCAGGGTCACCTCCGGCGGCAACGACCTCGAGGCCAACCCCGAAGCAGCACTGCTCGACTTCTTCAACAGCCCCATCGTGCAAGCCCAGCTCGCAAAGGCACGCTCCGCCAGCCAGGACACCAGGATTCGCGTTCCAGCCGGCCAGTACCAGAGTGTGCAAAATGAGCCTTTGCGCACAAATGTTGTTGATCTCTCGTTCTTGCGCCGTCTCAAGGATCCAGAGCATCGGCTAGTTAGCGACAACGGCCACCTCCGCAAGTGCATGGATGAAATCCACGACGGCGCTACAAGTAGCACACTTCTCACGGAGATGCTTATTAACGAAGAATCTGAACATGCCGACCTGTATACGGCAGAAGAGCAGTCTGAGCTCATTTTTCGGCTTTTTCGCTGGATTGCAGTCGGTGGTGCACTCTGCCAAGCCGACGACAACCTCGAACCTTACTCAGACATGCTACGCGCGCTGTACAAGGAGCTTGTCCACGTCGTCAAGGACCCGAACACACAACAAATTAAAGTCACCTCACAGCCCTTTCTCGTCACGGGTCTCGACAACGATGCCAAAGATCTGTTTGCTCGACCAGACAATATGCACAACGTTGCCATTGTCATTTTTCACCCGCGCCAATTTGCAGTTACCTACTTATCATCATCCTTTATCCCTTTCTTTTGACCTGCAAAGAGAGAGAAATCAATCAAAGGATGGAAAACAAAAATCTATCTTTCACTTCCACTTCCGCTTTTGCCCCCACCGCTGGCTTCGCTCGCTTCGTCTTGACGCTGATCATCCCTATCCTTCGTCTTCTTGTCTTTTTTATCCTTCTTGTCCTTGCTCTTTTTCTTCTTATCCCTTTTGTCTTTCTTGTCCTTGTGTTTTTTGCTCTTCTTGCTCTTCTTGTTTTTCTTGCTCTTCTTATCTTTCTTGTCCTTTTTGTGTTTTTTCAGCTTCTTCAAGGCCTTTTTCTCGGCCTTCTTCTCCTTTTTGCTTTTCTTCTTGGCATTTGTGCGGCTATCATCGCTTCCGGACGACCCGCTGCTGCTCCGCGAGGACACAGACGAGGACCGCGACGAGTACGAAGATCGCGACGACACGCTCGACCGTGAGCTCGAGCTCGACGCCGAAACGCTGCGATGCCGCCGTCGCTTTCGTCGCGCCGTTTCCTCCTCATCGTCCAATTCCACATTGTCGCTTCGCTTGTGAAATTGTTGGCGGTATGCAACCACATCGGCTACGCCACGGCGTCGCAAGTCGCTCGCATTTGAATCGGCGGGCGCGCTACGGTCTTGCGCGCGTTCGCGAAGATCCTGCCGGTCATCTTTCCGCATCGAGCGCGAACGGCCTCTTCGAGGGCTACGACTTCGACTTCTTGTTCTATGCGCATACCGGTCCATCCGACGAGACGGAGATCGTGACCTTTCTCCATCACGACGCCGGTCCCGATCGTCTTCCAGACGACTTGCAGACCTGCGAGGAGAAGGCGACCTTTTCGCATGACGTGGAGGGCTACGCCCACGGGACCTGGATCTTGCGCGGGATCCTCCTCGCGACGATTCTCGCCCAGGCGATAAGGCATCCCGCATTGTGCCATGTACAAGGTGGGCGCGAATGGGCATTCCCGCGAGCTCGCCGCCTTTTTCCCAGCACCAAAGAGCCTCGGCTGCCGCCTCCCCGGCGGCAAACTCCACCAAGACCCAGTGCCTACGAAAGACAATCTCCTCGATTTTGCCGTGAACGCCGAAAATCTCGAGCACATGCGATCGCTGCAGTACGTCCACGCCCTCTGGGGCCGCCCTTTGTCGACGTCGTTTCCCTCGCCCCGCTTGCTCCGACGCAGCAGTTGCTGCCGACGACGGCGGCGGTGTCGGCGCTGTAGGTCCTGACGGCCGCGGCCAGGGCTCTCGGCCCGCCGGCGAGTGCGTCACGCACAGCACCGCCGGGCCCGACGGCCCGCGCGACACGCCGCCCTGCATGGCGCGCGGTTCTTTCCGCCACGGACGCAACGAGCTCGCTCCTCGCGATCTCGAGCGAGAGTTTTGGCGATGGCGATCGTGTGCCATCGCCCGCGCCGCACAGTATAACGCAACAAGTGTGCCCTTCCACAAACGTCACATTTGTTTGATTCGCAGAAATGGTCTCGTCTTCGCAGACCCTGTGGTAGGAACGCAGGGAAAGCGCCAGGCCGGTGAAGACTAACGATTAGACCGACGAGATACCCATCGAAGTCACGGTCGCTGTTTCGATTGCCATTGATTGATTGTTTGATTGTTTGATTCACGTGAGAAACTCCGACGAATGAATGTCCGCTCCTGGGAAAATGCAGCGCAAAAACCAAAAGCAAGATCAGATCGACGACACCTTGAAAAACTCGCACTGCTGTCAGAAGCGGCGGCGGCGGCGACGGCGGCGACGAGGACGACAAGAAGAAGATCAGTGTGGCTTGATCGCGAGGTAGGAGCCCAGCTGCATCTAGGTTCGCGCGCTCGAGGTACGTACGAGCTTCGGAGACAACACGGGCCAAGATGACGCTCATGGCTGTTTCGGCAGCAGCCAGGGCTTGCGCAAAACGAGGCGCCTCCCTTCAAGGCGTACGCGCGTTTCATGGTGCGGCTGGTCTGCAAAATACGCACACGGAAAAGTGGACCAACATGTGGACCGAGAAGTTTCAAGAGACGCAGCCCTTTTGGCACATCGACGCGGTCAACAAGCGTCTCCTGCAATTCAAAGACGAGTTCATCCAACACGGCGCTAGACACAGCTTCCTCGTGCCTCTCTGTGGCAAATCGCTCGACCTGATCTGGCTCTCTCAGTTTGGCTTTGTTGCCGGCGTTGAAATCTCCCAGGATGCCATCGATCAGTTTCGTGCAGAGAATCGCCTTGAGTGGGATGCCACCGCGCTTGAGCAAAGCGACAAAACACTCTTCCGCGCGACCGTACCAAGCACGGCAAATGAGGTCGCAATTGCCAAGATGGACTTTTTCAATCTCCCGCCCGGCTGGAGCGATATCGGAGCCTCCTCAAGACGGCGCAAATTTGACCGCGCATGGGATCGCGCGGCCCTTGTGGCCATTGATCCACCCATGCGATCCGAGTACGTCGACGCTTTTGTTCAACAGCTTTCCAACGATGCTGTTGTGCTGCTCAGCTCCTTCGTGTACCCCGAAGGTGCACATGCGGGGCCGCCGTTTTGCGTTCCAGAGACCGAGGTCCGCGCTCTCTATGAGCCATACTTTCACGTCGACCTTCTCATGCAGCGCCCAATTCCCATGGATCAGACAGAAGAACTCGTTTTTCTCATGAAGCGTAAACGTTGATCCAAGAAGAACTCGTAAATTTCGTATACCGCCTCACGAGAACGCGAAACAGAAAAAAATCGTTATCTCGGCGGCCAGTGAGTTGAGAGTCCTCCGTAATCTCAGAGATGTCGACGTGAGCGTCTGCTTCTTTGACAACAATTTTTTATAAATAGTACCGTGAACTTTCAATCGTATTGTTATCAGTTGGAGCAAGCAAGACTTTTGAGCTGGTCACAGGAAGACGTGATAAACAAGCTGCGATCACAACAAAACGACTACTTCGTCTGGGTGGAAGTCCAGCAATTGTATGACAGACTTTACCTTTCGAGCAAATGTTGCTTTGCGCTGATTGCTCAGTTTGGGCTTTGGAAAAGAAAGTGTACTTTTTTCGTCGAAGCGATCTACTGACAGCCATTTTATGGTACTCATCTCCTTGTCGGGCAGCTGAGCTTTCATGGGGTCTTCATTCTCTCGTCGCGCAGAAAAGGATGTCTCAGAGTGCACGCTAATCTAAGAAACGCAATCAGATCCTGGCGATCTAAATTTTCTTGTACTGCTCTTGCACGCAAATGTGCGGTGAGCGTCATTTGTGCAAAGGGAGTTCGACTTCGACCGGTCGATCGGTCGGTCGGTCCGAGTTGGTCCGGTCACTCAATGCAATGTTTTTCTCTGTGTGTGTTTTTTTTTTTTTTTAGTGCCTCGATCCATCGGGGAATCCATGCGGCAAAACCCGAGGTGAAAGTAGCCGAGACGAAAGTCGCCGAGATCGCGATTTGGCGCAAGCAAAACTGCTTTCGCTTTTGAAAAAGCGCAGCACATCGAGCTGATCTCACGCGCTCTTTGCTTGCCCACGCGCAGAAGCAAGAGCTCGCCAGCTTGCTATTCGAAACAAACCCTCGAGGCGTTCGGCATCCACCATGCTTCAAGGCTTGATCTCAGCTCCGCTTCGCCGCGTCTTTGGACTCGGCGCGGCCGCGACTCTTCTCTCGCTCGGCGCGACTGCTGCGGGAGCGTCTGCCGGCAATGCCATGTGCCAAGGCGAAGATGGCGAGGCCACCGAGCCAGAGCATCTGGAGATGTGGCTCAAGCGTTGGACGACACAATACAAGACAGAAAAACCCGGATTCCACATGGAGGCTGTCAATCCCAATCTGATCAAATACCGGGAACAGTTTATCACGGGCGAAGGCCCGCGCAACTTTTTCGTTCCACTTTGTGGCAAGACCCTGGACCTCTTGTGGCTGGCTCAGTTTGGTTTTGTGGGCGGAGTCGAGATTTCGCAAGATGCCATCGACCAGTTTGCCGAGGCAAATGGGCTGTCCTGGGATAAGGAGGCCATCGAAAAATCAAACAAGGCCCTTTTTCGCGCCACTGCTCCGGGCTCTGGGAACCAGCTCGCCATCGGCAAGATGGACTTTTTTAATCTGCCCGACGGCTGGAGCGATCTCGGCGAGTCCCAAAAGCACAAGTTCAACTTTGTCTGGGATCGTGCCTCTCTTGTCGCCATCAACCCGCCCATGCGTCAGGATTACGTCAAGGCCATTGTCGAGCAGTGCACTCCGGACGCCAAGGTTTTGCTTTGTACCTTTGACTACGCTCCTGGCGTCCGCGAAGGACCTCCGCATGCCGTATCGGAGGCTACCGTGCGCGAGCTTTTCGAGCCCTTCTTCGTCGTCGATCTTCTCGACCGTCACACGACACCCATGCCGGAAACCGAAGAGCTCGTTTTCCTCATGAAGCGCAAATCCGAATAAGTAAGCTTATTGGCACCACCCCAAGTTTCACCTTGATATCTTCTCCCTCTTCTCCTCTTATCGTTCCAGCTTGTGAGACCGACCCAAAATACCTTTGCGCTTTGACCAAAGCACATGCCGCAGCCGAGCACATGCGTGAAGTAGCACAGTTTGCGACGGCCACATTCAAACTGAACCGCTGCGCGCGAACTCCTTCGTTGGACGCAAAGTTCGACTCGACTTCGTGCGCCCCTCGTCCGTCAACCTTCGGTTGTCTCTTGAGCCATCTCGCGAGCAACCCTTGTCTTTACAGTTATCATTATTCACCCCAAAGGGGGACCCTTGACCACTGTCCCGTGAAGGCGTGCAACCGCCACGAAGAACCGCGCAAGGGACGCGGGCCTCGAACCCAGCCGGCGAGACAGACCTGCAACCGCCGCCTGCCAGCAGCAGGCGCGCGACGGCGAGGCCAGAGAGCGAGACGCAGGAAAGCGAGAAACGACCGCGCGCGCGAGGCCGCGAGCAGAGCAGCGCCGAGCACAGCAGAGCAGAACAGCGCAGCGCAGCGCAAGCCGCACGAGCGGGAGCAAAGCCTGCAAAATGAGCAGCGACGAAGACTTTTGCATGGAGCTGAGCGACGGCGACGACGACTTCCGCCCCGCGCTCGACAAGGAAAACGTCCGAAGCCAGCCGGCGGCGAAGAAGACAGGCAAAGCCAAGCCAAAGGACAAGGCCAAGACAAAGGCCAAGACAAAGGCCAAGAAGAACCTCGTGCTTGACTCGGACTCAGACGAGGAGGACGAGGCGTACGATGCCTTCGACATCGACGATGCCCCTGCAGCCAAGGGAAAGAAGAAAACGGGTGCCGCTGCATCCCGACGCACATCGATGGAGCGCGACCAGCTCTCGAGCAAGTACCAAAAGAAAACCCAGCTTGAGCACATCATGCTGCGGCCCGACACCTACATTGGTTCCACGGAACAGATCACCACGCAAATGTGGGTCTTTGACGAGGGCAAGGGCATGCAATTCCGCAATGTAACGTATGTCCCCGGCCTGTACAAAATCTTTGACGAGATCCTCGTCAACGCTTCCGACAACAAGCAGCGCGATCCCAACATGCGCAACATCAAGGTGACAATCGATGAGGACACGGGTAGCATTTCCGTGTGGAACGACGGGCGCGGTATCCCCGTCGAGATGCATCGCGAACACAATGTCTACATTCCTGAACTCGTCTTTGGCCACCTCCTGACGGGTGAAAACTTCGAGGACACCCAAAAGCGTGTTGTCGGTGGACGCAACGGCTACGGTGCCAAGCTTGCCAACATCTTCAGCAAGGAGTTCTCCGTGGAGACCAATGATGCCAAGAGCGGGTTCAGGTACAAGCAGACCTGGACCAAGAACATGAGCGTCAAGGGCGAGCCCGTGCTCAAGTCAGCTACTGCCAAGGAGTTCACGTGCGTGACTTTCACACCCGACTATGCCCGCTTCGGCATGCCCGATGGTCTCGACAACGACACAATCTCGCTCCTCAAGAAGCGTGTGTACGACGTTGCGGGTGTCACAGACAAGTCCGTCAAAGTCAGTCTCAACGGCACACCTCTCAAGGTCACTACTTTTGAGCAGTACATCGACCTCTACCTGCCCAAGGACGTCAAGGACGAACCCGAGGATGTCGACAACGATGACGACGACGACGACGAGTACAGCGACGACGACTGGACTGGCAAGAGCAAATCGAAAAAGAAGGCAGCCAGCAAAGGTAAGGGCAAGGGCAAAGGTGGCCCTGTGCGCAAAATCTACGAGCGCGCCAATGAGCGATGGGAGATTTGCATCGCGCCCAGTCCAGATGGACAAATGCAGCAGGTCAGCTTCGTGAACGGTATCTGCACCATGAAGGGCGGCCAGCACGTCAACTACGTGGCTGATCAGGTGGCCACGCTGTTGCAGCCCTTGCTCAAGAAAAAGAGCAAGGGTTCCGATCTCAAACCGCATCAGGTCAAGAGCCATCTCTGGATCTTCGTTAACTGTCTCATCGAGAATCCGGCCTTCGACTCGCAGACCAAGGAGACGCTGACGACGCGGCACCCCAAGTTTGGACCCAAGAAGATGCTTCCGCAGCTGAGTGAAAAGGCGGTCAAGCAAATCGAAAAGACGCCCATCATTGACAACATTCTCTTCTGGGCAAAGGCCAAGGAGATGCGCGAGCTTTCGCGCAAGGCCGGAGGCACGAAAAAGTCCAAAATTAAGGACGTCGAAAAGCTCGACGACGCCAACAATGCCGGCGGTCGCAACTCGGAAAAATGCACCCTCATTCTCACCGAAGGTGACTCCGCCAAGACCTTGGCCATTAGCGGACTCAGTGTCGTCGGTCGTGACAACTACGGCGTCTTTCCGCTACGAGGAAAACTCCTCAACGTCCGCGAGGCCTCGCACAGTCAGATCATGAAGAACGAAGAAATTCAAAACATCATGAAGATCATGGGACTGCAGCCTGGCAAGAACTATACTGACACCAAGGGTCTTCGGTACGGCCATCTCATGATCATGACGGATCAGGATCATGATGGTTCGCACATCAAGGGACTACTCATGAACTTTATCCACCATTTTTGGCCCTCGCTTCTCAAGGTACCCGGCTTTCTGCAGGTCTTCATCACGCCCATTGTCAAGGCGACTCCAATGGGCGGCCGTGCAGAGGGTAGACCTTTTTACACCATGCCCGAGTATCAAAACTGGCTCGAAGCTCTGGCGCCTACGCAGCGCAAACGCTGGAAGATCAAGTACTACAAAGGTCTCGGTACTTCGACGGCCAAGGAGGCCAAAGAATACTTTGCGGAAATCAATCACCATCGCATCGACATGAAATGGGAAGGTGACGAGGGCGGAGACGCTCTTGATATGGCGTTCTCGAAGCGCCGTGTTGCCGACCGCAAGCAGTGGCTGGCCAAGTTCGTTCCAGGCACCTTTATGGACTTTGCCGTCGACAATATTGCCTACAAGCAGTTTGTCAATGAGGAGCTCATTCTGTTTTCCATGGCTGACAACGTGCGCAGCATTCCCAGCATGGTCGATGGCCTCAAGCCCTCGCAACGCAAGGTACTTTACTCGTGCTTTAAGCGCAAGCTGCGCTCTGACATCAAGGTCGCGCAGCTTGTTGGCTACGTGTCGGAACACTCGGCGTACCACCACGGTGAAGTCTCGCTTTCGTCGACGGTCGTCAGCATGGCGCAAACCTTTGTTGGCTCCAACAACATCAACCTGCTCTTCCCCAGCGGCCAATTTGGCTCGCGCATTCTCGGCGGAAAGGATGCTGCGTCTGCCCGTTACATTTTCACGCGCCTCGCGCCTCTCACGCGCAAGCTCTTCCATGAGCACGACGATGCGCTCCTCGACTACCTCGAGGATGATGGCCAGTCTATCGAGCCCAAGTACTATGCGCCGGTTGTGCCCATGGTCCTCATCAATGGTTCGCAAGGTATTGGCACGGGCTGGTCCACGGACATTCCCTGCTACAACCCGCGGGACCTCATTGCGTATCTGCGCCGCAAGATGAACTGCCTCGAAATGGACGCCAAACTTCAGCCCTGGTACAAGGGCTTCAACGGCGAGATCACTCCGGAAATTCATGCCAAAAAGGGTTTCACGGGTCGCTACAAGGTGTGCGGCGTCTTTGAGCGCGATGAGGATCAGGACGCTATCATCATCACGGAGCTTCCCGTCGGGACGTGGACGCAGACGTACAAGCAGTATCTCATGGACGACAAGGTCTTTCCGGACAACTTCATCAAGGACATTCGTGAGAACCACACAGACTCGACCGTGCACTTTACCATTCTCTTGTCCCCGGAGGCCTATCACGAGATGCGTTCCGACGCCGCGCTCATCAAGCGCTTTCGCCTCGAGTCTCATGTCAACACGACGAACATGCACGCCTATGGTGTCGATGGTGTCATCCGCAAGTATGACACGCCCGAGGCCATTCTCGACGAGTTTTTCGGATACCGTCTCGACATGTATGCGAAGCGCAAGGCGCACATTGAAAAGACGCTCCAATCCGAATGGCTCAAGCTCGACAACAAGGCGCGCTTTGTGAAGATGGTGATTGACGGCAAGATTGTCATTGCCAAGCGCAAGAAGAAGGATCTCGTGGCCGAACTGCACGACAAGGGCTTTGACCAGTTCCAACCCGCGCAAAAACGCACGGCGCGCAATGCTGCGGACCCAGAGGACGACATTGAGGAGGACGAGGAAGCCGAGGGCGCCGTCGATGTCGATGTTCCTGCTTCGTCGTCGTCCTCGAGCGTTGATGTCCTGGCCAAGGGGTACGATTACTTGCTCTCCATGCCGCTGTGGAACCTCACTCTTGAAAAGGTCCAACAGCTGTACGAGCAGCGCGATGGCAAGCGCGAGGAGCTCGAGACGCTTCAGTCGAAGAAGCCGCACAACTTGTGGGAGGAAGACCTCGACGCCCTCGAGGAAGCTCTTACGGAACAAGACGAGCGGGACGCTGAAGAGGCTGCACTCGAACAGGTGCAACGCCGGGGTGCTGGCAAGGGCCGTGGTCGCAAACCCAAAAAGAAGGCTGCTCCCAAGCCCAAGGCAAAGAAGATCACCATGGACCTTGATTCCGACGATGATCTTCAGGACTTTATCGTCGACTCTGACGATGAAGATGAAGACTTTGAGGTGGCCCTCAAGGCCAAACCAGCGCCAAAGTCGCGCGCCTCTCGAAAGGGGCCGCGCAAGCTTGCACCCAAGGTCGAGTCCAGCGTTGCCCCTGAGCCCCCGGCCGTGATCAAGATCAAGGAGGAAGAAGAGGACCAGGAGATCCTTTCCTTGTCTGAGCGTCTCAAGGCGCGAATGATGGTCTCACCTGCGCCCCCGCCCAAGCCCCCCAAGGCCGGAACAAAGCGACGCAAGGAGGCCACGCCGGTCCAACCATCGAAGCCTCGCTCCTCGAAGGTTCTTGCAGATTCTGATGATGAGGAAAGCGAGTATTCCGATGCTTCGGGTGAGCGCGTCTCTTCCTTTGCAATCACCACACCAACGATGGCCAAACCCGATGCCAAGAAGTCTCGACTGAAGACTGCAGAAAAGGAGCCTGCGCCCAAGCCTCGCGCTGCGGCCAAGGCCGCCAAGAAGTCTGCATATGTGGAGCTTTCGGACGAAGAGGATGAGGACGAAGACGAGCTGGCGGAGACTCCCCTCAAGCCCAAGGCCAAGCCTCGTGCCAAAGCAAAGGCCAAGACCAAAGCCAAGGCCGTGACGAAGAAGGAGCCCCTTCTGGCCGAGAGTGACCAGGACGAAGACGATGATGAGGTCGAGACGGCGCCGAAGAAGAGCGTTCCGAAGATTGATCTCGATCTCGATGACGACGAGGAAGAAGATGACGACGACGAGGAAGAAGACGGTGAGCCATCTCCAGCTCGCGCTCGCCGTGCTCGTGCGACCAAGACCAAGGCCCAAGTCTCTTTTGTCGAGGAAGACTCGGATGACGATGAGTTCGAGTTTGAAGAGGATGAGGATGACGAGGACTTTTCAGACTGAAGAGCGAGCGATCTTGCCGCTTCTCCACCAACTTCCCAAAATTTGCTAAGATTTCCAATCAATGAGATGCATTTGCACATGATACTTTTGATTCATGTTTCTCTCTGCACAACGCTGTCGCTTGAGATTGTAGCGAATGCCGGGTATACAGGTCTTAACTTAAAGCCCTAACCGGTCCTAAAAATAACTCTTAAGCCATGTTTTGAGCGATGGTGTAATCGAATGTAATGCGAGGGAAAGCACAAACGATCGAAAGATCAAACCAAACAAGGATAGGCAAAAGGAGCACAGACACACGCGAGCAAGTAGACGAGCAAACAGAAAGGGGAGGAGAAACAGAGCACTGCACCAAGCGTGCACGAGAAATCATGCTTGCTCGTCTTGGCTGCGCAGCGCGAACTGCGCAAGTACCGGCCCTGATGACCAGCTCAAAGCGCGGACTGACGACGGCCCTCTCCGGCGACGGCGAGCTCGTGAGCGTAACGCGCGAGGCCCTCGGTGGGTCCGAGATTGCCGTGGTGCGCATGCAGCGCGCTCCTGTCAACAGCCTGAACCTGGCCCTGATCGAGGAACTGACTGGGGTTATTCGCGAGCTGGACAGAGACCCGTCTCTACAGGGCATGGTCCTAGCATCGAATCAACGCGCCTTTTCCGCAGGTCTCGACCTGACCGAGGTGTACAAGGCGTCCGAGTCTCACTTCCGCAAGTTCTGGGGCAGCTTTGAAGAGCTCTGGTACACGCTGTACATGTCTCGTCTCGCGACTGCGGCGGCAGTTGAGACAAACTCGCCAGCTGCCGGAAGCGTTCTTGCGCTTTCGTGCGACTATCGTGTTGTCGCGGACGACCCCAAGCTTCGCATGGGACTAAACGAGACCCAGGTTGGTATGGTGTGTCCGCGTTGGCTGCAACAGCTCTGTGCGCGCACCGTCGGAGAGCGCACGAGCGAGCTTCTCCTTCAGCGTGGCTACATGATGTCTGCTGAGGAGGCGCTCAAGTTTGGCTTTGTGGACGAGATGGTGCCTCGCGACGAAGTGATGGGCCGAGCGCTTCATTTCCTTGAGCCCATGGTCAAGCTTCCTCCTAATGCGCGCGCCACGACCAAGAAGCAGCAGCGCGAAGCAATCGCCGCAATGTGCGGCCCACACTCGGGAACTGAGCTTTGGGACGTGATTAATACGGAGGAGTGCCAGACCACGATTGAGAACATTATGACTGCGCTCAGGAACAAGAAGAAGAAGTAATTCCGAATCTCCACCCCTTTCTTTTATCTCTCCCCAAACTAGAAAAACTCAACATGACCAGAAAATGTTTTCCTCTTTATAAAGCAGCTCGAAGCGAACGCGAAGGTAACCTCGGCAGCGGCGCACTACGTTTGTGCGTCGCTTCGCTGAGTTGCGGACACTTGACGTGGGAGAGAGCCCCAGAAGAAAAAAAAGAGAGCCCCAGAAGAAAAATTGCTCGACTGCGGCACCTGCGTGCACTCACCCGTTCTCTCTTTTTGCAATTCAAGGTGATTGCACCTTGCAACAGAATGAAGTAAATTTAGAGTGCCCGTGCAAGAAAGACTCCAGCTGCGACAACAGCCGCGGTAGCCGCTGCCGCGAAAATGTAGGCGTCAGCCTCGCTAGGCGCGTCCGGTTCGGGAAGCGGTGTGGACTTGGGCTTCTTTGCCTTGGGTGCGACGAGACGCTTGACCTGGGCAGCGCCCTGGAGCTTGCCAACAACGAAGCCATTGGCCGTTGCGCGAGCCTCCTCGGAGTGCCCGATCTCGGCAAACTGACGAGTGGCATCCCGTCCTGAGACATCGACAATAACCTCGACTCCACCGGGGTGATCGAGGAGGAATTTCGTGACGTCGTAGACGAGGCCGTGCACAGCGACCCAGCAGTCCTCTGCGGTCGTGTGTTTGGCGAGTTCTTCGGGGGAGATTTCTTTCAGGGTCGCGTCGGCACTCTTGGGAGCACGTTTGACTCCCTCGAGCGTGCCAATCAGGAAATCCTCGCGCCGCGTGAGGGCTTCATCGGAGTGACCAATCTCTGCAAACTGTCGCGTGGCATCCGTCCCCGCGACATCCGTGATCGGGTCGCCGCCGCCAGGATGTTCGCTCAGGAACGAGGTGACGTCGTACACTTTACCGCCAATCGCCACCCAGCAATCCTTCTCGCTCGCGTGCTTCGCGAGCTCCTCCTTGCTGACCTCGCGCATCTTGCTTCGCTCGCCCGCCGTCGCCCTGACCTAATTCAATCTAATCTAATCCAATCCAATCCAATCCAATCCAATCCAATCACTTCCCCGTGCGCCCAGCCTCGCTCCTGCTGCCCTTCCTGCTGCCGCTCCTGCTGCTGCTGCTCGCCGCGGCGGACCCCTCTGCTTGGCGATCTGTCGCGCGTGCTGCTCCTCCGCCTGGTCCCCGTCCCCGTCCTTGTCGTCGTCGTCACCGCCTGCCTGCCTGCTGGCCGCGCTGACTCCGAGTCAGGCGGGCTCTCCTTTGTCAGAGTCTGTCTCCGACTGACAGTGTGTGAGCCAGCGACGCGACCAACTTTACTGACATTGTGGGTCGCTGAGCAAACAGGAGAAGGCTGCGCGGAGCCGAGAAGGATCGCAGGTGAAGATGTTGATGAAGATGAAGATGAAGATGTTGATGAAGATGAAGATGAAGATGAAGATGCTGACGAAGCCGAAGAAGGTGGTGGGTTGGAGAAGAAGATGGAGATGGAGATGGAAACGGAGGGGAGATCAAGTCTGGTCATGGAGATGGGAGCGAAGAAGACGATGACGAAGGAGAAGCTGCCATCAGGAGGAGAAGAAGGAGAAGAAGATGGAGCCTGCCACGCCACTGCTCGAGTCGCGAAGAAAAACGGAGGGGCCAGAGCGGCCGCGCAAGGAGACAGACGTCTGTCTGCCTGTCTGCCACGGCGCGCCAAGCGCACTTTTCGCGCGCGGCAGCGGCTTACTGCCAGTAGCCAACTGCTGCTGCGGCAAGTGGGTTATGCGGTGCCTCAAGTGCATAAAGGAGCGGCCGCAAGTGGACTTTCCGCTTGGCAAGCTGCCACGCTCAGGCGGCCAGCCCGCCCGCCAGGATAGCGGCAGCTGCAAGTCGGGTATCGGAGGTCCGCAAGTGCGACATCCGCGCCGCGCAAGTGGAGTATCCAAGGAAGAGCGGTTGATGGGAAGAGTAGGGTAGGGAGCAGCCAGATCGCGATCGAGGCGAGCGGGGAAGGCGGCTTCGCGAGCGGCGGCGGCGGACGCGACGTTGCGCGGCTTGCGCGGAGCGAGCGGGCGCGGCAGGCGCACGCGGGAAGACTCTCCGCACCGCCTCGTGCCGCCCCGCCTCGAGGCGCGGCGGCGCGGTCGCGGCAGGGCGAGGCAAAGCAGAGAGCAAAGCAAACACCGGACCAAGGCGAGGCGGGTGAAATTAAACGCCCGGCGGAGCGAGCTCGTGCCACGGCGAGGAGGAGAAGAAGAAGGGGAGAGGCGCGCGCGCGAGAGCAAGCGACGAGCGCGCAGACACGTACGCTAGCGTGGCGACAGTAGACTTGCACTTTTCGGAGGTCGAACACGTGCGCGTGGGAAGGCTTCGAGCAAGAGCAAGTTGGGACGCAACGCCAACCTTTACGCGCGAAGGGCTATTTCTGTCCTCGCGTTGTTTGTGAGGTGCCTGTGCAAAAACCCACAAGCAAGTACACGGACGCACGTAAGCTAAGCTACGTTGAGCTAAGCTGATCAAGCGAGCAAGCGTCTTTTGAACAATGCAGCAGCAACAGCAGCAACAGCAGCGCCAGGGCTATGGGAATGGGTACTACCAGCAGCAACAAGGTCAGCAGCAGCAGTCGGGTCAGCCAATGGGCTACCAGCAAGCGCAGTACGGATACCCGATGATGACGCCGCAGCAGCCTCCCATGATGGGTGGTGGTGGATATGGGATGCAAATGATGACACCCCAATCCATTCCCGGCATGGGCGCAGCCCCTTCGCAGCAGCCGCCGCAGCAGCAGCAGCAACAGCAACAACAACCGCAACCGCAGCAGCAACAGCAGCAGGCGCCGGAGCCAAGCGCCGCGGCAGACAAGACAGGAGCAAGTGGAAAGGAAAGCGCGCCCGCTCCAACGAGTAGCGCAGGGGCAGCACCCCCGGGCGGAGCAGGTCTCGTTGGAGGAGGTGACGATTGGCGATCAGGTCTCAAGGCGCCCCCAAAGGACACACGGTTCAAAACCGAAGATGTGACCAAGACCAAGGGCAACGACTTCGAGGACTACTTTTTGAAGCGGGAACTGCTGATGGGCATCTTCGAAAAGGGCTTTGAGAAGCCATCACCGATCCAAGAAGAGGCGATTCCCATCGCCCTGGCAGGAAGGAACCTCTTGGCCCGCGCTAAAAACGGTACTGGCAAGACGGCGGCCTTTATCATCCCTTGCCTCGAAAAGGTGGATACAAGCAAAGACCACATCCAGGCGCTCGTGCTTCTCCCGACACGCGAGCTGGCCTTGCAGACTTCAGCCATCTTCAAGGAGCTGGGCAAGCACATGGACGTCCAAGTGATGGTGACCACGGGCGGCACCATGCTCCGCGATGACATCATGCGTTTGTACAATCCGGTGCACGTGATTGTGGGCACGCCAGGACGACTGCTGGACCTCGCGCGCAAGCGGGTGGCCAAGCTTGAGCAGTGCTCCACCGTGGTCATGGATGAGGCCGACAAGCTTCTGGCACCCGAGTTTGAGGTGCTCTGTGAGGAGATTTTGAATTTTTGCGCCAAGGACCGGCAGATCATGCTCTTCTCCGCGACCTTTCCCATGTCGGTCAAGCGGTTCAAGGATCGCAACGTTCCCAAGCCGTATGAAATCAATCTCATGGACGAGCTCACGCTCAAGGGCGTGACGCAGTACTATGCATTCGTGGATGAGCGCCAAAAGCTGCACTGTCTCAACACGCTCTTTAGCAAGCTGGAAATCAACCAGTGCATGATCTTTTGCAACTCGGTCAACCGCGTCGAGCTCTTGGCCCGCAAGATTACCGAGTTTGGCTCTTCGTGCTTTTACATTCATGCCAAAATGTCGCAGATGGCGCGCAACAAGGTTTTTCACGAGTTCCGTGCGGGCGGCGCTCGAGTCCTGGTGACCACGGACCTTTTCGGCCGCGGCATTGACGTAATTGCCGTAAACTGTGTCATTCACTTTGACTTTCCTCGCAATTCGGAGAGCTATTTGCACCGCACGGGTCGCTCGGGCCGATTTGGTCACCGTGGTCTATCCATCAGCTTTATCACATACGAGGACCGCCACGATCTCTTTCGAATCGAAAAGGAGCTGGCCACCGAGATCCAGCCCATCCCGGCCGAAATTCCGCGCGAGCAGTATGTCGACTAGGCGCAGTTATGTGCGCGCGCTTCTCGCTTATGCCGCTTTGCCTTGTTTTCTGGTGTGGCGGAATTGTCCGTCCCCCTTTACAATGAGAATCTTGGCAGGGTTATTTCGGACGCGAGAGCGTGCAGTATTTCGTCGGCTCTAGGTGGGAGAGAACCTCCTGCGACTGGATCGAGGAGAGCAATTCTTCCTGGGGCTTGCGCGCTGGCCCAATGAACACAAACTTGAGAGCAAATGCACAGACAGACAAGAACCGAGATCTTCCTTTCGCGTCATGACCCAAGAGTGAAACACACATTTCGCAGGCAACTTTCTTTTTTTTCACAAACCAAGAAGGAGTCGGCAAACAAGGGCCAAACACAAAAGGGGCTAGACCTTCATTTCCAAAAACCACACAAACTATACCAACGACAGACACCCTCATTCCATTGCGGGGTCTCGACGTTGTTCAAGCAACAATGCCGGGCTCCCTTTTTTTTCTTTTTTCTTTTTTATTTCCATTTTATCGTCTTTTGGGGAGGATTTGTGTCAAGTTTGCTCATGTCTTGATTGGACCCGTCTGCGGATAATTTTTCGTTTTGCGCTCGAGAGAGATGAGGAGTTGCATAAAATGAATGAATGAATGAATGAATGACTGTGAATCGGATCGAATCGAATCGAAATTCCATTCAGCGACAGCAAAACTAAGCTAGGGCCTAGAAAGTCATTATGCCTCCTTGGCTACGGTCCTCTTTGAGAAGATACGCAGGTCAAGAAGCACTGCAGGCGGTCAAGAACATAGTGGTACGTAATTTGATGAGAGAGAGAAAGAGATTGGGGATGAGAGCGGCGGGTGACATTGTTCATGGCTCGTGGGCGCTGGAGCCGTACTTCCAGCGAACCGGGACAGACTGCTGGCGAGCAGGATTGGCGGACTCATCGCTGTGGCGGAGCTGGTAAGCAGGCATGTAAGTCTCGCCGGTGAGCTTGCGCTCGAGGCGGGCCTTGGCGTTGTTGACAGTGTTGACCATGAGCATGGCCACGGTCATGGGGCCAACACCGCCGGGAACAGGGGTGATGGCGCCAGCGACCTGGCGGGCGGCCTCGTAGTCGACATCGCCGCACATGCGGACACCGCTCTTACGCGAAGGGTCCTCCTTGAAGTTGATGCCAACGTCAATGACGGTGGCGCCAGGCTTGATCCAGTCGCCCTTGACGAACTCGGGCTTGCCGATGGCGGCGATGATGATATCGGCTTCGCGGCAGATCTCGGGAATGTTGGGCGTGCGCGAGTGGCACATGCTCACGGTGGCGTTCCTGTGGAGAAGCATGAGCGCCGCCGGGAGACCGACGATGTTGCTGCGGCCCAGCACAACAGCGTGCTTGCCGGCAATCTCGCAGCCGGAGCGCTCGAGGAGCACAATGGACCCGAGGGGGGTGCACGAGGCGTTGCGGCTCTCGAGGGGAATAAAGTCGCGACGAGCGTGGCGTAGATCCTCGCCGGCGCGCGCAAGACGGCCCATGTTGAAGGGGTGGAAGCCGTCGACATCCTTGTCGACGTCGATGGCCTCGAGAATCTCGGTCTGGTTGCACTGCGCGGGCAGAGGCAGCTGGACGAGGATGCCGTCAATGTCGCTGCGCTGGTTGAGCTGGCGGACGACCTCGAGGACCTCTTCGTGGCTGCAGTTCTCGGGAAGGGTGGTTTCGATGGAGCGAATGCCGACGTTCTTGGCGGCCTTCTTCTTCATTTGCACGTACTTGTGCGAGTCGGGGCGGTCACCCACGAGCACGACTGCAAGGCCGGGCGTGGCATCTTCGCCGTGGTTGTCGCGCAGGATCTCCACGTCCTGCTTGACCTCGCGCAGGACATCGTCGGCGATGGCCTTGCCGTCAATCTTGGTGGCGATTCCGGCCACCTGCGAGGCGAAGGGTCTCGCAAGCGCGTTTGCGGAGCGGAGCTGCGCGAAACGTCCGTTGTGAGCCAGGGCCTGACGTGCCCGCACGAGAGGAAGAGCCCTGCGCATGGTCTTGCTTGTGCGCTTGTGTTCTCTACGAGAGACCGCTGGGACTCGAGACCCTCGAGCGAGCGCTCGACCGGTCGACCAATCGGGTTCTGCTTGCTCCCGCGCTGTTCTCGATCAGGGTTTGCCAGTTTGCTCGCCGCCTTTTCGCCTCGCGCCGCCCGCGCCGACTTTTCGCTTCTCCCCGCTTCTCGCGTTTCTGCTTTTTCCTCTGCGTTTTCTTCTTCTCGCTGCTGCTGGTCCACTTTGCAGTAGCGGAAAACGCGGTCCCGCCTCGCCTCGAGAGCAGCGCCTCCCTCCCTCCCTCCCTCCCTCCCTCCCTCCCTGCGTGCGCGTCTGCGTGCTTGTCTGCCGCCAGCGCAGAAGTCGCGCCGGGCACCGCCGCGCCCAGGCTCAACTTCACAGGCAGGCGGGACTCGCTCGGAAAGTGGCCCAGCCGGAGAGGAAAGCCACGAAGAAGCAAGGAAAGCGGCGGGTAGGGAGGGCTGCCTGCCGGCGACGTTGACGTGCTTTGCGTAGGAGGCGAGGCGAGGCGGGGCCAGTCGAGACGAGGCGAGACTTTGCGCACAGGCACGGACAGAGCTGTGGCGAGGGTGGCAGAGCGCGCGAGAACCGTGCAGTAGACTGCGTGCCTGCGGCATGGACCATTCGTTCGGTCATGCACGGCGGGTGGCGTGCGTGTGTCGAAGGACGGAGAGATCGGTGCGTGGATCGATCGATCGATCGATCGATCGATCGCCGGGTTGTTGAAGGTGGCGCGGGACTGAATGACTTGGCGAAGGAATGGAGACGGCGGCGAGGCGGCGCCGGGCGGCATTCGGGGCGAGCTCGCTCGGGGTCGCGCGGGGCGAGCCGAGCCGAGCCGAACCAACCCGAACCAAGCAAGCAACCCGTGATCCTCTTGGCGGAACTCGCGATCGGCAGGGCGCGCGCGACAGCGATAGTGGCAGCGACAGCGACAGCGACTTCTCTCTGGTCTGCAGCGTGGAACGAGATCCACGGCCACCAGCAGTGGCATCTGCACAGGCTGCGCTGTGTTTTTCCCTTCCTTATTATTTGTTATTACCGTCATCTTGTCTTTCCTCACCAGATTCTTCCTGCTCGCACCTGCACGGTGTGCGCTCGCCCGACTTTCTTTTTCGCAGCCGGCAACTTCAAGTGGGCAGGGAGGGCAGCGCAAAGCGTACTTTTTTACCCTTTCGGGATGCGCGGACCTCGTAGTGGGCCGTGTACACGTCGTGTGGCAACGCGGAGGACGCCGTACACGAGGCAGGGTGACGCGATGGATGAGAGCAAGAGCAAGAGCAGGAGCAAGAGCAAAGAGCAAGAGCTCGAGCAAGGATTAGCGAGAGTAGTACGTACCAGCAAGAGTAGCAAGAGTGGCAAGAACAAGAATAGGAGCAAGACCAACAAGAGAAATAAGAGTGCATGTATACACAATCAAGAGCAGTGGCGAGAACGAGAGCACCCGATTCGCAGCTATCTTATCATTGCGCAATCCGTTTGGGACTCGATGCGCGCTTCGATTCACACGCTTCCACTCGCGGGGCGCTTCAGCGGCCAGGGTCAAGATGCCCGAGGAGGAGAAGGAGGGCCACCCGTCCGAGTTAGCTGGTCACGCGCCCCAAAGAGGCACGTAAGAAGGAAAGAAGAGAAGAGATGACGACGCTAGCGATGGCGGCAACAAAGGTTGACGCAGGTGACGGCGCAGTTGCTTGGCAAGGCGCGCAAGGCATCGAGGAGCGAAACGCGGGTTGTCCTGATCTCGGCGCGCCACGAGCGTCGCCAACATCGAAGAGCGAACGACCGACGTGCGCGTTGCTTCGCGTCGGTTCGTGTCGTGTCGGTTCGTGTCGAGTCGAGTCGAGTCGAGTCGCCTCGCTTCGCAAGCTGTCTAGGCAAGCAGGCAGCAGTCGAGCAACGTCGAGCTCGCCACCCATCCTGAGACCGCCGACTTTGTTGGGTCTGCACTGCAAAGGATACTAAACACTCCCTCCTTCGTCCGTTCGTTCGTGCTGTCGACCGTGCGTACAACCATGCTGGCCAGGCTCGGAGGCTCGCGCGCGGCGGTGCAGAGGACGGTCACCGCGCAGCCCCGATGGCGCTACGCGGCCTTGTCGTCGAGCAAGGACGGGCGCCGCGGCGACGACGGGGCGGGACAGCACAAGACCCCGATCGTGAACCTGCTCTGGGAGCTGCGCGACGCGGTGCGACGCGAGCGCGAGGTCGGCGCGGTGCGCAAGAGCGAGTCCAAGACCCTCGCAGAGGATGACTCGCTCGAACCGCAGACACCCATCTCAACCGAGGTGCTCTACGAATTCTCAAAGGATGCCTCGCTCAAGGACAAGTACTTGAACCCATGGCACAGGATTCGCGTGGGAAACGTCATCGAGGATCTCGACGCGCTAGCCGGCAACGTTGCCTTTCAGCACTGCTCGGCAAATCACCAGGACATGAGCTCGACCATGCTGGTTACGGCGTCCGTCGATCGCATTACCATGCTTCACCGCGCCAGTCTCGAAGACGACGTCAAGCTCTCCGGATGCGTCTCCTGGGTCGGAACCTCGTCAATGGAGATCAAGATGCAAGCGCTCTCGAGCTGGTCTCAAGAGCCATTCTTGGAGGCCCTCTTTACCTTTGTGGCACGCGACAGGGTCACAGGTCGCGCGCGACGCATCAACCCACTCAAGCCGGAGACGGCCGCCGAAAAGGCTGCCTTTGAGGCTGGGCGCAAGCGCGCCGATCATCGCAAGCAAATGCGGAAACAGCACAAGGACGCCAAGTTCTATCGCTCGTATCTTGAGGATGTACTGGCAAATGAACTCAAAGACTCGGACGAGGTCATCACGATTGAACAGGCTGCGAACGCTCTCTACAACAACGCCAAACCCCGACTCTTCATGCCTGCAATCGCTCTCAAAAACGCGGTGCGCCTTTCCGAGACACGGCTCTCCAACACCTTTATCATGCAGCCGCAGGAGCGCAACACGGCAGGCCGCATTTTTGGCGGCTTCCTCGTGCGTCGCGCGTACGAGCTGGCCTTTGCCACCGCCTATGTCTTTGGCGGCGCTGTGCCCCGCTTTAGCGAGGTCGACGAGGTCGTCTTTCGGACGCCTGTCGATGTTGGCGATCTTGTGCACTTTGAATCTTGCGTTCTCTTCACGTCCAAGACGCTGCACGCAAACCCTTCCATCCACGTTGAGATCCTCGCTTCCGTCGTGAACCCAGAGGCCACGAATACGCACGTTTCGAACTCTTTCAACTTTACCTTTGAGGTGCCGCCGGGATCGCAACCTCTGAGCACTGTACTGCCTGAAACGCGCGACGAGGCGCTCAACATCGCCACCCGTTTCTACGGCGACGTGGCGCAAAAGATTGAAGATGAGACTCTTCTCTCGGAAGCAACTCGCGACGGCGCCTAGATTCTCGTGATCCTCGTCTGCGCCCATGGTCTGCCTCTCTCCTCCTCGTGGAAATGTATAGAAAATGCACGTCTGGGCATCGAGAATGAACGCCTTCGACCGAACGAGGGCTTTTCCTTGTCCCTTGCCGGATCCTTGTAGGTACCGTGACGATGTGTAGTAGACCTGCTTGATAGAATTTTACTGATCGATTTCTTGTTGATCCTTGGGCCAGCCAATGTATGAATAAAATTCACCCAGGATGCTTTGGTGAGCGACCATGATCATGCGTCCCAAAGGAGGACCTCGCAATGCGCTGATCGGCGACATAAGAATAGTTCATGGCCTCCGCCTTCTTCGGCCTGTGCCCTGTGACCTCCTCGCGGGGTAGGCCTACTATACTCATTTCCAGTTTTTTTGCTTTCGCTTTTTTGTTTTCCATGTGTTTGTTTTTTCCAGTTCGCGTTTTTTCATCTCGTCCCGCTCCCCGGCGGCTGGGCGGCAAGGTCGGCTTGCCGCTGGCGGCGCCGCGCCGGCCTGAGGACAGCGGCAGGCGGCGGGGCGCGGCGCGGCGCGCAGGCCACGCGACGCCGCTCCCCGGCGAGGCCTCTCGCCGAGCACAAGCAACCGAGCGAGCGAGCGAGCGAGCGAGGCGAGAGAAAGAAGAGGCACGTGTGCACTTTTTCCTTTCTCGCTTTCTTTCTTTTCTCGATACTACATTCTTCCCTTGTCGGCCCTTGTTTCTTGCACTTCCCCACCACATTTTGCCCGTGTTTCTGACAGGGGTGGAAATGCGCGCGCGTGCCGCAAGGCAAACAAACCCTCTTCGCCACGTTCGCTCTGCTTCGCGGCGGCGCGAGTCGAGGACGGAGACGCCGGCGCAAGGGCGGCGGGAGGCTCGCGCGGGGCGCGCAGCGCGATGAGCAGCAAAGAGGCAGCGGCGGCGGCGCCGACGTCGAAAGGCGCGGCCCGGAGGAGGCGGCAGAAACAAAATGCGCTCGACAAGTGCCCTGGCTACGAGCCCAACCCGGCCTTCCAGTACCTCGAGCGCTGCAAACACTGCGGCTTCTCCAAGGCCGAGCACAAGGTGATCAAGTCTTCGGGAGAAGGCGTGCTGTACTCGTACCTGGACAGCGAAGGCGAGAAGAAGGCAGACGCCCCGAAAAGGGACCAGGCAGAAGCCCCTCTGTTTTCGTACCTCGATGTGCAGGTGCGCACACAGGCTAGCAAGCCCAAAACCAATCAGCCTGGTGTGGCAAGTTTCGTTCCTCAGGGACCCTCCCAAGATGTTTCTGCTGCCTTTCCAAAACGGCATGTCAGTGCACACAAACAAGGGAGCGCCGTCGACCACCACGACGAGCATGAAGAAACCCTTGATGCGCATGAACCTACACAGGCGGCAGCAGCGGCGGCGGTGGCAAGGACCAGTCTGCGTGACGCCAAGCAGCCTGCAAAGCAAGTTTCCCACAGAGGAAATGCGGACGAGGACGACGACCACCACCACCAGCACGACCAAGAGGAAGACGAGGAGGATGACCAAGGAGTTGTTCCCACGATTCATGAAAACGGTCCCGTGGCCGGCGCCCCAAGTGCCACGCTCGCAAGTGACGCAGCGGAAACCGGATCCTTGATGGACTCAATGTCTCACATGTCACAATCCTTTGACCCTGCCGCAACACTGCGGACCGTCTCGGGGCTCTTTTCGCGAATTCTGCCCCAATCAGAACCCGACGTCACGAAGCGCGTCGAAGAGGACGCAGAGGAAGAGGATGAGGATGTGGATGAAGACGCAGACTTTAAGACTCCATCCGTTGCCCCTGCTCGCAAACCCTTGTTCTCTTTGCGATCAGAATCCTCGAAGCGTCCCTCTCAGCCTGCCGTGAAGAAGTCATCGATTACGTCGCTGGCATCGTCGTCGGCCAAGGCCGATCCCTCTACGCGCAGATCGACGCGTGTCTCGGGTATGCAGCGTGTCTCTCGTTTCTTTGCTCTCGGCAAGCAACGTCCCGTGTCGCGTCTGGCCGCGTCGTCACCGGCGCGCGCGCCCCTCGATGTCACATCTGCCCGCGATGCCCACCTCGAGCAGATCCAGCGCCTTCTCAAAGTGACGAATGCCGGTGCCAAGCGAACGCGCGCCAAGTTCCGCGTGTATGAGGAGCCTTCTAAAGAAACTCTTGATTTGTATCGAAGCGATACTGGCAAGCTCGTGTGGAACAAAGCTATGAACATTGGATGGACGAAGCTGCACGTGGCGGCGTGGAACCGTGATGACAAGCGGGTCGCGCGCGAAGCGCGGGCTTCGTTCGATGCCATCGACACACCAACGACGAACACAGGCGAAACGGCACTCTCATTGGCGGTTAAGCGTGGAAGCCAGCATTCGGTCTTTGCCCTGGTCGAGGCCGGCGCGGCAGTGGACCAAGCAGACCACTTTGGGTTTTCTCCCATGCACTATGCCGTGCGTAACAATGACCACGAAGTGGTTAACATGCTAGCTGCGGGCAAGGCCAATCTCAATGCGGTCAGCGACGAGCTCCGTGTGTCCGTGCTGCATATGGCCTGCAGATATGCAGACACAGATTTGGTGTCCGAATTGCTCGACCGGCAATTAAACGTGAATGCACGAGATGCGCGAGGCTGGACGCCCTTGTTTTATGCAGTCATGCGACCTGGGCGCTCCGATCTTGTGGACTTGCTGATTGCAAACAAGGCTGATGTTCGTGCTAAATCCGGAGAGGGCCTCACAGCGCTACACTGCGCGACACTTTCAGATGACCCAGAGCACGTGACTGCTCTGGTCGAGCGGGGCGTGCGTATGGACCTTGCGGACGAGAGTGGATTCACCGCTATGCACTACTGCGCGCGTTTTGATGCCGGTGCCTCGCTTCGTCGCCTGCTGGAGTACGGCGCGCGTCTGAAGCCCAAGAGTGAGGCGCCATTCACGCCGTACGAGATTGCACTTCATTACGACAACGACAGCGTCGTCGAAACGATCGAGAGCTGGCGTGAATTTCGTACGCCCGAAACCATTCTTGATTCCCCAGAGATTGAGCGCGAGACGCCTCTCGGCGTGCACATGCACGTGGACGAGGAGCTTGATTTGGCGGAGCTTGCCATCCTCGAGGGCATCTTTTCCAATAGTAGCGGCAATGGGGCTGCTGGCGGCGAGTGTTGCTCTATTTCGTGAGCCTGATCCTGAATGACCCGCGATGGATCATTTCCTTTGTTCATCCCACTTTGGATGGATCTTTTTCCGTCGACCATTTCCTTTTTGAAGAACCTCGGCGCGCACATGCATGCACACGTGGTTGATCAATTCAACATGGTGGAGCTTGTCATTCTTGAGGGCGTCTTTTCCTACCGTTGCGACAGTAGAGGCAATGGCATGAGCCTTATCCGACTCCACGAGCTCAGCAATGCGCGGTGTTTCATCTTCTTCATCTCCTTCATTCCTCTGGAGTCTTTTTCCGTGGACCCTTTTTTTTTTTTCCGTGTTCATCCTGTTTTCAGATTTCTCTCTCTCCCCCCCTAATGACAAATACCAGGGGCGATTCCGTAACTTGAAGTAGTAGAGGCTGGCGAGTGGGTTTCGTTTGCGCTTGCCAGTGCAGACTCATGGCCAGCAAGCAAGCACAGGCGACCAAGCATCTTACCATAATGTAAATCGAATTTTGCCTTCTTTTTTTTAGTGAGAAAAGTCACGTGTCAGTGTCGTAGCGGTTCAAACTTGTACACATTGCATCGTTGAGCCAGGCTAATTGAGGCTTATTGGATGGATATATTTACTATTTGCGACCTTTTCTTTTCCACGGCGATAGAGATCGACCAAGAAGGTCAAAGTAGCATGCAACACATTCATGAGATCATTAAGTACTCGACCAATGACGGCTTTGATGTGCTTGGCTGACAAACTTGAAAGAAGGAAGACGACAGAAGAAAGCGGCGTACTACGGTGTTCACTCAGCAAGCGAAGTCAGCTGGCCAAAACGAAATGGTGCTCGCAGAGCAATCCGGCAAAAAGAAAAAAGGTGTTCGGCAGAAAAGTTAGCGCTCGACAAGCAATTTAGAAAAAAAGAAAATTGGTGCTCGTAAAACAATCTGGCAGCAAAGCAACCACAGGCAGAGCATAGACAGCAAGTCGAGACAGTCATGAAATATGCGAATGCGAACGCAAACGACTCTCGAGCGCTCCCGAAAGGTCCTGCCCAGGGCGCTGACGGTGGAAGATCATAGGAAGATCAATTGCGGCCAAAATTGGTATACAGTCACAGACGCGTGCTCCTGCCAATCTGATCCCATGAGGAACTCTTCATGCTCGATTCGCAAAAGATCTTGCGCGCGTGCCATTGATGCGCGTGGACGAGCGCAGGCCTCTCGCCCGCCTTCCCCGTGACCCCTGCTGCGAAGAGCTCGCCTCTACAAATCTCGGGAGACCTTGCGAGGCCCACCTGAAGCGTGGCTCCGCGCCGGATAAGTTGGCATTCTCGGGGTCAATTTTTCACGCACGGGGAGAGAGAAAACCGCGCGCTCGCCAAGCAAATACGGCCTGCGAGCGCGAGCCCTTGGGCCGGCGGCGGCGGCGGCGGCAGCGCGAGGCAAGGGCCCTCCACGCGCTCGCGCGCAAGACCTGCACGTGCCGGCGCCCGCTGCGGCGCAGCTCGTTCGGCGGAGCAACGCCATGAGCGAGCAAGGAGAAGCTGTCGCGGACATGGGCGGCGGGTGCGGCGCGGAGCCCGAGCAGCAGAACGAGGAGCAACTGCAGAACGAAGAGCAACAGCAAGCGGAGGATGGGGACGAGGACGAGAATGAGAAGGGAGCAAACAGACTGGCGGGGAAAGACGAGATGAGCGCGTCGGGTTCGCCCCCGCGCGAACCTGGACTTGCGGAATGGCGTGCACAAGCTCCGCCAGCCCTGCAAACAGCGTGCGAGCTTGAAGGTGGCGAAAGGACGCCTCTGAAGAAGAGCTTGCAGGGAACCAAGGACGACGACGATGTAAACACTGGTGAAACCGAAACGCCTTCGCCATTGCCACGCGTGATCCGTCTTGGCTCGGATGCTTCCGAAGAAGTCACCTCGTGGTACGCAGAAACCTTTTCCAACGAACTGACCGAGCTGAAGCGGTCGATCAAGAAAGCATCTAAATCTGCCAAACGAATGAGCCGTAGCCCTGATACAGGTAGTTCTCGACGAACAATTGGCAGTCTACCCACGTTGACGGGTACACCGAGAAGTCGTTCAAGCACCCAGGATTCTGGAGCCGCAGGAAGCTCTGGCGACCACGCATTAACCGCCCACTTTCGGGACGATGGCGCCGTGGATGACTTTGGGAGTAGTGCGAGTAGTGCGATGGCTACCAAGCTGGAGGTGGCGCTCATGGAAGCGCAAGAACATGCCGAAACGCAAGCTCGCGAAAAGGATTTGCTCGAGCAAAGACTCTTGTGCTTGGAAGAGATTGAGGAACTTCGAATGAAACTTGCCACGTTCGAGCTCCAGGCAATCATGGAACAGCAGACGGACAGACTTGCGAGTGCTCCTCCGCGGTGGGCGAACGACGACGACACGATTTCGTGTCAGCGCTGCGAATTACCCTTTACATTTTTGCGACGGCGGCACCACTGCCGGCGTTGTGGTCGTTGTCTATGCGCAGAGTGCGCGCCGCGCGAGAATCAGGCGCCTATTCCGCACTTTGGCTATCATACGCCCGTTCGCCAGTGCTTGGACTGCTTGCCTCCAGAAGACTCGGCACAGGCCAAGTCGCCCGCAAAGCAGGGTCTTGCGTTCACGAGCGTTGACAAGAAGCCGTACTCTAGCGCTGTGGATGGCATCCGACGCATGGAAAACACCTGTCTGCGCAATCCTACCTCGGAGAACCTTGTGTTGACGCTTCAGAGCTATGTGCACGCGGTGGAAAGGATTGCCAAGTCGGACTCGTTGCGGGATCGCGCCTTTCGCAGGCAGGCCCATGCGACGCTTCTTAAATCCATGCGCACGTTTTTGCAAATGCCCCAGGTGCAAGGCTGTATGCGCGACGAAAACACACAGCATGCGGCTCTTGTCGAGTCGGTCCTGACGCCTTCGACGCCTCCATCTCCGGCAGCACCGGCGACGGCTGCTGATGCTGAAACCTGAAACAGAATAGAAAAGTTGCTTGAACAATCCGATTTGATCTCTTTTTGGTCTCTCCTTGAGAAGCGCCCTCCTTCCTTTGCTCGCGTTACAATCACCATGTAGGCAAAATGTTGATATCCCGAGGATGCTAATGCCAGAAACAGAATGAAATGACACATTGCCTTGAACAATCCTTTTTTGCGCAGCACCAGCGACGGCTGCTGATGCTGAGACCTGAAACAGCATGGGAAAGTTGCTTGAACAGCCCTTTTTTGATCTCTTTTAGGCCTATCCTTGAGGAACGCCCTCCTTCCTTTGCTCGCAATACAACCACCATGTAGGCAAAATGTTGATATCCCGAGGATGCTAATGCCAGAAACAGAATGAAATGACACATTGCCTTGAACATTCCTTTTTTGGACTTCGCCTTGGCCTCTCCTCGAACACTAGTCTCCTTTGCTCGCGTTTCCACAACCGTGCAGGCAGAATGCCGATAGCCCGAGGAAGCGGATGCCAGAAACAGAATGATCGAAAATTGGAATGGACATGATCCATCCATCCATCGAGAACGTAAGATTTTGCTCGCGACCTTTTCTGCCTGCATGATCAGCGTCCATTGGATCAGTTCCTCCCGTCGCCCGAGCGCCATCCTCTTTGATCACGTTTTCCATCTCTCTCGGGGCGACGCACAGCTCGCCCCAGGAACGAGCTCCAAAGCAAATTCACCCGCCAGCCATGATCGATCTGTCGATCGGTCGACGCCAGAGCAGCTTTTCTTGCTCTCGGCCGACCGCGGCCTTTCCCCTCGTCGCGCCGAGACGCCCTCTCTGCGCAGCCTTGCCTTGCGCTCTGCCATCGCGCCAAGCAGGGCCTGCAGCCACCGCGCTGGGACGCGCCGCGCCAAGACGCTGCCACGCAGCCCGGTATTTGTCTCCCGCCCGTGTCCACCCCTCCCCCTCTCTCTGCTCCCTGTGCGCACGTCCCAGCAGACCCGGTGCGTTCGCGCAAACCGGGAAAGCCCGGGGCTGTGTTTCTTTCTTTCTTTCTTTCTTTCTTTCTTTCTTTCTTTCTTTCTTTCTTTCTTTCTTTCTTTCTTTCTTTCTTTCTTTCTTTCTTTCTTTCTTTCTTTCTTTCTTTCTTTCTTTCTTCCGGGTCTCCTCGCACGCGCCTTTCCCTTGTCTCTCTCGTCTTCCGCGGAAGCGTCGAAGGCGGGGACGAGTCCTGACCGAGGTGGGAGGGAGACGGGCGAGGAGAGGGCCCAGTGGACAGCGGAAGAGGCAGAACCTCAACTAACTTGACCTACCTGGACCTCGAGAACCTCGACTAAGCTGGACCTCGACGTTGACGGCACGGCACGGCACGGCGCGGCGGCTGGGCCTGGCTTGGCGTGCTTGGCGTCGGCTGCGCGCGAGCTGAGCGCCGATGGAGGCCTGGCGGCGGAAAGGAAAGGAGCTGGCGTGCGTCGAGAGGATGGATGAGCTCAGGGCGTCAAGGGGAGCGACTGCGAGCGGCAGGAGCAGGAGAGCAAGTGTCTGGGAAGCGAGCTTCGAAGAGGCTTGGGCGCACGCGGTCATGAGCCCTTGCATGCGAGGTTGGTCCTGCTGCAGTGCGTCCATGGCCATGATGAAGGGATGAGACGCAAGCCCCAAGATTATGGTCCCAAAAGGATACAAGATCGCGATTGCTTTTCCGACTGCGCAATTAATCTTCTCGTTGCAGCAGCTAGAAAGAAGCTATGCTGGACTCGACGACTGAGACGCCGGTAATTTAGATTTGTCCGACAAGTGATGATTCGCAGCCAGCAAGCAGCCAGAGTGTTCGAAGGCATCAACTTTCTGCATTTCGATTTTGCGACGGGACCAACGAACGAGAACAAAAACTACGCCGCTGCTCTGTGGCCACAAGGAGGGGCAAATACAAGGGAGGACGAAAGATTGAGTGCGAGAGAGGGAAGATAAAATAAATGGTTTCGGGTCGGGTCGTATTGTGCAGGGAAAAGGATGTGAGCTAGTGGCAGAAACGAGGTCTGCAATGCTAGGCAGCACATTAAAGGCCTCGCATGAGGACAAAGTCGTGGATCGCAGCTCCAATCGGCGCACCGACCAGAGGACCAATCGTGTAGGTCCACCAGCCTCCCTTGGGACCAGGAAAGGCGATATCACCCCAACCAGCGCCATACGCAACAATGCGGGGGCCAAGATCACGAGCCGGATTGTAGCAGGCCTGGTTGAGCGCAGCGAAGATGCAGACGTTGAGCATGATGGTCATACCGACGCCAAAGGCCGCTGCGCCGGGGCTGAGGCGCATCTGGTTGCGAGCGTCGTTAAAGCTGCACACTGCGAACATGAGGATGGCGGTACCAAGGACCTCGCAGCCAAAAGAGCCCGCGGCGTTGACGTGCTCGGTCGACCAGTTGGCGTCCGCAGAGACAAAGCCGGGGTTGGGAAAGTACATGCTGAGGAAGGAGGCCGACAATTCGCTGCCAAGCTCGCCGCGCACGATGCCTTTGGTCTCCTCGAAGGCTTCCAAACTAGTGCTCATGAGCAAGAGCACCACGGCGGCACCAAGGATGCAACCAACCATTTGTGCAGCCCAGTATGGGAGAATTTTCCAGGCGGGAAAGCCGTCGGGGCGGAAAAGAGCGAGCGCAAAGGTGACGGCGGGGTTAATGTGTGCGCCCGAGACGGATGCGGTGGTCCAGATGGCAAAGGTGACGGTGAGGCCCCAGATGATGCCGACCTGGAAGAGGCCGGCTGTCGCGCCAAAGAGCGTCGCGGAGGCGTTCATGCCGCAGCCAAAAAAGATGAGGAAGAAGCAGCCGATGATCTCTGCGATGAGCTCGCGAATGAAGGTGGGCTTGCGCATCTCGTCGGGGGACTCGGTGGGGTCATCGCGCAGGCCAACGATAAAGGCGGCGTAGCGTTCCTGCAAGGTTGCTGGGCTCGATTTGGTGCTTTGGACTTCCTTCTCGTTGGCCTGAATGTGCATGCTCACAGCCTCTGGCGCCTCGGGGGTGACATGGGCGCCTTGCTGGCCCTGTCCGGCTTGCGTCTGCTCGTCAATCATCGTGCGACTTGTTTTTTGGCTAGCAGGCAGACGGGCACGCTCGCTCGCTGGCAGGCTGGCTGGCTGGCTAACGAGCGATCGCTTGGTCGCTCGGTTCTTTCGGTTTTCGGATTTGTTCTTGGATTGCGGTTTTGCCTGGTTGCCTCGGCCCGCGGCGCCGGGCGGGGCAGATTTCCTTTTCTTCCCTTCCCTTTTCTACTCACCCTCAAGTCTCTGTGAGGTTTCACCTTGGCCAGTTCTCTTTTCATTATCTCGGTAGCCCGGAAGTCGATCGACCCGCTTTCTGTCTGCTGCGCGACTGACAGTGACCGACAGGTGCGACGGGAAGTGCCTCTCGTCCCGTCCTGTCCCGTCTCATATTGTCTCGTCTCGTTTCGCTCGTGAAAATGTGACTGTGCTATCGTCTCGTGCCGGCTCGCCTTGCTTGCGTTGCTGGAGGCCGGAAGCGGTGGCTTCTTCCTCTTTCTTCCTGTCCCTGGCTGCGCGCGTCGCGTCGCGTCGCCGGCCGGGCTCGCGTCGGAATTGGCTTTCAGCTCAGCCCCGCCGCCTCGCTGCGCGTATGCCATGCCTCCTGCGTATGCGCCGGGGCCGAATCGCCTTCGCCTTGGCCTTGGCATTCACGCGCCAGGCTGCCAGAAGCGAGGACCCAAATGCATTCACGCGTAGTATCTAGGCACACAGGCAGACAGACACCATGCTGCGCGCCTTGCCCGTGCACATCGCGAGCAGCAGCAGCAGCAGCAGCAGCGCGAGGATGCGTGCATCCATCCATGCATGATCCGGGCCCTTCTCGGGGTCAAGGATGCAGCGTGGCGCGGGCGATGGACAGAGCGATGATGAAGATACACGGACGAGGCGTGGCTCGGAACCGCCGCGGAGGCCGGGAGCCCGCGAACGTACCCGCCGGGGCGGCGGGCGGTCCAGAAGGCGGCGGCCGGATCGACCTGGCCGCGGCGGCGCCGTCCGAGACGATGCGTCGCCCTCCATCCCTCCCTCCCTCCCTCTCCCTCGACCTGGACCTCCCTCCGGCCCGGCGAACGGGGCGTCTGATGAGCCGCGCGCGCGCGAAGGCGAGGCGGGCGAGGCGAGGCGAGGCGAGGCGAGGGAAGTGTATTCGCCGCGAGCCACTTCGTGCGAGTGAGTTTTCGGCGCGAAGAGGCGGCAGAGGAGAAAGGAAGGAAGGAAAGAGGGGAAGAACAAGGCGGAGAAGAGGGATTCCCGAGCGTGAGTGAGGATCAGGACGGGCGGCATGGATGCATGATACGCGTGCCGCCGCCTCGGACCGCCCTCGCTCGCTCGCCGCGGCGACGCGACGCGACACGCCAGCAGGCAGGCAGGCAGGCAGGCAGGCCGAGCGCCGACCAGGCTCCGGCCGCCCCGCGCGGCACGCCGCAGCGAGATCGCTCCATTGGCCGCCGCAGACACAGACGGAGACACCGACCGACCGACAGTGGGCGACTGGCAAGCAGGCGAAAACACCCACGTGCACAGAGCGGCCGGTCCGGCGGGTCCAGAGACGCGGGCTGTGGGGTATCCTTGCTGAGGCAGGCGGGTCCGGTCTTCCCCGAGGCTGCTTTGCTTTCCTTTCTGTTTTGCCGTGCCTTGCTTTGCCTTCACCGCTGCTGCTGCAAGTACTAACGCCTCTCCTCGCTCCCCAGGCGGCGCCGGAGCGACCGCCAGACAGCGTCTCTCCCCTCCCCTCCCCTCCCCTCCCCTCCCCTCCCCTCCCCTCCCCTCCGCGCCGCCTCGCCGCCGTCCAGTGCGTCGGCGGCAATGCTTCGAGTGCTCGTGTCGCAGGCACTCGTGTCGCGCGCCTACGTGCAGTCTGCGTGCGCCCAGAGGGAAGGGAAGAAGAGGCCGGCCAGGCGGTGCCAGGCGGCGCGGGGAGGGAGAAGAAGGCAGGCGGGCAGGGAAGTCTGCGCTGCACGCGGCTCGGGAAGCGCCGAATCCGGTCGGCGGGGACAGAGCAGGGAGGGCGAGGGGGCGAGGGCGAGCCAGCGTGACGGCAGCGGCACGGCCAGCTGCGCTGCGCTGCTCTGCGGTGCGCTGCTGCTGCTGCTGTGGTGCGCTGATGCTGCGCGGGGGTTCAGGCTTGGGATGGCGGGAAAGGATCGCGGCGGCGCGCCGACAAAGCCCCTTGGCGGGGAGAAGTCGAGGGAGGCGAGTCCGGAGCTCGAGAGCGGCGGAGGCGGCAGCAGGAGCAGGAGGAGGCGGAGCATTGAATGAAAGCGTAGCAAAGGAAAGCGAGGTTGCGCGGATGGTCATTGTCGCGCGAGAGAAAGAAAAGCCCGGCAGGGTTGCGATGGACATGCCATGCCGATCGATGGTCCTGCCGCGCAGAGGAGCAAGATCAAACCAAAGCAGCATGGTTTGGGATGATCATTGCAGTGCGAGCAAGAAAGGATTTGGCAATGCATGTCGATGATGGCCGTGGCGCACAGACTGCTTCGAAAATCGTCGATGATGATGGATTTATCAGCCGCAGGATAACAGCAAAGTAGCCTGGGATAGTCTTCGTTGCACGAGGAGGAAGAGCACGACAGAATTCGATAGACGAGTCGATCAATGATGGATGTGGCGCGCAGATGATGGTCACCAAATAGAAGCAGCGAAAAAAGGAGGGTCAAATCAAAAGCAAAGCAACGTCAGCCTTGGATGATGGCCTCGACGCCTGCAGCAGAAAGAGAATCGAAGCGAAGCAAAAATTGTAGCATCGGAGGGTCCTCGTCGATTGGCGTGGTGATTTTAATGATGATCGTGGCACACAGATGCTGATCATCATCGACAGCGACAACAGCAGCGAAGACAAAAGAAGGATCGAAGCAAAGCAACGTCACCTTTCGACGATGGCCTTGAAGCCTGCAGCAAAGAGAATCAAAGCAAAGCAGAAATTGTTGGTCCTCGTCGAGCGCACTGCAGGATCTGAATGAAGATAATCGACGATTGTGTGCCATGGTGCGCAGAAAGAGCTCTAGAGATCCGACGACGACGACGACAAATCGTCAGCAACGAGACCACAGCAGCAGTAGCAGAAGATCAATGAGGAGGCGGAGGAGTGGATAGATACGGGAGATAACTTATTAGATAGCAAACAGCACACAGCGCAGGGGTGACGGGTCGTTGGCGAGGAAGACGAGGACGAGGAACTGCAAATAAATGTGGAGCAGGTCTTTTCACCTTCATACTTCGGGTCTTCCTTGTGTGGAGAAGAAAGCACCCCGGCGCGCGACAGAGAGTTGAAGAGCAGAGGCGGTCAATCCGGGAAGCGTCTCGCCAGGACCGAGCCTCTGCGCAAAGGAAAAGGTCTTAGAGGTTTCCGCCCGAGCGACTTAGAGGCCGCGCATGAGCACGAAGTCGTGCATGGCACCGCCAATGGGCGCGCCGATCATGGGGCCAATGGTGTAGACCCACCAGCCAGCCTTGGGACCCGGGAAAGCCATCTCACCCCAGCCGGCGCAAGCAGCAAGGATGCGGGGGCCGAGGTCACGGGCAGGGTTGTAGCCGGCCTGGTTGATAGCGCCAAAGAGAGCGACGTTGAGAACAATGATCATGCCAACACCGAAGGCAGCAGCGGCAGGCGGAAGGCGGAGCTGGTTGCGGGGGTCGTTGAGGGAAAGGACGGTGAACATGAGCATGGCCGTGCCGAGGATCTCGCAGCCAAGGGAGCCCGCGGTGGAGACGGTGCTGTAGTCCCAGTTCTCAGTGGCGGTGCGGAAGCCCGGGTTGGGGTAGTACATGGAGAAGATGGAGGCCGAGGACTCGCTGCCGAGCATGCCGCGCTCAAGGCCGTTGGTGAGCTCGTAGGCCTCGATCGAGGAGCCAAGGATGGTGTACACGGCGCCGGCGCCGACAAAGCAGCCGGCAATCTGCACGATCCAGTACGGGAGCACCTTCCAGAAGGGGAAGTCCTCGGGGCGGAGGAGGGCGAGCGCAAGGCTGACGGCAGGGTTGATGTGAGCGCCCGAGACCGAGCCGGTGGTCCAAATGGCCATGATGACGGCGAAGCCCCAGATAACGGAGACCTGGAAGAGGCCAGACGAGGCGCCAAAGGCGGTGGCGGTGCCGTTCATGCCGCAGCCGTAGAGGATGAGGACGAAGCAGCCCATGAACTCACCGATGAGCTCGCGGGTGAAGGTGGGCGTGCGCATCTCATCCGGGGAGCCGGTGGGATCGCAGCGGAGGGCCTGGATGAAGCTGGTGTAGCGCTTCTGAAAGCTCGAGGGGCCCATGCTGTCATCATCGACGGGAGCCATCTGCTTCTCGCTGATGTTGATGCTCACGGGCTCGTTCATGCGCATGGAGCCCTGGCCCACCTGGGCACTGTTGGCCGGCTGGTCGTCCGCTCCGATCATTCTTCTTGCTTGGTTTGGCTTGCTTTAGCTTTGTGCTTGGCTCGAGGCTTGCTGCTGCTGTTGCTTGCGAGCTCGGAGGATGTGGATTTGGCTTCGGATGTTGCGGGTTTGCCTTCGAGGTCCCGGCGCTCGCTCGCTCGATCTGCTGCCGGCCGAGTCCAGTGTTCGCCTGCCTGGACTGCCGCCCGCTTTTGTCTCTGGCCCCGCACAACAACGGCTGCCTGGCACGTGAGAGAGAGAGTGAGTGAGTGGACGCGTGAAAGGGTGAGAGTGAGACGCGCCCCTCTCAGCCGCCACCAGAGAGAGAGAGGTACCAGCCTGCTGGCTTGCTGTGCCTGCCTGCATGCAGCATGTGTGTCTTGGAAAGCAGAGGGGCAGCGCGCGCCGCGAAGACTGGTCCCGCCTGCTGGAAGGAAGAACAGGAGAAAGAAGCGCGGCACGCAGAGAGCAAAAGAAGCCCGGACGCCCCCTCCCTCGCCCTCTCCCTCCGCAGCCCTCGGCCCCTGAGGCCGGCCGACCAACGCACGCGCCCTGGGCGACGCGACGAGGCGAGGCGTGACCTGGCCTGGCCTTGGCTCGCGAGCTTGGCTTGGCTTGGCTTGGCTGCGCCTCGGCACGAGCTGTCGTGCCGCGGCTGCGGCGGCGGGTGCGCCTGTTCGCCTCCCAAACAAACTCTCAGAAGCGCGGGGAAATGGACCAGGCGCGCTGAAGCCGCACAAGCAGGCGCGCGCCGCCAGTGGGGATCGGCGGTGCGCGTCTCCCTGCAAAGCGCGGGAAGAAAAGGAAGAAAAGAAAAGGAAGAAAGGAAGGAAGGCGGGGGAAGAGGAAGGCGCGGAAGGGAAGGCGGGAAGTGGAAGGAAGGGCGCCTTCTTCCTACAGCGGCGACGCGACGCCGGCCTCGCTCCCGGCGCAGCAGTAGCAGCACAGCAGCAGCGGCAAGAACGACGCGTGCATGGACGCACGCAGGCATCACACGCATGCCATCAGGCGAGCTTCTGCTCCGCTGCGGCTCGAGATCGCGCGTGAGGCGAGGCGAGGCGAGGCGACGGGCGTGAAACGCAGGGCTCGGCTGGCCAGGTTCGCACGGGCTAAGCAGCCTGGCCTAGCTCAGACTATCGGCTGCGAGTCAAATTCGGGGCGAATGGACGCAGCATGGGTGCATGGATGGACGATGGACGATGGATGGCCTGGAACGAGGCGCTGGGCCTGGGAAACGACGTGACAGCAGGCGGCCGAGAAGCAGGAGGGAAGCTGGCTAGCTTGCAGCCGCTCCGGCCCTGGTCGTCCACCTTCCAAGCGCGCCTGCTCCAGCCGAGAGTCCGCAAGGCGACGCGGCGCCGCGAGCCGTCCCTCTCTCTCTCCCTCCCCCGGGCAGCCTCCCACGCCGCTGCGTCCGTCCACCATCCTCCCTCCCCATGCGCGGCGGCGTACGCGGGCGCGCACTTGCAGGCGTCCGAGATCCTCGCAGCCTGCCTGCTGTTGCTGCTGCTTGCCCAGACTGACTGACGGTGAGTGAATGACTGCGAATGACCGCCCGCCAACCACGAATCGGTGCGCTCTCTCCGCTCGATCACTCATTCATTCATTCATTCATTCATTCTCTCTCTTTCACAAGCGGGCCGCGGGGGGGGGCGAGAAGAAAGTGCTCTCCCTCGCTTCATCCCTCCCTCCGCACGAGCGAGCACGCACGGCGGCGCACCGCGGCGGCGGCCGAGGGCGCAAGACGAGCCGCGCGGGCGGGCGAGACGAGCGTGACGAGCCGCGCGCGAGGCACGTTTTGTGCGCGGCGCGGGTCGCGTCGCCGGCCCGGTGTGAGACGGTCCGGAAGGCGGCGGCGACGCGGCGCCCGCGGAAAGCTGGGCCGGTCGCGCCGAGCGGCCGCGACTTCCTGCGCGCACACCGCGCGTATGCGACTGCAAGCTGGCAGCTCCGGCCGCCCTGCTTGCTGTGGGGAAGGACGGCAGTGGGGGAAAGAAAGAGGCGCGGGAGGGCAGCCTGCCGGCCGGCCCGGCCTGCCAGGCCTGCTGCCGCGTGCGTGCGTGCGTGCGTGGCTGGTTTGTCGCGGTTGGGCGGGTGCAAAGCGTGCGAGCGCGCGAGGCGTCGGTGCCCCGAGGTCTCAATTGTGCAGAAGGCCCGGGTGCCCGCAGAGCCCGCGAGGAAGGAGAGTGGGCCACGTGCAACGCGCGCGTCGCGTCGCCGACGCCCTGCGCCGTGAGGGTGAGTGTAATCAAGTAGCTGCTCGGACAGAATAGCATGCATGTGCACGCCGGAAGTTTGAAATGCTTGTGTGAAAGCTATGCAAAGCTAGAGCGAACCTTGGTCAGCGAGGCGACATTCATCTTGAAAATCACGAGGTGCAAGTTTCACACCAGGTCCGAGCTCCGAGGCCGCAAATTGCTCCCAAACGGAGCCATTTCCTGGCTAGGGAACCTGAAAAAAGGACAATGAAGAAGCTTGCATGCACGCGGACTAGCTTGCATTTCAACTGCTACGCTGGTTGCTTGGATGGTGTGCTGGCTGGTTGGCTGGTGAACGGCTGGGCGCACGCGCATAAAGGCGGTTGGAAATTGCAAAGGGCTGTGCATGTAAGCAAGAAGAGGAAAGAAAAGGAAAAGCCGACGAAAGGGGCGCCGAACGAGCCGTCCCTGATCCATTCAGCCCACTCCCTCAAAAGGGAAAAAGACTGGTCGGTCGATCGGTCGGTCAGCGTTGATAACAAAATCGGTGCAGATGTCAAGCATGCTGTAATGCCATGGAGGCTGGCAATGCAAGAGTAAAGAGACAAGCAAGGCCGCATCGAATTTATAAGAGCCAGCTTGATTGCAATCCGGGGCTAGAATTGCATCCGATTGTCGAAGAAGGCACTCGTCTCGAGCGGGTCAGGTGTAAGGTTATGAAGAGCCTTTCTCCTCTCTCAATCTCCTACTAGGGCCTGGCGACCTCTCCCTGTTGCGCGCTCGGTCTTCCCAGAAGGCCGATCGTGCATCCCATTGGCGGGTCGGTTGGCTGGTTAGTTTCCCTCCACATGCACCCGAGCGGCGCGGTCCTGGCGCTCGCCGGTCGCTCGCCAAGGCTGGTTCGCTCTCCCCGCGTATGCCACCGCTTCGTACTAGTCGCCGCGCGCACACCGCACGTATGCCACCCCCTGCAACCGAGTAGCTCCGGCCCGCATGCGCAGCGACTGTGGGGGTCAGGCCAGGCCGTCCCTCCGCGCTTCCTTTGTTCCTCCTCTTTGTTCCCCTCGCACGCCGCTTCCTCTTCCCTGCCTGCCTGCCTGCCTCGACTGGCCAGGGCTCGCTGCCGTCCCTCCATCTTCTCCGCGGACTGCTCTGCTCTGCTCTGCTCTGGCTGCTTGCCTGGCCAGGATTGATTGCTTCTCATCCATCCATCCCCTGTCTCCCCCCGGCCGGAAATCCTCGGTTCCCTGTCGTCCGTCTGTCTGCGCTGGCCGCCGCGACCGGTGGCGGAGCGCGGGCGACCGGGCGAGTGAGGGAGGGAGGGAGCGGCGACAGGGACGGTTCGAGCGGTTCGAACTTCGATCCGGCCGCGCAGCGGCGAGCGAGTGAGTGAGCGGTGCGGCCGTGGTGCGATGCGCTGCGCGGTGCGAGAGAAGGAGAGAGAGGAGCTGAAGATCGCGGCGGTCGCATACGGCGCAAGACACAGCAACCCTGCAGAGATATCTAGGCCAAGCGCGCACTGTGCTGCAGCGCACGCACTGCCTGCCAGCTGCACTGCCGCCGCAGAGCCGGGTGTCTGCGTGGGTGGGTGCAGCAGCCCGCCACGAGACGCGACGCGACGCGAGAAAGCGGAGCAGAGCAGATCCAAGGAGAGCACGGCAGCGAAGAGCGGAGCGAGCCTGGCTTCAACTCCAGTCGAATCGGCGCACCGCTTCCAATCCGCACGTCGGGTCCAATCTTGCAGGGCGACGCATCGCGCGCGACGCAGGCCATGCGTCTCCACTAGTACCGCGAAAGAGGGACTTTACAGGGGACCAAGGGCACCAGTCCCAGGTCCTGAGACGACGCCTCGTGTCCCATGGGGGACGCAGGCCGCGCGTCCCGTGCGTCAAGAACCGAGGATCATCAGAATGAAGAGCCTCATGGGGGAATGCGAACAACTTGGAGGACGGGCGCGGGGATGAGGAGCACACGGTGACGAGGATCACGTTAGTGAGCAAAAGACGGAAAAGGAGACGCGGCGGCCGGCCAGAAGCTCGGGCTTCGGCTTTGGCTTCGGCTGGCGAAAAGGGGCCGACTCGCGAACCGGGCGCGGCGATGATGCGAACAGAATGCGCACGGCGGCTTTTGAGCAGCTCTGCGACCTGGCTCGCGGCAGCAGCTTTTCGTGGCTCCTGCCAGTGGAGATCCAGACTCGGCTCGTCTTGGTTTGGCTCGGCTGCGTTGAGGAAAGCTAAAGTCGAGCGAGCAGCGGAATTTGGACTCGAGCGCCGCGTCACCGATTCTTGCTCGCCTCGTGCCGCTGCGTGTTCTCTCTGCCTGGCATGCAAAAGGCATGCAAACGATCGCTGCTCTTTTTTGCACTCGCGCGCCGCGCTGCCGAGGTGACCTGGCGAGCGGTGGACCGGCCTGTCGAAAAGCGGTTCACGCCGTGTCGCGGAAGCAAGTCGCGTGTTGTCGCGTGCACAATCGATCGCTCGCACGCACGTGGGCCGCCCCCGGCGACGCGGCAGCGCGGACGGCGACGCGACTCCGCGCGTTTGGGACCTCGCGTCGAGACGTATGTATGCGTCGCCCCGCAGCCCGCCACACCGTGCAGCGCGCGCAACGCGAATTGCCACAATCCCGGACACGCATTATCGAGGGCCGGGGCCTCGATCGCTCAGGATGGAGGGAGTGGTGGACGGACGGTGTGTGCAACATCGCACGGCCGCGTTCCCGTTCCGGACCCCTATCTTCGCCGACCTGTCGGGGCCAAATGTGGCAAGCTGGCTGCAGCCTGCCACATTCAAGTTGGCGGTCAACGTTGGCGGCCGGTGGCTTGCCCGTCCCTGAAGATGGTATCAAGGAGAAAACGAGGTTTTTGCCAATCCGGTAGCAGGAGGAAATTGGGACGTCCAATACCGTTCCTATATTGTGCTAACTACCGCCGCGCCCCTGTTCCCCAATGTACCGCGGGTCCTGGTGCAGCAGGTAGTAAGGACCTCCGATGAGGCAAGCAAAAGCTGCCTTGCTTGGTTGCCATGCCAACTGGCTTGCTTGGCGGTTTACCTTGCAAGTCAAATCTCTATTGCTATCGAGAACATCAACGTCTTTTGCCCTGCATGCATGTGTGGCAGGAGCGTGTGCGCGTGCAGCATGGCATTCAAGTGCAGCAAGGCAGCCAGAGATGCACGTCCAGCAAGACATGCCTGTAAAACAAGGTATTCATGTGCAGCAACGCATTCATGTGCAGCTCTGGTTTAATCGCTCACCTCACGTCCTCGCGTGAGGCAAACTTGTGTGGACAGGGTGCATACGTTCATTTACGAACTGAATCTTGCACCCAGAGTCAATGCTAGAAGCCTCTTTTCTGATGTCGTCTTGCATACATGCCAAAACCTCGGGTGAGCTAGTTCGATTTACCTCTGCTTCCTTTGACACCTTTGAGCCCATGCGCTATATGCGCACCAACACAACAAAAGCGAAGCGATAATCTTCGGGGCCGCGCAACTGCTGCAGTCTGTGGTCATCGTCAAACTGCGCATTCTCGGACATCTGTGGTTCGAATAACGCGGGGCGCGGTCGCACTCCAAGCAAGCTGCGGTGCTCAAAGCAAACGAGAATAAGCGTTTCTCCCGTGGGCACTGGACGACCGACGCGCATCCCGTCCGAGGGTATGTTCCGACATCCGTCACTCCTGTGTGCTGCAAGTTGCAAGTTGCTCATATCCTCCACTCCATTCCGGTCCATCATCCAAAGAGGGCGCCTTCCTCTTCCTATTCTCAATGCCATTCATCATGGGGGGCTGGCATCTCATTTCAAGTTGAGTTCTCGATCACGGCTTAGAAATGGTTTGGAAGTGAACACTATCGGGGCACCGAGTCTAGCACGACAGCAGATTCTCTACTCCAGGCCAGGGACGTGTACGATTTTCTTAGGAAACAGCATCACGACTGCTGCTGTTTTCTATTGTCCGCGACTACGTTATCCGAAAATTCTTTGGGACAAAGTATTTACGCACAACAACTTCACGTATTGAAAAGAGGGCGCGGATGTTAAAAGAGAGCGTGAATGTTCTGGAAGCTGGCTCATCTGAATACAACGATGCAAGCGCACGTCGATGCTGGGAGACTCTGGGAGATGAACGCAAGTGCGTCAAAACTTTCAAGAGCTTTGCGCTTGAACAAGGGAGCGTTTGTTCACCCAAGTGCTGCTGGTTAGAGTCTTGTCGCTCAGTCTTGTCAAGAATGTGCCAACTTTGGAGAGCTCTGCTCTTTTTCCAAGGAGGATTTCCTTTGTTGCCGGTAGTGGAAATCTTCGAGCATGCGCCCCACATTTCTACACTTGGGCGAGAAAGTTTGACCCTGGTGCTGCTGATCGGGAAAATCTCGTCGCCCTTCCTCAGGAGTGTGCCAACACTGTGCAAAGCGCTACATTTTGGCGAGAGATAGTTTCACCCTGGTGCTGCAACTCGACATCTCGTCGCTCGGCTTCGTCAAGATTGAGTGTGTCACCTTTGAGAAGCTTCGCGCTTTGACAAGGGATGTTGCTGAGAATCTTCTCGTTGCTCAATCCTGTCAATCGTAGCACTTGGTCAAAAGCAGGCGTGCATGTCCTCGTCCATGTGCTTGCTTGATTTGGAAAAGTTCTCTCTCTGGCAGCATTTTGTCACAAGGGCGATTGTCAATCAAGCACAGCAATAGTCTTTTTTGTTTGCAAACGCGCGATGTGCGCAACGAAAAGATAAGTTAAGGGAAAATGAAGAGGGCGAAAAGGATTGTAAATAAAGGACAGCACAACGGGATTAGCAAGCTGCAGCCCATTTGAACAGAGGATTGGATGCTCGTGGAAACGAAAAGGAATCACACGTATCTACGCTCGTACAAAGAAGAACGGCAACAGCATGAACGTCACGCAGCAGCTTCTTAAAGGCCACGCATGAGGATGAACTCATGAACGGCACCGCCGAGAGGCGCGCCAATGAGAGGACCAATGGTATACACCCAAAAACCATTCTGAGGGCCAGGGAAGGCAATATCGCCCCAGCCGGCGCAGGCCGCGACAAGACGGGGGCCAAGATCACGAGCCGGGTTGTAGCCAGCCTGGTTGATGGCACCAAAGATGGCAACGTTGAGGATGATGACCATGGACACACCAAAGGCAGCGGCAGCGGGGCCAAGACGGAGCTGGTTGCGGGGGTCGTTGAGCGCGAGGACGGAGAACATAAGCACGGCCGTACCGAGGATCTCGCAGCCGAGCGATCCGGCCATGGTCACGTGCGTGTAGCCCCAGCCAAGACCGTCAGTGTTGCGGTAGCCCGGGTTGGGGTAGTACATGCCAAAGATGGAGGCAGACCAGTCACTGTTCTCCTCGCCGCGGATGATGCCGTTGGTGTACTCGAAAGTCTCGATGCTGGTGCCCATAAGCAGGTAGACCATGGCGGCGCCGGCAAAGCAGCCGAGGAGCTGGGCGAACCAGTAGGGAAGCAGCTTCCATGCGGGGAAGTCCTCAGGCTTGAGCAGCATGAGGGAGAGACTGACGGAAGGGTTGATGTGCGCGCCGGAGATGGAGCCGGTGGTCCAGATGGCGAGGAGCACGGCAAAGCCCCAAATGACGGAGACCTGGAAGAGGCCCGACTGCGCGGCGAAGAGGGTGGCGGTGGCGTTGATGCCGCAGCCGTAGAGAATGAGGAGAAAGCATCCGATGAACTCGGCGACAAGCTCGCGCGTAAACGAGGGCGTGCGCATTTCATCGGGGGTGTCCGTGGGGTCGCAGCGCAGCTTCTGGATGAAGCCGACGTACTGGCCCTGGAGGCCGGTGTGCGGGTTTTCCATGCCGTTCATCTCTGCGCTGGTCTCGGAGCGGTTCTCATGCTTGGCGTACTCCATCTGCATGCTGATGGGGTCTGCGGGCGATCCCGGCGTTCCCGGCGCGGTGGCATTGGCGCGGGCCACCGTGGGGGCGTTCACGCGGTGGTTCTCCTGCTGCGTCCGTGCATCCTGGCCTTCGTCAGCGCCGATCATCGTGCCTGCTCTTCTCTTCTCTTCTGCTCCGCTCGCGCGTTCGTTCAGCCGATGCGACTCTCTCTCGCTCAATTCGGCTCTGCGGCTTGCTTGCGCTGCGTTCGAGGTTTGCCGCCGCTGCCCGGTCGCGCCGCGGCGCAGCCAGCTCCTGCGCGGCCGCAGCGCAGCACAGCAAGGCTTCAGCCGCCCTGGGATTCCTCCCTCCTTCCTCCCTCGCCCTCCTTGCGTCTGTCTGTCGCGCGCACTGGTCGGTCGCTGTGAGTTCCTCCCACGCGCGGCGGTCGCGCTGAGCCCGGCTCCAGGAAGCCCCGCCCGGCGCCAGGGAACGCGCGGCGGCGACGCGACGCGGCGCGCAGAGCGGAGCGGAGCGGAGAGAGCAGAGCAGAGCAGCGGCGACGCGACGCGACGCGACGCGACGCGAGCCGCGACGGACGCGCGAGGATGAGGCTGCGGCTGCGGCTGGCGAGCGGGCGGGAGGCAGGGAGGCAGGGAGGCGGGAGGCGAGCGCGCGCCGGCAGCGTGAGGGCGGCGAAGCGCGGGATCAGGAAACGGAGCGGAAGCGGAGGAAGCCGAGGCTTTCGCCAGCAGCCAGGCTCCGGCGGGTGGATGGAGGACTTGCTTGGAGTGAAGGAATGACGAATGACATGAATGCACGGGGCGGGAATGAGAGGGTGTGCATGCGCGGAGGCGTGGCGTGATCCGGGGCTGCCCGCTTGCGCGAGCTCGTTTCGGGCTCGTCACTTGCGCGATGGACGGGCCGATCCAGTCGTTGGCCGCCTCGGTGATGAATGAAATTCCTGCGCGCGCGAGCGAGCGAGCGATCGTCCTGGGTGCGTGCGCGCGGCCGCTGCGCGACGACCCGAGACTGCGAGACGTGCACGCATGCATACGCGTACGTAGTGTATACGTGCGCGCAGCTCTCTCTCGCAAACCGGCCGGCCGACGGGACGCCGCGGCCAGCCGGCCCGCCAGCCAGCCAGGCGTGCGCGTCTGTCCTTGGCTGCTCGGCCGCCGCAGCAGCCAGCTGTGCGCGAATGGCAGCTCTGCGCGTATGCGCCCGCGCACCAACTCGACTGACTTGAAGCACGACAGAGCGCCAGCGCCTGCTTGTGCGCCTGCCTGCCTGTCCAGTGAGGCTATCTGGCGGGTGAACCCGTGCCGGTCTTTCTTAATCCCCTGCTCTTCTTCCTTGCTTTTCCTTCTTTCATTCTTGGCGTCCTGGGTTTCTCGCTTTCTCGTTCTTGGCGTCCTGACCAGCCAGCCAGCCAGCCAGCCAACTTGCTTTCTTGCTTGCTTGCTTGCTTGCTTGCTTGCTCGCGGATCCGTCGTACGCGCATCGCGCTGCTGCTGGCTGCTGCGGCGGCTTCGTTTGGCGCGATCCGCGGAGGATGAACGGAGTTACGCGCCCCTTCACGCGTGCATTTACAGTTTTTTCTAGCAGACGATCGCGATGTTGCATTCTCTCCTTCGTCCATTCATTCATTCCCGGCGCAGCGTCCACGTCTACTCTACAGTGTGTTGTTGGCGCCGGCAGCAGCACTGCAGTGCGGGCTGCGTGCGTCGGAGGCGCCGCGAGTGGCGTCGGAGGGCGGATGGAGAGAGAGAAAGAAACCTGAGAGAAAGAAAGAAAGAAAGAAAGAAAGAAAGAAAGAAGGACGCTCGTGACGGGAGGCAGAGCGCGGGGCTGACGCGCCGTATCGGGAAGCAGAAACAGGAAGCGGACGCAAGGCGAGGCGACGCGAGGCGAGGCCAAGGCGCCGCACGCCCTCCCGAGCAGAAGAGGCAAGTCGAGTCGGGTCGAGTCGAGTCGAGTCGAGTTGAGTTGAGTTGAATTCGAGGGGAATGATCGAGGGAGAAGCGGCCGGACAGGAGCCGAGGCGCGGTCGCGAAGAGGCAGGGACGGGCGAGCTCGAAGTGGCTTTCGCGGCTTTCGCAGGGGCGGGAGGCGCAGCGGCAAGGCAGCGATGCGCAGGAAGCGGCCCTTGCGTGCGAGGAGGAAAAGAGGAAGAACGGGAGCAGCAGCGAATGAATGAATACACGGACGGTCAGGACTCGACTCGACTCGTCCGCGCGGGCAGTCGCAGCCGCAGCTTTAGCCAGCTGTAGCGGCACGGGCAAGGATGCAGTGTTGCGGAGAGACGCAGCTGGCTGCTGGCTGCAGCCGCAGCCGTTCCTGCCTGGGCTCTGCTGCGAGCAATGCGTGCGCGCGGCTGCGACAGGTTGTCGGTGATTTTGAAGGCCGGATGTTGGACCTGCCGCAGCCGACGAGATTCAGCCGCACGAAACGAATCGAATCGAATCGAATCGAATCGAATCGAGGAACCGCCGCAGCGGCCGCAAAACCTTGCAGTGCGTGCAGCTGCAGCTGCAGAGGGCGCGGCACGTGGAGACGCGTGCGTCTGCGTGCGTTGCATCGCGCTGCGCTGGTGCCGTTGTCGCTGGTGCGCGCGGCTGCGGAGCGGTGCAGCGGCCTTCGCATGAAGCGGGCCGCCGGACCGCGAACGCCAGAGCGTGAGAGTAGTGGGGACAGAGCGGCAGAGACAGACCCCGCAGCCGCGTATGTCACTTGCGTCCCCACGTATGCCACCGCCGTTAGGTCCAAGGGCAGGGCAGAGAGCAGAGCAGAGCGCCGTCTCTGAGCACTGCCAGCAACGATCGATCGATCGAACGAACGAACGAACGAACGAACGAACGAACGAACGAACGAACGAACGAGCGAATGGACGAAGCGAACGGAGCGAGCCGCAGCCGCGGCCGACGGTGGAGCGAATGAGCGAAAGTACGAGCGGATGCGTGGACGCAGAGGAGTTAGTTTGGAAGGAAGGGAGAGCGAAGCCAAGCTTCTTTCTTTCTTTCTTTCTTTCTTTCTTTCTTTCTTTCTTTCTTTCTTTCTTTCTTTCTTTCTTTCTTTCTTTCTTTCTTTCTTTCTTTCTTTCTGGCTCGCGCTGCAGCTGAGACGAAGACGAGCCAGCCGAGCCGCCTGCACTGCGCTGCATTGCACTGCACTGCACTACGCGGCGCGGCGTCAAGAAAGCGCTCGTGACGGAGCAGGAGACGCGCGCGCAATGCGGTGGCGTCGGAGCATTCATTCATTCATTCATTCATTCATTCATTCATTCATTCATTCATTCATTTACTCTTGCAGTAAGCCTAAAGCCCGGCTCGTGGATGCCGGGCAAGCTTGGTCCACCCTCCCTCACCCGCTTCCGGCAGCCGCAGCCGCAGCTGCAGCTGGCAGGCAGGTGAAATGCGGGCGTCCTCGGCGCGAAAGCACGGAGTGGCGGGACGCCGGGGGTATTCTATCGGCAGCCGCAGCCTGCCCGGCCCGGCCGCGCGAGCCGTAGCCGCAGCCGCTGCCGTCTGTCTGTGTGCTGCTGCTGCAGCTGCTGCGTGCGTGCGTGCGTATGCCAGCAGATGTACGTGTGTGGTGCGATGCGGGCGCGCTCTTCCTTTTTTCCTTTCTTTTCATTTCTTTCCTTTTGCTTGCAAAGTTCTTCTTATCTTGACCAAACACTCACGCGATGGTGACCCACGACCGCGAGCTCGTTCTCAGCCGCCATCTGCACCGAGGAGGTGGATGAAGAAAGACGGGTGGAAGGAAGGGAGAAGAGGAAGGCCCCGGCTACGTGCTTGCTCCGACGTGCGAGTATACAACCTTACGAGAGGGATCGACCATCACCGAATGCCATAGGCGCGTCATCGGCAAGGTGCAGTGCAGCGCCACGCGATGGCGATGGCTCGAACTCGTGCGAGACAAGCACGCAAACGATCAAACAAAAAGGAGATGCTAAAACATGACGAGACATGTCGAGACAAATCGCACGAGACTGAAAGCGATGGGTGGATCTTGGAGCAGCGATGCGAGCAACTACAGCTGCAGGGGGAGCAGCCAAAGGACAGACCGTCTGGTTGGCTGCGCCGACCGGGTCGCCGAGCAGGCAGCTAAGCGGGCTGACCTGGCCAGTCCGAACCATGCGGACTGATTTGTGATGCATGCTCGGAAGATTAGCAGCCAGTTGCAGCTCGCGCGGCGACGCATGCAGCAGTTTCGCTCGCAAACGGGTCCAGAAACCTGGGAAGTGGTGGCGTACGTACAGCTCTGTTCTGGCTGGCAGCCGTAGCCGATTCATCGATCAATCAATCGAATTCATTGACGCCACCTCCGCGCATCCAGCACGCAATGCATGATGCGTGGCCCGTTTCGTCGCGGCAGCGGTGCTGCTACGCCAAATAGGCCCCGTCTCAAAGGTTGCGACGCATCATGTCGCAGTACATTCGAAGCTCGTGACAGCCTACTTCTCAACCCCGTGGTGGGCATTCCCCCGTTCATCCTCTCGCTGACGCGCCATGTCTCCGCTGGCCGATGCCGAACCCCTCCACGATCCGGACGACCATTGACGCCATCATCGGGCATGAAAATTGCTCTCTCGGTTTATCTCCCTCTGGTAGCTTCAAATGTTGCCTTTGATAGCGATCACGTCCACAAAACGCGACCTCTGGCAAATTCTGATGGGCTTTGTCTGGCCGCCCGGCTCAAAAGTTGCGTTCCTTTCCCTTGCGTCGTAATGTTCTTCTTTGGTTTGAGCATGAAGCAGTCGAACAATTCTGACTTGGGCCTATTTTGGCATCATCATTGCAGAAAAACATGCACAACAGCTAAAGCTACATTTGCTAGCTCTTGGACATCCACTCGACAAATTCTTGAGAACTACTCAAGGTCGCTTGCTCAATTTGTCCTGTTGCATTTTCAGCCTCTTCGTTGTGAGAGGCAACGATTGTATTAACTTTATATCGACCCTATCGTTTCTGGCATCACCATCGTACAGAATATTGTTTGGTGGTCCGAAATCTATTTTATGGCAGTTTGAGCTGCAGTTGCTGGCTCTTAAACATCCACTCGTCAACGTCGCTCAATTGATTCATTCGTTTGTATTCTTCACCTCTTCGTCATGAGAGGCAACGATTAACGTAGCGACTCCATCCTTGAAGGTACCGTTGTCGCCGGAAATCTTGCATGGCAGCTCAAGCTGTGCTGTCGACCTCCCGGGCGTTCAATTGGCACGTAGCCGCTTTTCTTGTCCCAAACAGTCTCGCTGATCACGCTGCGAAAACTCTTCATTCATCATCTTCTGCGGAAACGACAGCCGAAGCGATCTCACATCTCAATGAAAAATGCGCAACTCTTCTTTTTGGAGACATTTCTGACGTGCTCTTGATAAATACTACAAAATGATTACTCTGGAGCTTTTACATCTACTACAGCGCCGTCTCCAAAAAATTTACACATTCCGAAAATCAATCTCGATCGTGTATTCCTCGTTTCCGTCCGTACGTACGTAAGAACGAACGAGTGGAAGAAAGGGTTACTGCTGGTCGTCGGCCTGATCCATCTCGCGCGCTTCGCCCAAGGCACGATAACGCATCTCCCGCGCATTCTCCACAACCGTGGACGTAATGAGACCTCGCACATAGGCAACATCTCGTTGCGCCGCCGAGCCCGCGTCCGATGCCATCGCTGCCATGAAGCGCCGTGGCGACCGCATTATGCTTTCCCGATGGGGTCGCACGGTATGCGCCAAGGGCAAGAGACTTGTAAAGGCCGAAACGTTCTCGTCAACTCCATCTGAATCTGGCTCGAGACTTGCGGCGAGCTCGCGAGCTCGCGCGGCGTACGATGATTCCGGGTCGAGACATGCATCCACGTCCGTCACGAGAACCTTGTGTAAATCCTGCACATGCACAGGCGCCGGGCCACATCCGAGCTCGAAAACTCGCCGACCCCAGAATCGCTGGTCCATAATGAGCACGCCAGTGGTCAAGCTCGGTTTGCCAGCACGCAAGATCTCACCCGTGGTCCCCAGGCCCCCATGGGCAATGACACAGTCGACCTGCGGAAAAAGTTTGGAAAACGGCGCACCTGCGTCCACCAACATGCGACCCTCGCTGACCAACTCATGCGCGCGGCTCTCTACTGCATCCACGGACCCAGACAGTTCTTCGACCTTGATCGCGTTCGAATTCCCTACCAAGGCAATGACACGTGGACGCTGTGCGCACTGCTCCACCACCATGATGGCCAGCTCGAGAATGCGCGTCCGGGGTACCGGCATGCTGCTGAACGCCATGACTACGAGAGGCTCCTTGGCCGCGCGAGCATCCACGATCATCCGCATGTACCTGGCATCTAGGGGAGGTACTGCGCCGCTGCGCAGAAAAATAAAGTCCGTCAGCACTGCATGTTCGTGCCAATCGGATGGCTTACCGCCAAAGACAGTCTGATTGATCGGCACAATCACGGGAATGTCTTGCGAAACAATCAGTCCGTAGTCGTTCACGCGATAGCTGTAGGGTTGCAGGCCTCGAGCACGGCGCATCGAGTTCAACACAGCATTAAAGTCGAATGGATTATTCTCCATAAACAACTTGATTCGTCCGTACAGCGTGTGAGACACCACAGGGTCTCCGCTGTTGGCAATCGGTGAGATAGCCGGATAATGTTTGCTAGGAATCACAGACGGCTGTAGCATGAAGCCAATAATGGGGATTCGCAAGCTCTCGGAAAGAATCATGGCAATGTGTGCTGTGGTGAAGCCAAACATGACCACGTCAGGCCGGAGGGCACGACACCAGTAGTGAAACATGGGCTCGCTATCAAAGAACTCGCGCTCAGAGTGACCAAGCATGGCCAGCTGCATGGCGGTCGAGCTTTGTCGAAGGGCCCACTGTGCTACTGCGGTTGTAATGCGCTTCTCCGAGTCGCCTCCGCTCGTACGGAATTGAATTGCTCCGTGCGGAACCTCACTGTAGCGCTCAACCAGCGGGCGGTACCGATCCTCCGTGCAAATGGTTACAAGATATCCACATTGCGACGCAAGTCCACGAGCGAGAGCAATAAAAGGTTGCACATCGCCGCGCGTCCCACGCGTGCAAACAAAGACGTGTTTGGTGTACTGGCGCGGTCCACGAGTGCTTGCTGTGTCCTCCGAGCCCGCGCGCGTTGCGCCGTCGTGGCGAGCGTGATCATCATCCTCATCTTCATCTTCACTACCGCCACGAGATTGTCCTTCTTCCTCTCCCTCTGTGTCGTCGCCATGTCGAACTGGCCTCATGCCTATCGAGGGCGTCCCGCGGGGGCTCATCGTCAAGCCCCGAGGCAAGGGAAAACCTTCCTCCTCCGCGAGGGCCTCGTAATCGACGCTCACTTGCAGCCTGCAGGGCTCCATACCGGCGTCGTCAAAGACGACAATGTCCGTTTCGGGATCCTTGAGCCACATGGTCGCCGAGGCAAGGCCTTCGCGCCGCGCCGCTTGTGAAGGGACACAAGCCTGGTGCACAAGATCGGAGACGCAAACCCGCACCTCGCCGACACACATGCGCAAACCGGCACGGAGACGTCCAAAGTACTGGCAATCGACGCGAAAGATGACCACATCCGCTGGCATGACCCTGCCAAGATCGAGAACCGTGCTGCCCATGCTTCGCTGCATCTCCTCTTGCTCATCTCCATGAGCATGGTTGTTCTCCTCGTTGTCATCGTCCAAAGAGTCGCTGTACGTGACAAAGCCATCAGCCGTCCAAACGACCGCCGTCTCGGCGCTCGCACCAGTGCGATCAATCGTAGCCGTCACGACGTAGCCGTTCTTGAGCTCCTTGTGTTGCAGTCGACCATTTACGGGAAGATGCGAGACCCCATGGACTTTGACGCAAAAGCTGGCCTGTTGCGCCAAGAGCGATCTACTACTCAAAAGCGAAATGTTTTGCATTTCCGGGTCCTCCATCTCCTCGTCCTCGTTCTCGTCCTCGGCTTCGGCCTCGGCATCAGCAGCAGCATGGCCCGTAACCATCGCCAAGAGCCTCGTGTTACCTAGAATCTGGTTCACCACGCGCTGTGAGCCTTGTGAGATGGCCTCGCCTAGAGCGTGCCACGCGTCCAGAGGGAGGTACGGATGCGCTTCTTCTTCGTGCGCCTTGGCCTCGAGTTCCTCTACGCGCGCGCGGAGCGCTGCATTCTCTTGACGTAGTCGCCGCACCTCGCTCGCGCTCAGGTTTGGGCGGGGCACGTGCTCACCGGATGCACCATGAGGTAGTACTGCCACCCCCGTTCTGCTCGTCTGCAGCACGCTATCGGAGAGCCCTCGCGCCAGCTGCTGCTGTTGATGCTCTTGCTGCCGCGGCGGTGGCGAGGACTCGCGCTGCAGCGGTCCCTGCTGTTCCTGCTGCCGCCGCCGCTGCGACACGCGCTGCGACCAGCGCCGCATGGCGTCTCAAGTTTGGGCTTTGCACGTGCACTTCTTGCAAGTACTAACGCAACCAAGCCTGGGTCACTCACTCTCTCTCACTGCCAACCCAGCAGGCGCTTGGCTCATGATGACTTGGCTGTGGCGGCCACCTTCGAGCGTGGTCGCGCTGCACGAACGCTATTGCTATTGCGTGTGCAAATATATCCACGCGAGCGCCCGCCCCGAGGCTGGTTATTTTTACGAACAACGAGAGAATGAGTCGGACGCTGCACGCGAATCTCGGCCCGCTGCTGACTAGTAAGTACAAACGGCGCCGAAATGGGTCGTTGTCTGCGCCAGTGCTGAGTCGGTCGCCTTGTGGCATTCGCGGGCAACTACGCGCTGCTGTCACACTCTGACCTTTCTAGGCTAGCCTAGGCCTAGATCTAGAAGCTTGTGCGTCATTGTTAGTTTTTTATGCGGAATCGTGCAGATTCGCCTCCAACTACTCGTCGATCAAGAATTAGTCTCTCGTCCAGCTTGCACCTTGATCCTTCCCAAAGGTTGCAAACCAAACCCCGGTATTGTGCGACGAGACGGTGGTTCCCGCTTTCGTGCGACACAGCATGAGCTCGCAAGTACGACGCAGAGGCGGTCGTATTTTATACACACACGCGCACGCATCATATTTGGTAGTTATGAAACATCATCATTGAAGGTATTGAAAGCTCGTGAAATAAGGTATAGGCCTATAGCCTAGGCCTACTACTCCGGGAAACCAGCCTTGACCCAAACTCGAGAAAAACCGTGTGATTGCAAAAGGAGGCTCACACAACATGATCAGCTGCTTCAAAGTACAATGGAAAAATGAAAGACTGCAGCTCCAATTCAGGAGGCGTGCGGCGCGCCAGTCGGACGGGACGCACCAATGTTCTGTCCAAATACATGAATGTACTTTGCGAAATTCTTGGTGAGCGAACCATCGGGTCGCAGAATGGCCTCTATGGAGCCAAACTCTTCTTCCTCGGAAAACTCGGGAGGCGTTGACATGATAAAGACGAGTCGTACTCTTGGCGCAGACACCGCCTCGCCATCTTCTTCGGCAAGGGTCTCCTCTGTAAAAACAAAAGCTCCGTGGAGAATCGGCGAAGTGATGCGCTGGGCATCCTCACTTTGGGAAGCACCAACGACCAAAGAAGTTGACATTCGCGCAAGAATGTTCACGTCGGCCTGGCCAAAGGCCCATGGCTTGTTCTTGTTGGCCTTTGATCCCAAGGGTCGGCCCCGCTTTCGCGGCTGACATAACTGCGGACGCTCATACACATAGCCCCCGGGGGTGTCCTGTGCAGGTTTTCTCACAAGCTTTGGTGGGGGTGCCAATGTTGATCGCGCCATCTTCGTCTTGCATCGGTGAAAGAGAAAGACCGCGTCGCGGTCCTTTTGCGGCGGCGGATAGCGCTTGCGGTGATGCAGAAACATCGTGTCTTCTCCCGTATCACCGTTAGGTAATGGCCGCAGCTCGACGCGCTCTCGACTATTCGACGCAAGTCGCACGAAACGATCCTTGCCTTTCGGAGCGCACAAAACCGCTGTCACGCGGTCTGCCACTTCTTGCGTACTGATCCCTTCCAAACTGTAGTCAACGCGGAGCTGCAGCCGCTTCTGTGATCGCTGCGTACTTTCTTCGGCGCTATGCGATCCCGAGGTGAAGAGTCGGTCTGCGAGCTTATAGTGCATCTCAAAGCTGTGACCGAGCCGGCGCAGCTCGCTGGGCAGCTTGACTGACTCCCACTCTTTGTGCTGACTGTCGGCAAGAATCCCAAGGATCATTGTCTTGGCGCTTTCGGCGCCTTCATCGTAGATTTGCCGACGGGACCGTTCTTCCGTGGGCGAGCTCTTGACCATTTTGAGAAAGGCGTGCAGAAACTGGCGATGAGCCATGACCTCTTCGCGCAGCTTGGTATTTTCCCGCACATCGTCAAGAGCGAGGGTTCCCGCCGCCCCATGTTGCATGGCTGCCTCCAGGTCTTTGATTCTCTTGACGAAGGCTTCGCGCTCGCGCAGGAGTTCTTCATTGCGGCTGCGTTGCATCCCCATTTCGTGTATCAGAGGGTCCATGGGCTTTGGTTTCGCCTCGAGATCTGTTGCCACATCGCTCGCTGCTGCACTTGTTGCCGAGTCGCTCGCTTCTGCTTGCAGGTCTGCCGGTACACCATAGTTCCCGCTTCTCGCACGTTTGGGACTCGGCCGCGATACAACCGAGTACAATGTTGGATTTGAGCTCGTTTCACCGCGAAGTCGACGTGCTGCAGCCGCCCGCCATTCTGACGCATCATCGCGATACGGTGCCGCGTGTGTAGCCTGGTCAAACCTGCGTTCTTTTGTTTCTTCTTCTTCTTCTTCTTCTTCTTCTTCTTCTTCGTGGTGAAGTTTCACTGGCGGAATACATCTTTTTCTTCGCTCGTGCTCACGAGCATGATCACCTTCTGAGACAGATGGGGAGTACAGCTCGGCGTCCTGTTGCACGGTGTTAAAGTCAACGACTTCGTCGGCCGGAGCCACCGCGCTCCAGCTGCGTTTGGAGCCCGAGTTCATGGCGTGCGACCTGGCCTTTAAGGCTTTTATATGGGCTTGAAGGCCAGGCCTTGCGTCGCGCGCGTACGCAGAGAAAAACCGAAAAGGAGACGCTCGGCGCACTGCGTCGCTCGTGGCTCTCCTGCGCCAGGCTCGCTCGGGCGCGCACGCGCTCCGTCACGCGGTCTCCTCGGCTCGCTCGCTCGCCAGCTCCGAGCTAAGCACGCCTTCCTCTCTCTTTCTCTCTCGCTCGCTCGTGTCGCAAGCACCGCCGCTGCCAGAAGACGCGCACGCGCGCGCGCAGGGGGCGACAGCCGAGGAGTGAACAGCCCGGCGCACGCGACCCCGCCCCGCTGCGAGCGCGGCTATCTGCGCACGGCGCTGCCTGCGCGTCGCGCGAGGCAAGCTGGTTCAGGGTCTACAAGACTCCATCCCATGGAAGTGAACGCAGAGCCTTCGCACGGCAAGGAACGGGGCCTTGAGAACCGCCTTGTGCGCACGAATGACACGCGCTGATGCAGACAGGATGAGGAGGCAGCGGGCCACAGCAGCCTGCGCCTGCAAAGGCTGATCAATGCCTGCTTTTTTCTTGGTATTGAACGATCGGTGAAGATAGAACATGATTTGCTTGCAGGTAGTAGGCATAAAACGAAGCCAGCTCGCTGCGCCCATTTATGCGCAAGTCCTGCGAAGACATGATAAAATAAAATGATGCAAATCAGTTTGCTGCTCAAGGTGTGATCCAGGGAACACTCCTCCCTAACTCAAGAGGTCGCCCTGCCCCCAAGGAAGGCCCAACCTGCGAGAGTACTCGGGCCGCCCTCGAGAATTTCATCATGGTATGATTTACCATGGTAGTGGTACGATTTCTCGCCAAAATCAGCAATATGATATTCGGGAGCCACATGACGAAAGGCACCCGCGAGTCGGCGCAGCCCAATAGTTCCACCATCGAGTTCCAGATGGATCTTGCCCGTGGGGCGAAATTATGATCGAGAGTTCCAGGCGCGTACTACTCACTTCTTAGCAAACCATTTGATTGCTCAAAACAACGCGACGGTGCGCGTGCGTCCAAGAGATGCCCGGTTTTTCTCGCCACAGTGCAAGCAATGAAACCCTGCGCATGCCAGACATTCTTGCCGTTCTTGCTGCGCTCTCGCCCATTTTTCTCTTGCTCGAGGAGGATGTTTTGGCCTAGCCAAGGTCTAAGCCTGGACTAGGCCCTGTCTGCCCTGGCGAGTCCTCACTCAGGCTTGGTGGTTGGCTCAGCCGTAGCAGACTCGCGGAGAACGTCGAGACCAACAGGCGCGCGGGAGTGCGAACGGACGATGGCGGACCGCAAGCGTCGCAAGCGGGAGGAGGAGTCCTCGGAGGCTGCTCAAAAGTTAGCCTCCGTCCAGGGAGAGATTGCAAAGACAGCGCAGGAGACCTTGGACACGAGGCTACCTGCGTTCATTCTGGAGCTCGACGAGCTCGTCGAGAAGCTTGCGCAGGCTCCGGCGCTCCCGATCGTGCCGAGCACCGAGGAGCTCGCCAAGAACGAGGCCCAAAGGAGAAGCGAAGCAGCAGAAGCAGATCGCGCGCAGGCGCAGACTACGTCCGAGAGCAGCAGCAAAACCGAGGAAAGCAAAGACGCCGGCGCCGCAGAGGCAACTACAACGCCCAAAGTCACCGTTCCGGAGGACGCTGCATTGGCCATCATCCTGCACGATGCCCTTGCAAAGGTGCGTGAAGGCACGGAGATGATTGGCCTCATCAAGACTTGGGTCCAGCTCAACATTCCTCGAATTGAGGATGGCAACAATTTTGGAGTAGCCGTTCAAGAGGAGTGCGTCAATGAGCTTAACCAGCTTGAAGGCAAGTGTTTCGCCATCATTGAAACCTCTTCGGAGCAGCTCGGCCGCCGCGCTACGCTCGCGCACAAAATGACCAAGCACCCCCTTCTTCACGACTATCACGAAGCAGTTCTTCAAAATGACCTTTTCCAGCGCAACTCCGTCAAGATGCGTCTCGTCCGCATGCGCAACGGCTTCATGGTCGTTCACGACCTGCTCACCAAGAATCGCGAGCGTCTGCTCAAGCCTCGGCAGACTGACATGAACTTCATCTACTAGTCATCTTTCTGGCCACACGTACACCCCACCCCATTCACCACCCCCCCCCCCCAAAAAAATAAAAAAGAAATAAAAACCACAAAAAAAGCACACATTGTTCTTTCTCTTCGCTATAGTTTTTTCGTACAAAGATAGGACACGAAAGAGAGGCTTGACAGAAGATTGAGGATACAATTCTTTCTCGAAGCATTTCTTTCCCTTCAAGCATGCTTGAAAATGTAACATCTTGGCCCCAGGTCCTTGTCCTGAGGAAGATTTTTTACGAATGATCAAAGATGTGATGAGATTCTCCAAGCCAATCATTCTTTCTTGACCCATAGCATGATCTTGTGAGAGAAAAAGTAAAACATATAGACTCACCAGAAGGGTGTTTTTTTTTGTTTGTTTTTTCCAAACGTTTGTTCTTTCTGGCGTCCAAGCATGTTTTTAGACAGAAAGTGTAGAACATAGGCAAGAGCTTTGACGAGCGCTTTGTGAAACACACAGAAAAATTATGGAGTCGAAGCCAAAAATGAACTCCTCTGTGTTCATTTTGTTGTCTTTCAAAAGTTGCTTGCGGCTATCTCTCAAGGTTGGTTTACGCCTATCGTAGACAGACACAATATTCTCCTTTCGAGCAGTGAACGCTCTGCGCAAGTGTATGAAGTTGCAACTTTCAGGGAACTACCCCTCACTTCAACTATTCCTGTCTTTCGACTCTTCTCGTCGGGTGGAGGATGGACGACTCGTATCCTTCTCTCCTTTGTCGAAGTTGTTCAAGCTCCAATGTAGTCTTTAAACGACTACCATCCTAGCCATCACCTATCCCCAAAAGGAGTCCTTCTTCCCCCTTTTCCTCCCTGTATACAGTGGGACAATGAATGCTTGCGTTGGCAGCCAAGCAGCCAGCCACCCAGCCACCTTTCACGTGATGGGCCGCGCTGAGAAGGAAATTTTTCTCCTTTTTCCTTTTTCCTCCCTCCGAGCCACTTCACTTCACTTCGCTTCACTGTCAATTCAATTCACTTCTCTCCTTGCGGCGGGAGGGAGTCCGCACGGCCTAGACCAAGGACAAAAGGATTGTAGCCGCAGCCGCAGCTGCCGACGATGTTGATGACAATCCTGTCTCAGCTCAGCTCAGCTCAGCTCAGCTCGGTCGCAACAACCAGCTCGCGATGGGACATGCCGACGAAGCCAGAAACGGGGCGCCACATTGGATTGATCGATCACCCACGCCGCGTCCCGGAGCCACCAAGCCGGCGCCGCGACACTGTCGGCCTTCTCCGCATTCCGCACTTGCGCGCCGGCGGCGCAAGTCGGGCCTTCGAGAGGCGCTAGTGGCCAAACCGAAGGGCGGTCGGTCGCGGCCACTCCCGGGTGTTCGACGCGGAAAGAGAGCGGCGGCAAGTGGGGAATGCGCGCATAACCCACTTGCGGCGGGCCGCCCGAGTCAGAGCGGCACTGGCAAGCGCCGCGGCGGAAAAAAAGAATAGGCCTGACAGTGAATCAAAATAAAATAAATAAAATAAAAACAAAACAGCGGTAAAAAAACAAAAACTACTATACAAAGCAGAGCAAACACAGAACGAAGGAAACGCGAGGCGCTTCGCAGGACTCGCCGAGGCGGCGCGGCGGAACCGCGCGCACGGAGCGCGCGAGCGCGGCGCGGCGGGCCGAGCGGCGGCGCGCGGCAGCGATCCCGGGCCGCGCGCGGCAGGCGGGCCGCGGCGCGGAGCAGATCCCAGCGCGGAGGAGATCGCGCAGGCGAGGAGACGGCCCGGCGAGGAGCCGGAGAGCCGCGGCGAGGGTTTTGAAAATGACCAAGAGCTCGCCGGCGATGCCGAGGACGCCGGCGCAGGCCGCGCGGGCGCAGCAGGCGCAGGCGCAGGCGCAGGAGCAGGCGCGGCGCGGCGCGGTGAGGACGTGGAGCGCGCCAAGACGCAGGAGCGCGGCCTCGCTGGCGCTCGTGGCCGTCATGCTCCTTCTCGCGGTGCTCACCAGCGTCACGCTCGGCGACCCGCAGCTCGAGACGAGCGCCCGCAACGACACCGCCGCTGCTGCCGAGGCCGCCGAGGCCGCGCGGCGCAGCGACGCCGAGGGAGGGGCGAGCGACGCGGCCGGAGCGGGTCCGGCCGCGCCCGCCTCCAGCCTCGGTGGCGAAGCTGCAGACGCAGCAGCAAACGGGGAAGCAAATAATGACCAAGACGCAGCAGCAATAGCAGCAGCAGCAGCAGCAGCAGCAGCAGAAGGACAAGAAGAAGACCCCCCCACCACGGATCGCCGGCAGAACGAGACCGGCCACATTGACAATGTCGTCGAGGGCGAACATGGAAATGACGATGAGGACGACGCAGGCCTTAGCAGCAGGCTTCGCGTGGGCGAAATGTGCCGCGCCGATGAGGACTGCAGGTCCGAAATATGCTGCGAGCACTTTCGCGTTTGCCTGCCCCGGTCGTGCCGCGATGGCCGTCTCAATTTTAACGAGACCGGCGTGGACTGCGGCGGAAACACCTGCACCCCGTGCGCCCAGGGGGGCGGCTGTGACACGGACGAAGACTGCCTCTCGCAGCGCTGCGAGACCACCTTTCGCCATCACTGTCTTCCCGCCTCGTGCACGGACGGCCGCAAGAGCGGCAACGAGACAGACGTGGACTGCGGAGGGCCCATGTGCGCGCCGTGCTCGGAGGGCTACGATTGCGACACTGACGACGACTGCCAGTCAGGTCTCTGTGACCCAGAGACCGCTCTCTGCGTCGACGCCGCCTGTGGCAACGGCATTCGCGATGGCGAAGAGACTGGCGTAGACTGCGGTGGCCTCGACTGCCCTCCTTGCGAACAAGGCCAGGCCTGCCTGTCCAACAGGGACTGTCTCAGCGGCGCCTGCGACGCCGATGCTGGCATTTGCGTCGACAGGTCGTGCATGAATGGCGTGCTCGACGGCAACGAGACCGACGTGGACTGTGGCGGACCTCAGTGCATGCCCTGCGGTCTTGGCGCCGTGTGTCGCGGCCCCGGCGATTGCGTGGGCTCCATTTCACGCTTCTCGGAAAACCAGGGAACCTTTGAAGTCGAGGTCACCTGCCATCCGGACGCGCTTCGTTGCACGTTGGCGTCCTGCCTTGACGGTGTCCTCGACGGCAACGAGACGTCTGTCGATTGCGGCGGCGCCTTTTGCCCGCCATGTCTTGACGGCAGCGAGTGCGCCGCTGATGCAGACTGCCAAAGCGGACTTTGCTCGCCCGATGTAGGCCTCTGTATGCCAGCCTCCTGCAGGGACGGCCTTCTCAACGGCAACGAGACCGATGTGGACTGCGGCAACATTTGCGGCCCATGTGCTGCCGGCAAGGACTGCGACGCGGCATCTGACTGCGTCAGTGGTCTCTGTGACCCGGCATTGGGAACTTGTCTCGATGCATCCTGTGTAGACGGTCGCAAAAACGGTCTTGAGACCGATCAGGACTGCGGCGGCCCTACGTGCAGCCGCTGTCCCGCAGGGGCTACCTGCGTCGCAGACGACGATTGCGAGTCGCGCGACTGTTGCGAGCATCGTCGTGTGTGCCTTCCCGAGCACTGCTCGAACCGCGTCATCGACGGCTTCGAGACGGACGTCGACTGCGGAGGACCTGATTGCTCGCCCTGCCCCGACGCGAGGCAATGCGATGCTGACGCCGACTGCGCGTCTGGCGTGTGCGATGACGAAGATGGTCTTTGTCTTCCCGCCACCTGCCGGAACGGCTTACTGGACGGCAACGAGACCGATGTCGATTGCGCGGGGGGCTGCCACAAATGCTCAGAAGGATCGTTTTGTAGGGCCGATCCCGACTGCCTCTCTGGCGTCTGTGATGACGAGATGGGCGTCTGCGTCCCCTCTTCGTGTCGCAATGGCGAACAGGACGGCGACGAGACCGATATTGACTGCGCAGGCGACTGTGCGCCGTGCGCCGTGGGGGCCTCGTGCGTCGTTGACGCTGACTGCGTCAGTCGCACCTGCGACGCAGACACGGGCGTCTGTCTCGCTGCGCACTGTCGGGATCGCCTTCTCAATGGCAACGAGACCGATATTGACTGCGCGGGTCCCGACTGTCTCCCCTGCGAGAATGGCCGCCTTTGTATCGCAGATAGCGACTGCACGAGCGGCGTCTGCGACCCGGGCACAGCAAGGTGTCTCAACCAATTCTGCGCAGACCACATCTTGAACGGCAACGAGACCGCCGTCGATTGCGGCGGTCCAGACTGCCTTCCGTGCGAGGACGGGGCAGAGTGCCTTGTGGATCGTGACTGTCGGAGTGGCCGCTGCAATCCGGACTCCAACCTTTGCATGCCGTCTTCATGCTTTGACGGCGAGCTCAATGGCAACGAAACAGACATTGATTGCGGAAATGTTTGTGGGCCCTGCGCTGCTGGGCGCGACTGCCAACGCGCCTCTGACTGCGCGAGTGGGCTTTGCGACCCAGAACAGGGCATCTGCCTCGATGCATCCTGCGTCGACGGCATTAAAAATGGCCTTGAGACCGCCGTGGATTGCGGCGGACCCGTGTGCGGCCGTTGTGCCGACGGCGAGACTTGTCTCTCCCACACAGATTGTCACAACCAGCATTGTTGTGAAGTGCATGGCGTTTGCCTCGAGGCTCACTGCTCGAACCGCATCATCGATGGCAACGAAACCGATCTCAACTGCGGTGGTGACTGCTCGCCGTGCGACGACGGGCTGCTCTGCGAGCGCAACACAGACTGTCTCAGTGAAACATGCCATGATGGCGTGTGTATTCCCGCCACGTGCCGAAATGGTCGTCGTGATGCCAACGAGACAGATACTGATTGCGGTGGCCCTGCATGCCCGCCTTGCTCGATCGGGGATAAGTGCGAGCATGCTCGCGACTGTCTTGCGGACGAGGCCTTTTGCGACCTGGCGCACGGCGTTTGCTTTCCGCTGAGCTGCCGCAATGGCCGTCTCGACGGCGCAGAGACTGACATCGACTGCTCTGGCGACTGCCCGCCCTGTGAGGACGGATATCGCTGCGAAGACGGTGCTGATTGCCTCAGTGGCGCCTGCGACCTCGACATGGGCATTTGTGTGCCCCCAACCTGCACCGATGGTCTTCTCAATGGCAACGAGACAGGCGTAGACTGCGGCGGTATTTGTGCGCCATGTGCGCGAGGCATCGGATGTTTCGCAGACGACGACTGTGCCTCTGGCCTTCTTTGCGAGCCGCATCGCCAATTATGCGCGCCCTCCACCTGCTTCGACGGCGTTCTCAATGGGAACGAGACCGACGTCGACTGCGGCTTTGACTGTGCGCCATGTGACAATGGCCAAGAGTGTATCTCAGCACGCGACTGTAAAGACCTGTGCAGCGAAGACCGCGGCATCTGCATGCCGTACAGCTGCACGGATGGTCTTCGCAATGGGCTGGAAACGGACACCGACTGTGGAGGCCCCTTTTGCCCCGAGTGCACAAATTTGCACCTTTGCGCCGAAGATCGTGACTGCCTCAGCGGCTTTTGCGATCCGCGCTTGTCACGATGTATCCCGCGTCAATGCAACGATGGCATTCGCAACGGAAATGAGACTGGCGTCGACTGTGCTGGGGGTTGTGCTCCCTGCCCACTGGGCGAGCATTGTCTCCAGGACCCTGATTGTGAGTCGGGACTCCGCTGTGACCCGGAACGCCAGACGTGCGCCCCTGTCGCCTGCTTTGATGGGGTCATGTCCGCAAACGAAACCGATGTAGACTGCGGTGGACCGGATTGCGCCCCGTGCACGGAGCCGCTTGCGACCTGCGTCGCGGATCGCGATTGCGCGGCCCCTCTCCAGTGCGATGAGCTCTTGCACCAGTGCGTCCCGGCGGATCCCATGGCTCGCAAGCTCCTTCTCTTGCCCGCGTCCTGCAAGGATGGAATTCAGAACCATGACGAAACAGATGTTGACTGTGGAGGCCCCCTCTGCCTCCCCTGCAACGAGACAGGTCTGTCGTGCGCTAGGGATGAGGACTGTGCCGGGGACTTGCGCTGCGGCGGAGCTGCGCTTTGCGTCAAGGACACGTGTTTGAACAATGTTCAAGATGGTACCGAGACTGACGTAGACTGTGGTGGAGCGAGCTGCGCTCCTTGTGCGGACAATCACACATGCCAAAGCGCGAACGACTGTGTGAGCAAGGTGTGCAAGGACAACCTTTGCATCCCCGGCTCCTGTTCAGATGGAGTTCTCAACAACGCCGAGGCCGATATTGATTGCGGCGGTCCCAATTGCGAAAAAGCTTGCGCAGAATTCAGTAGTTGCAACGGGAACAGCGATTGCGCAGGCGATCTCATTTGCGATGAGGACGCCGCACGCTGCGTTCAACCGCAGTGCGCAGGTGGCGCGTGCGGAGGTGATGCATGCTTGCCATGTGCCGTGGGACGCACTTGCCAGAGTGCCAACGACTGTGCCAGCCATGTCTGTTCGCTTGTCTCGCATCTTTGCCTTCCAAATCATTGCGCCAACAACATGCAGGATGCCGATGAGGCTGATATCGACTGCGGCGGCGCCGCCTGTGATGGCTGCGCCCTGGGAGCAGCGTGCAATAACCCTGCAGACTGCGCGCAAGGCTTGCTCTGTTCGCCGGCGGATTCTACATGCCGGCCGGCCTCCTGCCTGGATGGTATTCAGAACGGCCTCGAGACGTACCCGGATTGCGGTGGCCCGCAGTGCCCACCTTGTCAGGAAGTGGGCGAGGCCACTTGTTTGCTCGATCGCGACTGTGCGACGGGGCTCTGCAGCGCCGATGGCGAGTGTATCGCGCGTACCTGCGCCAATCACGTCAAGGATGCAGAAGAAACAGACGTTGACTGCGGCGGGCCTTTTTGTGCGGCATGCGACAATGGTGCTCAGTGCACAGACAATGACGATTGTAGTTCCGGGTTTTGCGATCGGGTCCTTGGTGTATGCGCACCCCCGGCTGCTGAAGAGGACTGGATCACCGATTGCAATGGCCGCAAGCTCACCAATGCAGAGTGTGCCTCCGCGCGACTGGGATACACCTCGTGCGAGCAGCATTTGAACGATGACCTTTGCGACGACGGCACCTTTATCTCTGATGCCGGAGTTTCGATTGTTCTCAACTGTCCTGCTCATCAATGTGATCGTGGCGCCTGTGGTGCTTGTCGTACGGCGTCTGGTGGCCTCGATCCTGTCGGCGGCAGTCTGTTGTCCGCTAGATCTTCGTATGTGCTGCCCGGTATCGACACGGCAGCGCTTCCCGATTCAGAGGCGGCTCAGGTCTGGTCCGAAATGTATGCGCGCCTGCACAATGGTGCTGCTGAGGTTTTTGCCGGTCCACAGGACCTCATGATCCACCTGCGCGATCTTCGCAAGCTGGCAGAAGTTGACTTTGCGCAGTACGATGACCAAGCCTTGGGTTTTCACTACGGGGACTTTTTCCGCTATGTCGATTATCTAGGCCTCGCCAAGCCCGAAATGCTGTGCCAGCCTCAATTTGGATGCCGTCTTTCGACGCATCTCGGTCCAGCGATTGATGCCTTTGCGCACGTCATTATGAGTTTCTATGACTTTTCCGCTATGCCCGAAACGGACTTTGTTGTTGACGGAAGCCACGATCCAATGAATCGCGTCCTTTTGGACGGCTTCTTTCTTGGGACTCAAGCTAATCAGGGTGCAGAGGCACGCAAAACCCTTCGTCTCACAGGCAGCATTCGCGTTGGTCGTCTGAGCGTCGTGGGGCGCGGCGGCGTGCTCGATCTCACCGATGCAACCAGTGTTCATCTCGAGCAAGGTGTGGTGGTTCTGCCAGGCGGCAAGATTCGCCTCGGTGGCGCGGTGACGCTGACGGGATCCGACCGCGGCTTTATGCTGGTCATGGGGGATCTTGAGGTTGCCTCGAGCGAGATGCACGACGAAGGCCATCACGAAGAGCAGGATCTCGAACACTCGTCTGCCGTGATGCCTCTCATCGACCTGGCCCGTGTTGACGTGTTTGGCAGGGCCATCGTCCGTCGAGGCGCTGGTGTACTTTTGTCGCCGCGGACGATGCTTAGCGTCATGCCCGGCGCTTCCATGCACCTTGAGGGCGACCTCGCCTTTCGATGCACCTCCATGGGCAAGGATTGCCGCATGCGAAACATGGGTCATTTCCAGATCGAAGGGTCTGCCACCATTGACGCCCGCGTCATCAATGATGGTCTTCTCGATGTGAATCGTGGCTCGTTCCGCGCTGCCTTTGGCTTGCAGAATCGCGGTGTCATACGTATCGCACCAGGGGCCATTTGGGAAGTCCCCGGCGCCGATGCCCTCATCGAGCTTTCGGGAAACCCACTTCGCGAGAACGAATTTGGTCTCAAGTCGCTTCTCGTGCAGACTTCAGGGCCCAGTGAGGTGCTTGGCAAATCCTCTGTGCTTTTGCATCAGCTTCAGCAGTCGTCAAAATCGATGACCCCGCAGGTTATTGTACGCGGTGTCCTTCGGGTGGAAGCTGGTGGACAACTTCAAGTTACCGCGGGCGCATCTCTGACGGCTGTCGGCGCATGTGCACTCGAGCTTCTCGAGGGTGCATCGCTCATTGTTCGTGATGCGCAAGTTGTGCTCGCTCCCGTCTCAGGTGGCCCAGCGAATGGGCTGGATTGTGCGCGGGAGACCCCGCTGCTTGCGGGAGAGCTGGGCGTGCATGGTCGTGGCGCAGCGGTTCGCGCCTTCTTGGACACCGCCTCGCGAATTCGTGTCGAAGGACGTGTACACCTTTCCGACGGAGGCACAATCGCCGTCGAACACCCGGAGAACATGGTGACCTCGCGAAGATCGTTGTCCTCGGCAGCTTCGGGCGGTTCTGCTACCTCTGCCACCACTGTTTTCTCGCAGCCGGTGGTTGCAGATGGCAATCTCGTCATTCCGCTTGGACAGTCGGTTGCCTTTGCAAGTTCGCTGGTGCACACTGGCGCCCTTACAGTCCATGGCTCGGTGAGTTTTGAGGGCTACACGTTGCTCGCCCATCGTGTGAACAACGAGGGTCGCATCGTCGTTGGTTCATCCGGCAACGTTCTCATTGCCGGCATGTACTCGGGCAACGGTTTCCTCAAGGTGAACGGCCAGCTCTACTTTGGTGGCGCTGGCACTGTCAGTGGAGACCTTGTCAACACCGGCCGCGTGCACGTCGGTGTCGAGTCGCGCGCAGTGATTACCGAATTTGAGCGTAATCTCTTTTCCTACGATGCGGAGTCGCTTTCAGGTCGCAGACTTATGGCCTGCCCCGATGGCGTACATACGACAAATGTGCGCCTTGATATGGGAGCCAGCGCCGGTGTTGGCGTGGAGTGGACCTTGCCTGTGAGCACGTGCGAAGACTACCCTTCGGAGACGGTCTTGCTCGAAGCTCTTGGTCGGCAGCTTGGTCTCGCGTCTACGTCCGGCCTCTCCGTGCGTGCTGGGTCCGTTGGTAGCTCCTTCGGTGCGCAAACGTTGCGTCGTTCTCTTCAACAGACGCACGGTGTCTGGGCTCGTCGAGACCAAACGCCGGAAGCGAGTCTCTCCGCTACGGCCGTCCCGGGCGTCGAAGGAGGTTCGCTGGCGCTTGCATTCGCGCGTGCTCAAGGCGTGGAGATCGATATCTCACGGGCTGCCTCTGTCGACTTCAACGGGCGCATTCTCGACACCGGTGGGCTCTTTGTGGCGGATGATGGTGACATGGCCGTTCACGGCGTTGTGTCGATCGACCGCCCAATGCAAAATTTTGGACGCATGTACATTGGTCCGAGTGCACAAGTGGAATTTGTGCGAGCCTTAGACAGTGCCGGAAATGTCACGATTGACGGTAACGTGACCGTTTCGGATGAAACCACTTACTCGCAGGATGTCTATATTCGCGGCTCGCTCCACGTGACGTCAACCGGCAATGTCACGTTCGAGGCCATGCTCGAAACCTCGGGATCGCTCTCGGTCGAGGAGGGCGGTGGTGTCGCAATTTTTGGTGCCTCAACGTTTGACGAGGATTCCTTTTTCATTTGCGACGGCGAGCTTGAGCTCGGCTACGGCAGCTCGGTGCTCATTTATGGCGACTTTGCAGTAACAGAGACGGGGTCCACGATTGTCGATGGTGCACAGATCGACGTTTTCTCCCCTGCCGTCTACTTTGACGGAACGTACTTTCAGACCAAAGGCGCCTTTGTGAGTGTGGAAGATGGAGGTGTTCTCGTTTTCGAAGGGGACTTCTCTTCCGATGAGAATGCTCAGATATCCGTCGAGTCACGCGGTAAGCTTCGCTTCATGGGCAACTCAATCTTTGCACAAGACCTTGTCACGGGCGCTGCCTTTCGCATTGCGACCGAGCAGTATGTAGCTCTCTCCAGCAAGGGAACCGTCATTTTGGGACGAACCGGAACGCTTGCCATGGAAGGAACGGAACTCCGAAGCACTGGCAGTCTCGAAGCAAAGGAGGGCTCAACAATGACGTGCACCGCATCAGAGTCAAAGCTTTCGCTTCACAGCGCCGTTGTCGATGGCCTTTTGGCCGTCAACAACTCGTGTGTGGTCATGTTTTCGGGCTACAGCGCTATTGGCGGCTCACTTACGGTCTCGCAGGATGCTGTCGTGGTGGTCCAGGCGACAAGGTTGACACTTGATCAAGGTGCGCTGTGGACCTCGGAAGGCATTCTGACTATTGATCAAGACGCCGCGCTTGTTGCCAAGGGTCGGATTCGAAGCCTTGGGCGCACGATCAATCGTGGTCGTCTTCTTGTTGCTTCGGAAGCCACCGCGCCCTCTATTTTTGGTTCGTCCTTGGAGAGCCAAGGTACAGTGACTTTTGCTGGCGCCGGTATTTTACGAGGTTCTTCACAGTTCTCAGGCGACCTGACTATTGATGTCGGCGGCGCGCTTTACCTCGATGGGGCCGTGGTCAGCGTAACCGGGGCCTTTTCGCATGATGGCATTTTGCACACCGGCCCTGACGCGTTGAGCAGCTTCACTTGCTCGTCAACGGAGTGCACGTCGACCACAGACAGCCGTCTCGAGGGCGCTGGTAGTGTGACTCTCGCTGAAGGTAGCGAGTGGGAGCTCCTGGGCACGGTGCAGGCACCAGATACCGCGTCAGGAAATTGGCAGGTACTCAACACTGCAAAGCTGTACGTTGGGGGCCAAGCCTCCATCGGTAGTAGTCTGCGCAATGAGGGCACCCTTTACGTGACCACAGACGCGGATGCCATCTTCACTGGTGCAGTGGTGAGCACGGGCGAAACTCAGGTCGATGGCATGATGCTTTTGTCTGGCGTAAGCGCCGAATTCGATGGGCAAATTGGCGGTACCGGAACTCTTGTGGTGGGCTCAGGGTGCAGAGCGGATTTTCTCGGCGATGGCTTGCTTCGGGGCGGACTTCAGGTCCGCGAAGGTGGAGCCGCCACGATTTGGTCTTCGAGTTTTGACGTGGCCGGAACCAGCGAGAATGCGGGCGATCTCTTGGTCGGCACGGGCGCCGCTTTGCATTTTGTCTCGGATGGTCTGGGAAAAGCTTTGGCTCAATCCGGGTCTGCGCAGTTTGTAAACTCGGGCTCCTTTCGAAATGATGGAAATGTGACGCTCAGCACGCTCGCTGTCTTGGGTGGCAGCCTCGAATCGTATGGTGCGTGGGTTGTCTCTTCAACGGGCGAAGCCACCATCATCGGCCTTGCCGAAATCCGTGAAGGCGAATGGATTGTGGAAGACGGCGAGGTTGTCATTGACACGGAAGGCGAGCTGACTGTTTTCGGAAACGCCACGTTGGTCTCGAGCGAGTCCAGTTTTGTCCAGGTGGCAGGGACCCTGACGATTGACGTGCAGGCAACCGCCGACATGCATGGCGCTTGCGCGTCATCTTCAACAGCTGTCATCAACGTACTAGGAGCCTTTGTGTTGGGAGCCTCCGCGGATCTTCAAGGCTATTTGGAAGTGAACGGCGGCGCTTTGTTGGTAGCGAATCTGGTCGTTTCGTCGGGATCTAGTGAGAAGGGTGCCGTGGCGCACGATGTGTCTCTTGTTGCCGGCGAAATTTCGGTGCAGTCTGGGGCGCGCTTGCAGATTGAAGGCGGGCTCACGGCTCGTCGCGACATCTTCGTCATGCCTGGTGCCGAACTCATCTTCACCGCGGACAGTATGTCAAAGCTGCTCTCCTCGGGTGACGATGGCCCTCAGCTTGTGTCTGTGGGTACGCTCATCGTGGACCAAGACGCATCTCTTTCGAGCGCAGTGGATATCATCAACACAGGCGAAATTGAGGTCCATGGTACTCTGGAACTCGATGGTGGAACTATTGAGCTGCGCCAACTGGCGCGTGTCATTCGTGATGTTGTTCCCGAATATCTTATTTCTGACCTTGGCGAGATTTCTGATGATGACATTGGTGGTCTGACTGTCCTCGAGGGCGGTACACTCACAGGTTGGGCCTTCCTTGAGGGTGACCTCTTGAGTGAAGGAACAGTGCGTCCTGGATCAGATCTCGACCCCGCGGGTGTTCTTTCAGTTTCCGGTACATTTACCTCGAGAGTGACTGCCGTGCTTGATGTGGTGCTGGCACCGGCAGACAACGCAACCATGCCCCTTTATGGAACTCTTGATGTTCAAGGTGAAGTTGACCTGGAAGGTACTGTACGGGTTACTCTTGACCAGTTCTATAGTGACACGATGCGGCTTTCGCCTTTGCTTGCGGCTCGCAGCGGCCTGGATCTCTCTACGGAGACTCCCTTTGAGGCCAGTGGCCCCGCTGAGTATACCTTTTCTGCGGATGGCTTTGTGGACCAGACTTCGGTTGGCGGAGATCCTCGCGACGTGCTTCATGTCGACGTGGAGAGCGCCATCTCTCTTGGAGGGCGCCGTGAGCTTTCTGCCGCTTACGCAGAGGATACTCTGTCATCATCATCCTCACGTTCTGATCTTGATGCTAGCGAAGAGGACGGCCATGTGGACGCCGCGCGGGCCCGCGCTCGCATGGAGAACGGGACGCATATCCTGGATATTTGGCTGGGCGGTGTGCGCAGCATTGAGCCCAGCCGTGCCCGTCGTTTGGTGCACACCATTGAGAGTTATTTGGGCATGACACCCGAGGTAAAGGCGCAAAAGAAAACGCACATGCCAGGTTTCTTTGACGCCCATGCGATGGAGGTCGTATCACGTCGTTCGGGTCGTTCGTCGCCTTCGGACTACCGCGGTGGCGTTCAAATTACCCTGGCTTTCCATTGCCCCAGCATTTTCGAGTGTCGATCTTTCTGCGAGACTCTGAATCAGCTTCAGCCGATCATCGATCAGGATCTTTCGGAGCGTCTGCATGCACTTGGAGTCCATTTGCTATCAACGCGCTCTTCCACATGCGCGTCAGTTCGCGAAAATGTTCACGCAAGCTCCCGGCTGTCCCCTCCCGTCTGCGTCTCCGACGGAGAAAGAGGTACATTTCTGACCCCCGGAGTCGCATGTCACGAGGCATGCTCTTGTGTTGGCAACCTTTGTTCATGCTTTATGCGGAATGGCAAATGGGCAGGTTGCACGTGCGGTCCTTTTAGCGCAAACAAGCAAGGTGGGAGCCAGGACCGCGCGGAGCTGGCCATGTCAACCTTGGGCGAGCTTGCGCACCCCCGTATCGCTTGCGATACGAATGGGCTTGGCGATGTCAAAAGCGGGACGCCTTGCGTTTTTCCGTTCTGGTTCGATGGACAGGAACATCATGAGTGCATCGGGTCTGGTTGGGGTGGCGAAGGCTTTTGCGTGGTTCAAGGAAAGATGGCTGGTTGCAAATGCGCTGCCAGTACTCGCGCTGGTTCATCAGACGCGAGTGACGTAATGAGCTCTCTGGATCCCTCGGGTCGCGCTTCAGCGCGACAGGTGCCTACATGCGTAACAGATGGCTCCGGCGCTGCGGCCAAGGGTGACGCCTGCGTGTTTCCCATCATTCACAAGGGTGTCACCCATTTTCGCTGCATTGACCGGGACACCAATGGCGGCTGGTGTTACAACAATCGCGGTGAGCGTGGTGGCTGCTCATGCTCCCCAGAAAGCAATGTGACTTCGACTTCCGACACCGCTGCGTCAACCTCGCCTTTTGTGAGCGCGCAAGACGAAGCCGAGATGACAAGCCAAAGTGCTCTGGTTTGGCGCGTGGCGGCAGGCACTCGGTTGGAGGATTCAATCGCAGTGCGTTTTCGGGCATCGCAAAGAACCCAAGTGTGGCTGTACGCCTTGCTGGCAGGCAGCACGCGTCCAGAAAAGGATGACATTCTTGCATGCGCAGACAGTGACGATGACGATGCCTTTTTCTCTTCCGTCCTTGCGGTTGGCGGCGGCCAGGAGCAGGAAGGGGTCCTCGAAGGTCTCGAGCCAAACACCGCATATGATATCTACGTGTGCCCGGAGCACCCGGAAGGCGAGATTGTATTGCTCCGTTCTGTGAGGACGCAGCGCGGAAAGGGCCGGCGCCTGCTCGCACTGAGCGAAGAGGAAAGGGGGCGACTTATCGTGGTCGACGCTGCCCTCGAGCTGTGGGAAGGTGACGGCACCGTTCAAGAGTATGCGCTCAAGCTGGATCGGCAGCCTGACGCCCCGGTGACGGTTACAGTGGTGCTGCCTCCCCGCGACCAACTCGATGCATCTCCTCAAGAGCTCTTTTTCACAGCCGGGAACTGGAATACGTCGCAATATGTTCAAGTCTATGCGCGGGATGATGGTGTCTTGGAAGATGACCCGCACACGGTAGTCATTCACCATCGTATGGATTCCACCGACGCCCGTTTCGTAGTGGATGAAGGGGAGGACAACGCGGAGACAATCGACGTTATCGTTCACGATCTCATGCATGGTCTGGATGGCTCAGCCGCGTTGCATGTTCGTCCCAGTAAGCTTGAGCTGAATGAAGGCGGACCCGCAGGAGTTTATACAATCAAGCTTGCCCACGAGCCGTCTGCGCCCGTCACCGTTTCGGTTATGGTGCCGCCTGGGGACGATGTGGAAGTTGAGCCTACCAAGCTCACCTTTTCGCCTGCCAACTGGAGCGAGACGCAACGCATCGTGGTTAGGGCGATCGACGACCGAATTGAGGAAGACTTTCTTCAGGTCGTACAGCTCCATCACCAGCTGGTGTCCTCGGACGATTCATTCTCGAGCGCCGAGGCACCAGTTGTGCTCGTCTTTGTGAACGACACCCGGTCGCAGGGCGACGAGCCCACGTTCTCAGTGTCTCCTTCGTCGCTCGATCTTGTGGAGGGCGAATCTGCGATGCTCAAGATTCAGCTGGGCAACAACTCGATTCCGCCCGCACAAGATGTCGTGGTGACATTTGAAGCGACCCGTGCTGCGAATTTCGAGCCTTCCCGTCTTGTCTTCTCACCAAGTGACTGGAACGTTCCCCGCAGTGTGGTCATGCGGATCCCTCGAGACGGCGTTGTTGAGCCCGAGGGTTCTGCGTCACGATTTTCTCAAGTCGCGTTCTCCGTTGCGTCAAAGGACTTCCTTTACAACGGTCTCAGTATCGATTCCCTGCCCCTCCGGGTTCTAGATGCCGATGTGCCTGGCTTGGTGCTGAGCACCACGCGAGTCGAGGGCTTGCGGGAGTCTTCTCCTTTGGAGGTGGGTGTTTTTGATGTTTGGCTGGCCGCCGCGCCACTGGACGGCGCGCTGGTTCGCGTTGACCTGACTGCGTACGATGGCTTTTGCCTCGATCGCCGGCACGGGCCGGCATTCCATCTTGGGCCATGCGTACTGGATGCAGACTGCACCTTGGCTGCAGCTGGCGATGCGCTCTCGCGTAGTGTCGAGTGTGTGAAGGAGACTGGCGTCTATCTGGACATGACTGAGACGACGCTATTCTTTGATGTGGACAACTGGCGCATTCCACAGACTGTCACGCTTCGACCGTACGTGGACACGCGTGTTGAAGCGCCAATGCATCTCTCCAAGATCGGCCTCGTTATGAGTAGCGATCGCGACGAGCGTTTCGTGAATGCCAAGTGTTTTCAGGTGGAACCGGGCTACATGAATGGCGTTGCTTTTGTGGAGGCGAGCGAGTGTGCGGTCTTGGCTGAAATTGAGGACGCGGATATTGCTGCTGTTGAATTCTCCCCTGCTCTTCTCACGTTGGAGCTTGCCGAGGCGTCGAGTTCCCGCAGCTCCTCAACGGTAGCTACAGCAGTGTATAATGTGACCTTGGCGAGTCGTCCCTGGGCGGCGGTGACGATGAATCTGGATATCTCGGCGCCTGGGCTCGTGGTCGAGCCTCGGCAGTTGGTGTTCGGCCCAAGTTCATGGATGATTCCACAGCTTGCGCGCGTCTCCGCCGACTCTGACATTGGCGAGGCTGACCAGTACACTGCGATCGTGGCACATGAAGCGATCTCCCCCGACCGCGCCTATGACCAGCTTGTTGAAGAACTCACTGTGCAAGTAATTCAGGACGCGGCGACTCGCATCGTTCTTTCCAAACACTCGGTGACGGTTTCGGAGGATGGCTTAGTAGAGACCGTAGAGGTTCGTTTGGCCCGCAAGCCTCAGGTGTCAATGCTTCATGCCGAGCGTGCGGTGCTCGTGGACTTTTACGTGTCAAATGGGCACTGTATCGAAAGCATATCGGGGGCCTTGCGCCCACGTACATCGCGCTGCGTGAGCGACGTGGACTGTCAAGATGCAGCGATAGGGCCGAATGAGGAGTTGTTTTGCGCCAGGAGCGACCGCGTTCGCGTTGTGCCGTCTCGCCTTAGTTTCAGCGCCTCGAACTGGGCTCTTCCGCAACGGATTACAATCTCAGCAATTGACGACGCTGTAGCATCAAGCACAAGTGTCGTCCGAACACTTGTTGTGCCTCGGGCGAGCAGCACCGACCCGTTGTTTAACGACGGCATGGCCGTGTGCGTGGCCATGGATGACAAGGGTAATTGTCTAGAATTTGACAATTCTACCGCAAGTCGTGGGAGCGTCGTTGTTGCGGTATTCGACAATGACGAGGCGGGCTTGCAAGTGAGCCCCACATCCTTGCGCATTGCTGAAAATCTAGACGAGGAAGACCTTGCATCTTCCTTGCTCACCATCCAACTCGCCTCGCGGCCATCGGCCCCGGTCCGCCTTTCAGCTGTGGTTGCCGCATCAGATGTGCACCGCCTTTCCGTTGTGCCTGCTGTTTTGGAAATCGCGCCGGATGCATGGGCTATGCCACACACTGTGCAACTTGTTCCTATCGACAACGATTTCGCGGAAAGCGAAGATGAGCAAGACGTGACGGTGGTTCTCGAGTCAACATCAGCGGACCCGGCTTACGCGAGTCTCAAGGAATCGGTGATTGCAAAAGTGATCAACGATGACGTGGACGGAATATCTCTCTCCGTGGATGAAGTCACCCTCAACAAGGATGGACACACTTCCTTCTATAACGTGAGCCTGCGGAGCAACCCAAGAGATCGCGTCCGCGTAGAGCTCTCTGTGCGGCTTCCTGTGGAAGTGATTGCCCCTCGCTCTCATGCGCTCCACTTTGACCAGAACAATTGGAACATTCCGCAGCGCGTGTCTCTTCGTGCTCTCGATGATGGTCACACCTCTTGTGAGACTGTGCTTTCAAAGGGGTCCCCCACCGTGCACTGTCCTCCTACGGTCGTGCGCGTTGTGCACACCGACGTAAGCTCACCCAACGGAGCGAGTGCCACGCTTTCTGTCAAGGTCGTCGACCGGCATAGTGGTCTTAGCGTCTGGCCACAGGCTGTGGTCGTGCGTGAGCGCGGGTCGCCTCAAGTCGTGAATGTACTCCTCCACGACCGGCCTCAGAAGCGCGTCGCTTTGCGCCTTGCGCTCGTTGGAGAGGGTGCCGACCGTGTTGAAATGTCTGTACGTGGGCCAATCGTGTTCACGCCAGAAAACTGGGATGTTGTGCGACCAATCACTCTGGTTGCGCCCGAGGATGTTGCCGCTCATCCGGACGCTCGTGTTCGCCTGGAGATGACCATTGAGGCTTCGAATGCGGACGCAAGATTTTCTGAGGGCGTCCTTCATCCCGTGGAAATTACCGTGGTGGACGATGACGACGCAGGCCTCCATGTCTCCTCGCGTCAGATCTACCTTGAGGAGGACCATGCAGGCTCGATTCACGGATCTGTCATTCACATTGCACTGTCAAGTCGGCCCAAGGGTGAGGTGGTCGTGGAATCACATGTATCGGCCGAAGAATTGGCTGTCTGGCCGTCGACACTCACCTTTGACGCAAAAAATTGGCATTTGCCTCAAGACGTCCACGTTTCCGCAGTCAATGACGACATTGCTGAGCCACTTGGCGTTCGTACGTCGCGGGTGGTGCTGCGCACGATGTCTTCAACGGATGTAGACTACTTTGCACTCGACAACGTGGAGATCCAAGCCCTCGTCCGCGACGACGACGTTGCTGGTGTCGCACTGAGCGCGGGAGCAACGTCCAGCGCAAGCGGTCTCTTGCTCGAGGGTCAGAGCAAGCGATTCTTCGTTCGGCTGCTCTCGGAGCCGCGCGGCGAAGTCACTGTTCGAGCCGCACCCATCACAGGCACTTGCGTGTCCCCGGCACACGTGCTCACGGATGAGGGATGCTCAATTGCTCATCCTTGCTCTCGCTCTGAGGATACATGTGAGCACGATACAAAGGTTTGGGCATTCCCGTCTCAAGTTGATTTCTCGCAAGAGTCCTGGTCAGACCCACAGGAGATTTGGGTGGGAGCATTTGGTGATCGCGTGCTGGAAGACAAGGTTCACAATGGGCTCGTGGCGTTCTCCGCGCAGTCGGCCGGTGATTCTCTTTACGACCGCGACGACCTTGCCTTCTTCCTCGATGATGCTCTTCTTGCGAATGGGACGCTTCGCATGGAAATTGTTGATGATGATATTGCTGGCGTGCGCATCGACCTTCCGGGCAGCCAGGGCATGATTTCGCTCGACGAGGGTCAGAGCATTGAAATTCCCGTTCGCCTTCATTCGAAACCGCTTGCGCCTGTCACGGTGCGGATCAGCGAGCATGGGCTCGGGTTTCTCGCGCTTGATCGTGACTTGCTCGTGTTTAACCGGTCGAACTGGGAGCGCGAACAACTGGTGCGTGTGGTCGCCGTGGCGGACGAATATGCCTGGGCGGACTCGCGACGCTTCAGCAGTCTCAGTGTTGATGCAGACTCTCTGGATCCGAACTACTCGCTTCTGAGCCCTGTTGATGTCGAGGTCGAGATTCATGACCTTGATGCAGTCGGTCTCGACCTGGTGACCGGGTACGCCGCAGCCGAGAATGCTGTCTTGACGGAAGGCGAAAGTCTTGTGTATGGCGTGCGTCTCAAGAGCAAGCCGTGGGTGTCGTTGACGCACGAAGCCATGGCTGCTACCGTAACGCTGCATGCCATGGACGGCTTTTGCCGCTCTCGTTCTTTGGGTGCTCTGCCAGACTACACATCTCCGTGCAGCTTTGATGGGCACTGCGACGAGGCGCAGCAGTATTGCTTCAAGCTAGCCACTGTTGACGTCAGACCTGCCCAGCTCGTCTTCACGAGCGAGAACTGGAATGAGCTTCAGCTGGTCACAGTCAACGCCCTAGAGGATGATATTCTCGAGCCGCTGCGCCAAAGCACCTTTGTTTCGCATCGCATTCAGAGTCCGGATCCAGTCTATGCATCGCAACCTGCAGTGCAGCTGCCGCTGGCGGTAGAAGAGGCGAACGAAGCAGCTCTCATCCTCAGCCGCCACAGCGTGACACTGCGGGAGGGGGGGGCTGGTGAGGTTTACACGGTGCGGTTAAGCTCGCGGCCGTGGTCTTCCGTCACGGTTTCTGTGAGCAGTAGCTCCGAGGTCGTGACCTCGCGGCGTGAGGTGGTCATCGAGCCCAGCGCATGGTTCAAAGAGCACGCTTTGACCGTCACGGCCGTTGAGGACGGCATCCGTGAACTTCCGCGACCGCATCGCGCCCGTCTTGTGCACCGTGTCTCGTCCGCGGACCCCTTTTATAATGGGGTTCGCAGCACAGATCTCCTGTGCAACATTTTCGACCCAGAGGACACGGACGCTGACGAGGACGACGTATCGTCTGCGATGCTCGTTGTGCTCCACGACCGTGAAGGCTCTATCCCCTTTGACTCCAAGGATCTGATTGTCGATGAGGCCGCCGATTCGACGGCTGGTACTCTTACGTTTTACGTCTCGCTTGCACGCAAGCCGACTGGCCGCGTTGACGTTGCGGTGCGGCCCTTCTCAGGTCACTGCGTTACCGGTGAGGGCGTTGCGAGTGAAGAACTCTTTTGCTCGAATAACGCGGACTGCAAGGCGTACTGCGACAACCCGTCGTGCTTGGAGCAATCTCGCTGCGAAGTAAGCACCAAGATCCGTACGCTCATGCCGTCAGATACGCTGTCCTTTCTGGAAAGTGACTGGCAGGAGCCCAAGGCCGTTCATGTAGTTGCGTTTCAAGATGCGCTCTCGGAGTCAGTGCAGCATCGCACCAAGATAATCTTGGAAGCTTCAAGTGCTCTCGACCCTGACTACGACAGATATCTTTTCGGCGTCTTTGTGGACATTATCGATCGTGATGTGGCTCGCATCGATGCGCGTCTGGACGTCGAGGACCTCCACGAGGGCCAAGCAGCGGCATATTCGCTGCGCCTTTCCTCTCGCCCCTTGACGGTTGTTGCTGTGCAGATCAGCGGGTCGCCGGGCGTAGAACTGTCCGCATGCCCCGAGTCCTCTGTGTGCGAGTTCGTTTTTGGTCCGCAGAATTGGAGTGTCCCGGTTCAAGTCCTCTTCACTGTCCGCGATGACGATTATGCGGACGGTGACGCCGTTTCGAATCGTCGTCAAGTGCACGTTGCGCATCACACCGTAACGGCAGATGAGCGGTTCAAGGGACTTTCGGAGACGTTGATCATTTCTGTAGTGGATGATGATGAGGCTGGGGTCAGACTGTCCTCGTCGTCGCTTTTGGTCAGCGAGTCCGGGGTCGGTAGCTTTTACACGGCGCAGCTCAAATCTCGCCCTCGCGATCGCTTTTGTGCTCGCTATGGCTCGGGCATCGATGTGGACACCTCGCGCCCTTGCGAGACAGATGCGGACTGTATTTTGCCTTTTTCACAGGCGGTGCCTCGTGGCGCGTCTTTTGCGGAAATCATTCGCTCGAACAACGCGCGCTGCCTTCGCGCGAGGTTTGCTGATCTTGGCAGTGGAAGTGACGCCGACGCGCTCATTGCTAGACTCGATGTCAAGGTTCCTGGTGGCTTTTGCTTGATCGGAGTGGCAAAGAAACCCAAGTACAACATGCTTTGCAGCGAGGATACTGACTGCAATCTGGGCCCAGGAGGTATTCGAAGTAGATGTCTTTTGGACACAACGGTCCGTCTCGTTGGCCAGGATGCAAGTTTCACTGCGCTCAACTGGTCGCAACCCGTTCGTGTGCAGGTGATTGCCATCCCGGACCACGTTGCTGAGATTCCGGTTATGCACGTGCCACTGCGTCATCGTGTACAGTCATCGGATCCCGCACATCGTGCCTGGAACACAGATCTGGTGGTTGGCATTACGGATGCAGATATCGCAGGTCTGGTTTTGTCAGCAGAGTCTCTCCACTTTGCAGATGACGCTCTCAAACAATACACTGTCAAGTTGCGTTCCAAGCCTCTTGACGCTGTCCGTGTATCCGTGAGCTTGAGGGCCAAGGGTTTTGAAGTGGTGCATCAAGGTGCGCGAGGTAACAGCGTGCTCCGCTTTGATGCAACGAACTGGGATTTTGCGCAAGTTGTCACGGTGACCGGCCAGAATGGCCTGGCCATGGATGACAAGATCTCGAGCCTGGTACATACGCTATCATCCCGCGACGAGTCGTATGGTCTCCTGGAGTCTGCCGAGGTCCCCATCGCCGTTGAGTCTCGGAGTCGACATGACGTGGTCGTCTCAACGACTCACATTGTTGTGGAGGAGGGCGGCCAAGCTGCTGCTTTCTCAGTTCACCTTGCCCGTCAACCCGAGAACGATGAAGACGTGATGGTCCAGATTCGTCTTCCTGGAGGCCATTGTGAAGCCATTGCTCGCGACGAGGAACCAGCCTTTGGTTCCATGTGTTCCGTTGGCAGCGACTGCGCTTTGGGCAACGAGTGCATTCAAGGTACCAAGGCGTTCGCCAATGCTGACGAGCTTCGGTTCACGGCATCCTCATGGTCAGCGCCGCAAGTCGTCATTGTGCAAGCCTTTGATGACGACATTGTTGAAGCTTTTGAGGATCATGCTCTCATTACCCTCTCTGCATCAAACGCAGCCGATCCGGCCGTCGTTCGCGTGACCATTGTGGACAACGACTTGCCGGGTGTTGCGTGGGATGACACAATCAGCGCCGGAAGGCTCCAGGCGACTGTGGGGCGCCCGAATCGATTCGGTCTTCGTCTCCATAGCAAGCCCTGGACCAACGTGACGATCGCCTTATCCACGGAGGGCGCGCGCGGCAAGGTCTTGCTTTCGACTTCGCGGGTGTACTTTTCGCCAGACGATTGGGACGAAGACCAGTGGCTCGAGGTGACCTCCGATCGTGTGGACTCGTTTCGTGTCGTTGCACGAAGCAGCTCGAAGGACGCGCGGTTCAGTGCAAGGGGCCTTCCCCCACAAAACCTTCTCGTTGACGTTGTTGCTGACGCTCTCGACTCAATCAACGTGGTCTTTTCGGCGAACTCAATTAATCTCGACGAGGGCGAGTCTCAAACGTACTCTTTGCGTCTCCAGCCTACAAGCGCTGGGCAACCTTTTCCTTCGTCCTCTTCCTTTTCGCCTTTGAAAAGTCACGAGGACGCGACAGAACGCTTTGAGCTTACGATTCAAAGCGCGTCGCCGGACCTTGAGGTTTCTCCATCGCACGCTCGGGTGAGCATGGGAGGTACGCTCAATATTACCGTCACCGCTATGGAAGACGTCAAGAAGAGTGGTGTGCAAGACCTTATATTGAGTCACGTGCTCACTTTCGATGGAGTTCAAGAAATTTGGGAGCTTCCCGTATCTGTCGGGGATGACGAAAATGGGGCCGTTTACATGGCCCCTCGTTCGCTCCAACTCAACGCTGTGCAAGGCTCTAGCGTTTCGTACAAGGTGCGATTGGCAGATCACGTCTTCAACCCCTTACGTGTGCGTCCGTATCAGGCAACAGGGCTTTGCGTTGACGCGGACGGCGTCCTCACGGGTCAGCCGTGCGACGGTGTATGTGATTGCGCTGATCTTGGTGTTCCTCGTGTCTTGGTCTCCCCAGCCGCGGGGATTGATCTCAAGCGCGGCGAGACTGCAAGCTTCGAGGTTAAGACAAATCCTGACGCTGCTCACTTTGCCACTGACCTGTGGAAAACCTCATGGGTGACCCTGCTGCATGGATCCGACGACACAATGACATTGCCCACCGTGACGGTGCACTTGCCGAGCACGAACGTGCAGGCGGAGCTCCTTGTCGAATCCGAGGCGCTCCAAGGCTGTGGCGCTGCGCATAGTGCCCAAGTTCGCGTCAAACTTGCAAGTCGGCCGGTCGCCAATGTCGAGGTCCGTGTTCGAAGCACGTCTGGTTTGCTGCAAACGGATGACGAAGATTGTGTCGCAGTGCAATCAAGAGTCGCATACCACAGCTCTCAGGAGAGAGCAATCGTCGGTCTGGAGGATGCTGTTCCGAAGCGTTTGCTGAGCTGGATTGAGGGCACTAACGGTTTTGTCGTGTTCGGGATGGAACGTGAGGTGAGCAAGCTCACGCGGTGGTTGAGCCCCGGTGTCTTTGAGTTCGAGATTTGCTCTGACCCTCTGTGCCAAACAACTCACCAGAGGGTCTCGGGTATCTCAAGCAAGCTTGGAGCCGAAGCATACTTTTTCCCTTCAGCCACGCAAGCGTACATGTTTGCCACGTGGGGCTGCAATGGCTCGGACAAGCGGCCTGGTCTCTCCCTGAGCGAAGATTCGCTGGTGTTTTCTCCTTCAACCTGGGCCACATGGCAAACCCTGCGTGTGGAACTGCTGTGCGGAGAGGGCGCTCCTACTGAGATGGCAAGCATGGCACCATCGCTTCGCCTCGAAACCTTGACGCATGCGTCTAGCGCGTTTCCAGGAATTGCAAAAGACCTCTTGTATGAGAATATCACCACGGAAGTCTCTGTTCGCTCACCTTCTGCGCGCACAAAGGCATTGAAACTGTCGCTCGAGCAGCTCACTCTCTCCAAGTCTCTCGAGGGTGATGCACAGTATTCTTATAGCGTTTCACTCGCCGGGCCACAAGAGGTGCCCGCATCTCTAGGCAAGAATAATGCCTTTGTTCGGGTCCACATCATCCCATCCGTGCATATCTGCAATGGTGTGGTGTGCAGCCCGGCGCTGGACGCGGCGTGCTCGTGTGATTCGACGGCGATCGCGGGTCATGGCGAGGTCGAGGTTTCGCCTTCGGTCCTTGACTTTTCCACGTCGAATTGGAACGTTGGTCAACGTGTGATGGTCTCTGTGCCAGCGAAGGCAATCGACGCCCATTTAGCCTTTGCTCAAGGCGCAGCGTCTCTGGTGCATGTAACCGAGAGTTTGGACCCCATATACAATGGTATGCGGGTATCGTTACCTGTAGTGGTCGAGAAAGCAGGCAGTTCAGGAGTTGCCTTTGATACAAGCGTGTTGTACCTTTCCGAAGATGGGGCGCCTGCGCACGTGCAGGTGACACTGCAAAGTATGCCTTTGGCTGAACGCGTTCAGGTTCGTCTGCATGGCCCGAGTGAGCTGTCCTTTGCACCGGCGGCCTTGGATTTCTTGCAAGCCGAATGGGACACGCCCCAGACCGTGGCTCTCTTGGCCACGCCTTCCGACGCGTCTGGTCTGAAACCGTTTGTTGGCATTGTTTATCCGTCGTCACACTGCTCTGGGGACGCGCTGTACAACCAGGAAGGCCGCGCTGGTCCCGGCGTCGAAGTGGTCGCGATTGATCGAGATTGGGCTGGAGTGTCCCTCAGCGCAGATCGAGTGAGGGTTCGCGATTCCGTGCCGGCTCGTGTTAACGTTAGCCTTACGTCTGCCCCTTCCAGCGAGGTTGTCATACGGGTGGTGATCCCTGAGCGGCTCATTCGCATGCGAAAGGAGGATCCGTGCACTGGAGCAGTAAGCCACGATAACCGCACTGTGTCGCTCTTGACGGCATCGCCCCTAGAGCTCACGTTTGGCGCAAGCAACTGGTCCATCGCGCAAAGTATTGAGCTCATCGATGCATCGCCCGAGGTCTCAGAGGACGTGGCTGCTCACGGTCTGCAGGAAGTACGTTTTGAGGTTTCCAGTGCGGACGGCAATTACAATGGGCCGCTCTTGCGGCGCGACACGTGTGAGCGGTCTGCATGGAGCGTGCGGCATCCGGACCTAGAAGCAGAAATGTTGCGAGGGCAGATGGTGAGCCTTCCTGGCACTTCATTTACGTGCTCGCAGTCCGCGGGAAGCGAGATCTGCTGCCCGCTTGTGAGTGCCCCGGTACTCATCGCGGAAGTGGAGTCTCTGATTTGGGGACCTGCGCCGGCACTAACAAGTGTGAACATGTCGTCGTCAGGCCGTCACCTTATTGCAATGTTTGATCAGCCTGTATCAGAGGCGAGCCAGAGTACTGTGTGCGCTGATATCTTTGCAGGCACCTCAGAGGTGTACACCCGGTGTAGATCCCAAGGTGCGGAGCCAACCTTGCCTGTGGAGACAGCATTTGGCGCGGATGCCGTGTGTCGCTGGATGGATGCGACCGTGGTGTCCGTGGCTCTTGGTGCAGGAGCCCGTGCTATACCTCATCAATGGATTCACCTTGCGCAGCATCGCATTCGTGCTTCATCTCGTAGCCAACGTTTTTCCACGGGCGCTGTTCCCATTCTTCCAGTCGGCACTGGAAGTTCCTTTGGGATATTTGATTCTCTTTTGGTCCCACCTGCACCAGGACGCGTCAAGGTGTCAAAGTCGAGCATGCAGAGTGCGGTTTCGCCCGTGAGACTCGAGTCTTTGGAATGGGCAGGTCTCCATCACAATACCTCTCTCGAGTACTCTTTTGTGGTGGTTCCCTTTGGACGTAAATACGGGGATGAATGTATGAGTAAGACGCGTCTTCCTTTGTCTCATGGCTTTGGCTCTGACCCCGTGCTCAATGCGGTGATTCCCGCTGGGGAGTGGTCTGTCCTTGGCCTGGCACGCGCCACAGCGAATGAAAATGCAAATGCACATGTACAAGGAGAGCATCAGGTGATTGCGGAGGAGTCATGCGTGGCTGCAGGCAAAATCCTTGCTTCTGAAGTTGATCTCGGAAAGCAAAATTTGCGTGACTACATGCGTGACGAAATTGCGGCACATGGTGATGATGGTGACCGCGTTGTCCAGATATTGTCGGTCTGGGCCGCAGAGATCTTTCCCCACTTGCGGGCACCCGCTGGCGTGCTGGATCCGCATTGTTCTTCCAATGCTGATTGCGGGCCTCTTGGTTCGTGCGAAGCAGATTCCAGCTGGACATCCAGACAGCATAACGTTTGCCAATGCCCGCCGTCGCGATATGGTCTCCACTGCGAGCACTTTGCTCCAGCCGAGGATGAGACAATCGCACTCCTCACCAGTATGCTGGAAGCTTTGCGCTCCGGAAAACTTATTGGAAGACCTGCTTTGGCCCTGCTTTCCCAATTTCCGACGAGTCATGCAGACGCAAAGCTTCGTCTCGAAGTGGCAACCATAGCATTGCAGTCCTTGGGTGGTCTCACGCGTTCCGAAGACGCTCTGATCCTCGAGCGTCTTGTTGGATCGACGCTTGATGGCATCAACCGTCGTCTCCTAGAGTCTAAGGTTGGCGTCCCTGATCGACTTTCCGCTTGCGGAACCGAGTCAGCGTCACTCTTGCAAACGCAGGCCATGGTGCCCCTTTTGAAACTGCTCCCACGCGACCGAACATACATGTTCGGAGAGAGTCTCACGGATCAGGACATTGAGGTAATAGCCTCAAATGAGGCTAGTGCTCGACCCTCGAGATCCGTTCTGGCGCATGATCCATTTCTCTGCGAAACGGCCTCGCCAATTGTTGTCGTGCTCGGACAAGAGCCTGGCGACCAGGTTCGTGTGCGAGGACTTCCATCGCTGGGCGGAAAGCGTGACGGACTCGTGTGCATGGGTCGTGGTTCGGATGGCCGGGTTCTGCAGGGGGCCTGTACGGGTTCGTCCGATGACTGTTCATGCACGGTCCCGAACGGGCCTGGAGCCTTTTACATCGGGCTCTTTCATGTTGCGTCTCCGGGTCTAGTTTTTGAGTCAATTTCTGATTACGAAAGCGAGCTCAGTGTACGCGAAGGTGTAACGAGCGAGCTGCGGATCAGACTGGCATCGGCCCCGCATGGTGATCGCGTCGAAGTGTCGCTTGGCGGCTCGGAAGGAAGTGGTGAGGATGGCTCGCTCCGCTGTGTCAATGCACAGGATGGAACTCTCGGTAGGAACTGTGTCCACAGCCTTTCCGATTGCGAAAATCCGCTTGTTGAGTTCTGCGTCTCTGTTACGCCAGCAGGTGATCTTGTCCGGTTTGAGCCCTCAACCTTTGTATTCTCCAAGGCGAACTGGAATGAGGGACAGACAGTACGAATCACCTCCGAGGATGTGGCCCTTGCGGGCCCTGCCACGCGCATTATACAAGCAGTGGCAAAAATTACGACAGCAGACGACTTGCGCTTTTTGAATGTACAAGGTTCAGTGCCGATTACAGTCCATGCTCGTCATCTTGCGAAGCTAAGTGCGGTTCCGAGCACTCTAGCGTTGCAAGAGTCTGATCTTGGGTCTACAACTGTCGTGGTAAAGGTGGGCGCGAAGCCACGCGCTAGTCTTCGGATTGAAGCAGTCTTTGACGATCGCAAACTGCAGGTTTCTCCTCGTTCAGTCAGGGTGGACCCAGCGGCTTGGTCCAAGGGCGCAACGTTTAAGGTGCGTGCCGTCAATGACGATGTGACACAGGCGCTAGTGCAGTATGACGCGGAACTCTCCTTTCAACTTCACCAATCCCAGACCTCGGATGGAGGTCTTGCAGACCCGGTCTTCTCTGCTCTTCTGGACGAGGACGCAGTCGTGAAAGTTCCGACGACAATTTTGGATGATGAGACGTCGGGCATCCTGGTCAATCAGTCGTCTCTGACCCTCATCGAAGGCGGACCACCTGGACGTATCAGCGTACGCCTTACTCAAGCACCTGCTGCGGGCGCCGTTTTTGTACGCGCGGAAATTCGTGATGGCATGTGTCTTTCCGTTGCGGAAGGTCTGGGTGCAGCGCGACAGAGTTGTGCTTCAAGCTCTGATTGTTCGCCAGGATACACTTGCTTTCGCCAGACAGGTGTGCAAGTTGCACCATCGTCACGGAGCGTTCTTCGTTTCGATGCGAGTAACTTTGCCGAGGACCAGCTTATTTCTCTTACGGCCTTTGAGGACGACTTTGTCGAGGGAACGCACGAGGTCAAGATCTTTTTGGAAGTGTCTGGTTCACTGGACGTTTCGTTCTCTCGTGTCGAGTCTGTGCCGCTGCGCGTGACGATTCTGGAATCTGCGTCGGGTCGGCCCGAGCCCGGTCTCTGGGCGCTCGCTGACCCTTTTGGGGGCGCTGAGAGGCGATCTCCAGGCGTCCTTGATGTGGTAGAGGGCGGGCGTCCAGTCCAGTACGGCGTCCGTTTGGCAACCCGACCCCTGGGCGAAGTCGTCGTCGATATTCACGTCGAAAGCGAGAGCGTGGCATCGTCCATGCTCCGTTTGAGCGCTCTCTCGAGTGCGGCAGATGACATGACGAGCAGCTCGGCACAGTTGCGCTTCAACCACTTGAATTGGGACATCTCACAAGCTGTTCGTGTCGAAGCGCACGATGTAGACGCACACTTCCGGGCTCGTCACGATACTGCAACGGTGTTGCATACCCTCGGCTCCTCTACCGATCCCGCATACAATAGAGCGGGCCTGCAGACTGGAGCGAGCGTGGAGGTGAAGGTTGTGAATGACAACGTCCCCGCGCTTCGTGCTGACGTCTCGCACGTTGTTCTGGATGAAGGCGAGATTGCCGGCTTGCGAATCAAACTTGCGGCCGCACCAGGGGCGTCGGACTCCGTGCGTGTCCGTGTGATGGCATCGCACGGTCGTTGCGTCTCGATGGAGATTGGATTCACGGCGACAACGTGCACGGAGAACGCCACATGCCAAGGCGAAAATGGCGGCGAGGACTCGTGGTGCTTTGCCAATTCGCACCTGAGCGCGAGCCCGGAGGAACTTCATTTCACGCATAGTAACTGGAATGTTTGGCAAACAGTCCGGGTTGAGGCTTTGCTGGATCACGTTAATGATGGCGACGCGCTCATGACGAATGTACGATTGGTCAGCTCAAGCTCGAACGCAGCTTTTGATGGCCTTGATCTCGCTGTGGAGGTGAGTGTGGTGGATGTAGACGTCACTGGACTTAGCTTTGTCACAAGCACACTTGGAATGACAGACGGCAGTGGAGTCAAGCAGGAAGCGCTCTTGAGCGTAACCGAAGGCAGCACTGCGCAGTACGCCGTGTCTCTGGCCTCGCGGCCTCTGGCGCCCGTGTATGTCACAGTGCTGCAGTGGCCCCTGCGTAATGATGCCGAAGTGGTCGCCGAGCCGAGCACGATGCTATTCACAGAAGACGACTGGGATGAGCCGCGCGTCGTCGTGGTGTCGCCCCTCAACGATGGCTTGCACTGGCCTTCAAGCAACGTCGAGGACAAGGATGGCTTCCTTGCTTTGCGACACGTCGTGGAGACTCAGGCCGCCGACTTCCGCGACCTTCCCTTTGTGGATCTCGGCGTCAATGTGTCAACCGACGAGGAGCCATTTTTGCGTATCACCTTGGACGATGACTACAACGAGCTGCTTCGCGTCTTTGAACAGGACGGAGACTCTCGCGCCGCGTACTATGAGGTTGTGCTCATGGCACCCCCGCCGTCGGAAAGCATGCCTACAATTGTACACGTCGATGCAGCCTCTGGCTTCTGCACGCAGAGCGTTGCTGGCATCGAGGTTTCACACGTGGTCGTGCGCGATAGCTTTTGCTCCAAGGATGCAGACTGCGAACGGGGCCAGACGTGCTTTACGGGAACAAAGGTTTCTGTGTCGCCAACGGCGCTCGAGTTTACAGCAGAGACGTGGAGCGTCCCGCAGCGGGTGGCCGTGGTCGCGCTTGACGACGATATTGCAGAAGAGCCCATCCATTTGGGACGCATCCGACACCACGCGACACGTCAAGATCTCGACCTCGGGTTCGCAGAAACTCTCTTGGTGGAGATTGTGGACGATGACATGGCGAGTATTGCGCTTGATCGCGACCACATTCATATCGTGGAAGGCGAGGAAGCTGATGTGTCCTTCCAGGTGCGTTTGACCTCTGAGCCGTTGTCTCCCGTGGTGATCGATTTGCTGGTGGAGCCGGAAAGCCACGGCGGGCTTTTGGAACTTTCAACGAGCAGTGTGGAGATCGCGCCTTCAGACTGGGCTAAGTGGCATACTGTGCATGTCCGCGCGCCCGCGGACGACGTCGCTTCAGGCCGTCCGCTCTTACTGCAACTGGCACATCGCGCGGTCTCACTGGACCCCGATTATCGCGCCCTGGAACAAACCTTGATTGTTGAGCGAATTGATGCGCACAATCCTGAAATTCAAGTCATGCTTGGAAGCTCAGACGACCTCGAGGTCTCAGAGGACGGCGCTGCCGTGCAATTTTCTGTGGCTCTCGGCTCGAGACCTCTTGAGCCTGTGCGTCTGCTCATTGATGTTTCTCGCGGGTTCTGCCGCAAGGAAAGCAGTGGCAGCAGGTTGCACGGGGCAAGTTCCTCCGCGTCGCTTCCGGACTTTGGGCGCCCTTGTGGGGCTCGTGGCGTAAATATTTTGCTTCATCCAGCCACACGCAGTGGTCCTCGGGAATGTGAATGCATGCTCGGTATGGGACTTTCCGCAGATCGACGATGGCTTTCATTCACTCCCAACGACTGGGATCTGGCTCAAGTTGTGACTGTTGTTGCCGACGATGACAGCTTTGCTGAACCAGCAACGCACCCTGGCTGGATTCGTGTGGCGCTCGACAGAGACGGAACTGCCGACGCTGTGTACCGGTCGCGCTATAGCGGAGACCATGGCGGTTCGGACGGAATTGTGACCTGGCTTTCTCTGAGCATTGTCGACAACGATGCCGCGGGGATACGTGCAAACACCCAGGCCATCGTTGATGAGCAAATGCAGGAGGTCTATAATTTGGCGCTGATGAGTCGACCGTTCGGAGATGTACATGTTTCGATTGGTGCGAGTGCAGACTTGGGAATTTCGCCCACGTCGGTCGTCGTCTCGCCCGCGGCGTGGAACTCTCCGCAGTCTGTTCACGCGTCGGTGCTTGGAATGGTGGATGGTACTGGAAAGACCTCGCAGAACACGCTGAGAGAAACCACTGTTGAGATCAAGCACACCATCACAGCATCATCGGACCCAGCTTACAAGCAAATGCCATCATTGGTAGAGACTGGACTGCTAGTATCGGGGCGAGCGCCACGACTGCGCATTACTTCACTGGACCAGAAGTCCGACGAGGAAGATACATTTCTTCCTTTGGTCGTCGAAGAGGGTTCGCATGGTGCTTCATTGAACGTAGCACTGAACGCAGAACCCACGGGAGATGTATATGTGTACATGAGCGTCCCCGCTGGTGTTTGCGAGGGTGTCTCAGGCCCTCGTTTTGACCAAGGCTGCTCTCATGATCATGATTGTGCTGCAGGGCGTGTGTGCCGCAAGGAGACGGGGCTGGCTGTCTCGCCGACCCAGCTTCATTTTACAAGGCTGAGCTGGAGTACCCCGCAGGTCGTCACGGTCAGCAAGGCCGGTAACACGGTCGATGAGCGATTGAGTCCCATGCAGGATCATTGGCATGTGGTTCCACTTTCCTGCGGTGTTAAGAGCTCATCCGACGACCAATACGCTGCTGTCACGACTCGCGAGGTGCCGATCCAAGTCATCGATGATGATATGGCTGGCATCGCGTTCCGTGTGGGGGCAAACGGAGACTCTGTGCGCCTGGATGGTTCTCAGCGACTGGACGCAGTCGAGGGTACGGACATGGATCTCAGTGTCGTGTTGACTTCGCAACCGCGTAGTAAGGTGTCTGTGAGCGTGTCTGTTCTCATGCCGGAGGCCGTCGGTGACAGCGCTGGCGCAGCGGAGGGACAAGGACTGTTGGGCTTGGTCGATGCACGAGAACTACGCTTTGATGAGTTTTCTTGGAATGTCTCTCAAAGATTGCACGTGAAGATTCCAGAGAATGAGCTCGTTGACCAAAAGACGCGCATCGGAATTTTGCGCTTCGAAAGCGAGGCCCTGGACGCCTTGTACGCCTTTGAATCGCAGGAAGTGGTTCTCGACATACTTGACAACGAGTGTCGCGTAGGCTCTTGGAGTGCGTGGTCCGTCTGTGATCAGGCGTGCGGGCCCGGCTTCGAGCGAAGACATCGGGATGCATACTTTCCCAATGGCGGTGCAGGCGGTTGCCCATATGAGATGGTGAGTTTGCGACCTTGCAATCTGGGTTCATGCGCCTCGCTTCAGTCAAGCAGCGAGCTGGACTCGATGCTGGAGATTGGCTTTCGGTTTGCAGTCAGCGATGGAGCGCCGGAAGCATCTGCGCACGGACGTGTCTTTGCGGACGCAGCCAGAGCACGCGCTAGAAAAGTGGACGAGTATGTTGCCAAGTCTCTCGGTCTCGACCCCAGCATGGTAGAGCTTGACAGCCTTTCGGAAGTGGCTTCTTCTGTCGAGGACGGCAGCGAGGTCGCGACTGGCTCAACGGTGAGCTTTGCCGTGAGCCTTGTAGTCAATGTTAACGCGAGCGTGGGCGTGCTTGCCGTGGAAACCCGCGCGCGCAGGCAGTTATCCGACCCCGGAAGCCAGCTGAGTCGTGCGATTGGAGGCCGGCTCTGGACTCGCGCAGACGATGTTGTGATTCGCCGTCACAGATCTAGTGAGTTCGCCTACTACTGTGTGGCGTCAGACGCCACGTCAGATGCGCCAACTCACGCGCCGACGCGGGTGCGTGAGATGCACTCTCGAAACGGCGGGCCGGTCCAGCTTGCGACGGAGAATGATTGTCTTGAATGCCAGTCGAGCGTTGTTCAATATTGCTGCCCGCACGGTGCCACGTCGAACGGTACGTGTCTGGTCGGTCTTGACGATGTGTCGATGGCGTTTTGCAGGCGCAGTCTCGTCCCTGCGCGAACTTGCGCCGCGGCTGCACCGTTTTCATGGAAGCTCATTATTATGTGCAGTACAGCGGGCCTGCTTGGAGCCGTACTGATGCTCTTTGTGTACTTGCAGCTGCGACCGTCGCTATGGCATGGCCAGCAGCGACGCAAGGGCAAGCGCAAGGGTCGCAAGGGCGAATGGCCACGAGGCGCTCTCTTGAGTTCCTTTTGGCAATTTTTTGGTTGGTCAGCTGCCGTGGAGGATTCGACGGAAAGCGTGAGCAAGGGTAGCACCAGTGGTGGGACGAGGAAGCACGGGCGTTTCGGAACACAGCTGTCGGCGTCCGTGGACTCTACGGAACTTCCGAGCGAGTCAGCTGGGCGCAGCGAAGCCTTTTCTGAAGCATCGGAGGCGGATGAGCGCACAAGTTTGCTGGATTCTTCGACAGCGGAAGCTGATTCAGAAAGGTTTGCCCGTCTTTTCGTTCAGCAAATGGCGCCTTCAGAAGGGATGCTTGTACCTGGTGCGCGAGTGGTGGTGTTTTATGATTACGACACTAGCTACTACACGGGCAACGTCTTGCGGCAAAACGGTCTTGACGGGACGTATGCCATTCTTTTTGACGATGGTGACGAGGATGATGCGGTCGAGCCTGGAGCGATCCGATTGCTGGCAGACCTCGTCACGCTGCAGACGTCTGGCGCAAAGCAAAAGTCCAGTACCGGGACGCTCGCGCTTGAGGATGCTCATGCAGCTTCAGCTTCGGCTTCCCCGCCATCGGCCGCTTCGGGCAGGGGCGTTTCCCCCAGGAATACGCTTCCCATCACGACGGGTGACATTGTCGAGGTTTTGAATGAGAGGAACGACCGTTGGCAACTTGCACGCGTCATGGAGGGCACGCGTAATGCGCACAACGAGCACTTTCGCGTGGCCTTCGATGATGGCTCTGTGGAGGCAAACGTTCCGCGGGAGCGTGTCCAGCGATTTCTGCCGGTAAATACTCCCGTTCGCGTTGTCTATGGTGGCGTTGGAGCGGCCTTTCAGGGCGTCGTTGCGGCCATTGTTGGAGATGGGCAGTACATTGTCCGGTTTTCGGATGGCGCAGAGGAACCTCTTCCGCGTCAGTGGCTAAATGCAGACGATGGGAGCATGTCTGGTGCGGACGATTCCGAACTAGAGCACGATCTGCTGAGTTTTCTGCTTCGCGGATCCGGTGCAGACGATGAGCGCGAGATCGGCTCGCAGCATCAGATCGAGGGCGGTCGTTCGGGAGCAGGAGCAGGAACAGCATCCGCAGCAGCGTCGCTCTCAGACGCCGTGGACTCGGGCCGCGTCTTTGAAGCTCTTGAGAGCGACTCTTTCGAAGTGCGTCTCGACTCGCGGCAAGGCCTTGGGCTCAAGCTCGGGATGCTTCGCTCGCGTCTTGTGGTGGTGACTGGCTTTAAGCCACTCGAGAATGGGGACGTCGGTCCTGCAGAAGCATGCGGCAGACTACGCGTGCGAGACGTCCTTTTGCACATTGACGGCGAGTCAGTGCACGGTTTGAACTTTGCTGCTGTGGCCGCAAAGATCAAGCAAGCGCGACCTACGGTGAACCTTCGCTTTGGCCGCATCGAAGGGGCCTCTCTTCTCTTGAACTCTTGAAGGGAACTCTTTCCCTTGATAGTGTTTCTCAAGTGACGGATGATGAAGAATGCTGCCTCTCGCTGCGCGCAGCGAAGCACAAGGCCTCGTTTGTTCTTCTGCCCAACGGAAAGAAAACGAAGAAGAAGACGAAGAAGAAGAAGAAGAAGAAGAAGAAGAATATTTCTCACAATTTATAAAGAATTTTGAATCTAAAATCAACACTAATTTTCATTCAGCAAACGAATGAGGGCTGGAACCTTGGTGAAGGTTTCGAGTGGAAGAAGTAGCAAGGCAGCCTGCGCCTTTTTCAGGTCTTGATCAAGCCTGGTGAACGCGCTAAGCGAGAGGAGGTGGCTCATCAGGAGTGCAGCTATAAGAATGACCGTGCCAATGATCTTGACCTGCTTTTCGTGAGCCACTGCCTCAACTTCTTCAGCATAGTAGTTTTGCATCGCATCAAACTGCTTGCCAGAGATGATAAGGTGTGGCTCGAGATTGAGGACGGCCAGTTTCTTCTCGTTGAGTGAATTTAGGTCTTCTGATGAACCCGATGCCAAGTAGGTCTCTTCAGCCTCAATGATTGACTTCATGTCGAGCAGCCAGTGGTCAAAGGCAAGTGCCAGGCCATGGCGCAGGTGCTCGAGTCCAGAAAACGTTTCGTCGGCTGCCGAAAAATTGGCTAGAAATCCTTCGCAGGGAACCCCACAAGTATTCTCAAAGTAGAGCTGAAACTGGGGGCCGTCCGTGTATGTGAAGGGAGGCAAATAGCTCGCTTCATCGCCATAGCGGAGCGCATAGTCTACGTCCAGAAGTTCCGCGTAGAGTGCCTTCATGCGCGCAAGGCGAGACTCCCCAGATGCAACTCGTTCCCAGGCGAGAACTTCGGAGGGGTGCACAGCCCAAAGGTGGAGCAGGCTCGCTGTTGCGGCTTGCAGGCCCGCAGCGTATACTACGGCTGCTCGAATCCTCATTGTCGACTCTGCGTTCATCTGAAGGAAGTAATCTGTCCCGTAATAAGCCATAACTGTCCAGAACGAAATGCCGATATGAAAATTAAGGAAGACCGTGCGAAGGATGCGCACAGTGAGCGATTCATTCTTGATGAGCCGCTTCTCAGTTCCGACGGCATTCCCTTTGCCTCCAGATCTTGCTGGGGCCACTTTGACAGAGGCAAAACCCTGCGGCTTCTTCTTGATGGCCATATCGGGAAGACGCAAAGGTGCGACCGAAGCTGGCGACCGTCTTTGCGAAGAGTACTTTGCTTGAGAGTCTGTGGGTTCCAAGGCGTCGCTGTGCTCATGCGAGTCTTTGTTTTCTGCGCGTCCGTCGGAGCTAAGCTTGCGCTCAAGCGAACCATTTGACCCATCGTCCTCGCCCATGCTTTCGTGTCCCTCAACACCTTCATCATCGAGATCGTTTTCATCTTCGTTCGTCAGATCGGTTTCTTGCTGCGTTTGGAGCTGCTGCAAGCGCCTCTCCGTTCGATTGAGTAACTTTTTGCAAATATCTTCCGGGATTGCAAGGAAAGCCTTTCCGACATGCTTCTTGCGCCTGTCGTTGCTCAGAAACATGGGCAAATACCCTTTGAAAAAGTATGCCAGAAGAAGGCACCCGACTGTGGCGAGAATGATGGTCTCCGCGAGATGGAAGAAGTCAAGGGTGGCAAACGCCTCATCGCGAAACTGTCGCGCGAGATTTTCCAAAGTGTCCGAGACCTCGAAGGGGCTGTTGTTGATGATAAATTGGCACGATTCCTCACACTCGAGCTGATCCTCCTCAACATGGTTGTTCACGTGCGAGATGTACTCGAGCATTGCCACGTGAAAGCTCAGGTTCCGATAATAATCCGCATCGATTGTACTGTACACGAGAGGATCGTTCATGAGGCCGTCGAGTGTTGAAATACCAGATCCTTCTACCGCAGCGACCAACTCTTGATGGTCCAGCTTGAGCTCCTCGGCGAAGTCGAGAAGAAGGGCTGAGTCGTCTACGGGCGTCCGCTCATACACAACGCCGCTCACTTCAACGGAAGGGAAGATCTTCATGAGCACCGTAAGGCTGCTCGCCACGACGAGGTGCTGAGCAAAATGCGCGTGCTTTACCATTGACGAAAGATCGAGGTATTGGACCAGAATCTGCGTCTTGAAAACTGCCTCGGCGATGGTAAAAATGGTAAAGAAGATAACGAAACGCCGAGCAAATCGTCCAAATCGTTGCAAGTTGGGGTCCTTGCGCTGCAGCTTACGCATGACCCGGCGGTGGACTTGTGAGATTTCCAGACCGCGGCTATCAAGCGCACCTGCTGAGCTCTCGCCAATGCTTTCACCAGCGCCACGCGATCTTCGGCGATTACCGCCACCACGTCGTGAGCTGTTGTATGAGCCGACGCTCTCGTTACCAGATATTCTCGAGACATCTTTCTTTTGCTGCCTTTTTCGTCCCCTGGAGCCTGCTGAAATGGCAGAAAATTTACCCGAGCCCAGCGGATTGACGCGCTCGTTTGCTTCTGCATCCTGGTAGGATCCTTTCGAGACGCGGGGAGATGCCATTTCCTCGCTGACGTTGGATTGTCCGTCATCTTCCTCACCGACTTCGGACTCGGACCCGTCAAACTCGCTATTGTCTTCCTCATCACTGACGAGCGTGGACATCTTAGTCTCTTCCTTTGCGGGAGTAGAGCTGTTTGCAACGGAGGGAGATTGTAACGCGCGGCTTCGTCCCGTCACGGATGCGTGGCCAAAGAGGTTCTGATCAGTGATGGCATGGAAAGCAACCATGTAGATGGAGACATGGAAGTTGACGGTCGAGTCAACTTTGTTCTGATATTCGATGAGACGAGCGCTGACCTTGAAAGCCTGAGCATTCAGGGTTGCCTCGCGCTCCTTGCGGTACTGTACTGAATTGTCTTCGTCGTCAAAGAAGTCGATGAGGATGTCAGAAATGTGAAGGTTCATGGCAAAAACGTCGCTTTCGTCAAAGCCGAGAGCCTCGCAAGCATTCTGCGTGAAGGACGTGACGAAGCCAGTCTTTGCGTCGACCATGAGGAGGTGCTGACCAACCGGTTGCGGAACGCGTTTGAAGCGACCAATGAGAATGAGCTCGCTATTTGTGTTGGTACTTGGCGTGACCTCAAAATCCGTGGCCATGATGTATCCCTTTCCGTGCATGCCAAAGATGCGGCGCGTTTGCGTTGCGAACTCACTGTCCGTGGTGATGAACTGCTTGAGGAACATATCGTGCATCTCTGCAAACGGTGAGGGGCAGAGAATGCTTACATTGCGACCAATGATTTCGTTCTTGGAGAAGCCGAAGAGGCTGCACATGGCGTCCGAGACCTCGAGGACCTGACCGAGCGTACTCGAGTTGCCACTAATGGTGGCCACTGCGGACCCATGGCCTTCGTCGAAATTGTTCGCCGAGGAAAGCTCGCGCTCGAGAGCGATAGCAGACTCCCGATCGTTCATGACGTAGTAGTAGTAGAGTGCATAGAGACGGAGACCCTCGCGATTGGAGCGCGAGAGCTTGCGCAAACGCGTTAGATGGTACCTGCACTTGGAAGACTCCTCGTGCACCTTTGCACCTTGCTGAAGAATTTGGCTGAGCGTACAATTGCCGTGCGTAATCTTTTTCCAAAAGCTCGTCGTGTAACGAAGGGTCGAGATGAGAGACTTGCGAGCCTCGGCAAGATGCTGATCGAGCTGAACAAAGGAGACAGATCCGGACGAGAAGGTCTGCGACTCAGCGTTGCGCTTGTTGTGGCAAAAGAGAGTAAAGTCGAGATCGAATGGGAGTTGCGACTGACGTACACGCGTCAAGAGGTTGAGCGCAAAGATGATACGATTTCCAGCGCTCGAAGCAAGAAGGCTCACGTACAGACTGATGTACGGATTGTCGGGAAGCATTTCGAGGGCGTGACGATACGCCTTCTCAGCTTCACCACTAAAAGCAAACTCCTCGGTAGCATGAGCATTCTGGTGCAGCAGACGGAGGCGAGTCTCAAGCAGGTACGGGCTCTGCGCAAAGATGTTCTCGGAAGAGGCCTTGAGTTTTTCGATGCGATGGTAGACGAGGGCAATAACTGAAGTAATGACGAAGGTCGTCGGTACAGCCAAGAGGAGGAACGAGCTGTTATCAGTAGCATCGTTGACAGAGTTGGCAACGAAGGCACAAATTCCGCCCCAAGCCACGAGCGCCCCGCTTGCGGCTGCAAAGACGTTCCACTTGATGTTGTAGAAGGGAAGAAAGTACCAATAGCCGCCCATGATGATGAGTCCGCAAATAAAGATGATGGCCGCGAGAGCGTTGGAGGCCGCACGTGTGACAGTCGACTGCACTTGCGTCTGCTTGGGAAGCATGAGCATGTACAAGATCGTGCAGAGGGCGCGCATGAGCGTGACGAGGCATTCCACACGTCCGTGAGGCATGGCAAAGAGCTTGTTGTTGCGACCTTTGATTGTGTAGGGGCTTTGATTGAAGACCACGAGAGCGTAAATGGAGGTTGCAATGACATGGAATGCCAAGACGAGACACGCGATGCTCTGCTCCACGACGTAGCCAGAACCTTCGCAAGTGAGAATGTTTGACGAGTAGGTCATGTCGCAGCGCAGAACTCGCAACAAGACAACGAGTATCGGGATCTGCAGGACTGTTTGGTTGAGCTTGAAAAGAAAGTCTACAAGCGGGGCAACGAAGGAATAGCGCGAGGTGTTGTTCATGTCATCAAGACCCATGAGACAGACACCGACGATCATGACCATCACCGAAACTCCTGCTGTCACCATGAGACTGAGCATGGCAAAGTCGCTCGAGAGAGGCATAAAACCAAATGAAACCACACGAAGAGCGGGTTCTATGACGTCCACGAGAATGTGGTGCGTGCTTGACGCGGTCTGGATCGCGACAGCGAAATAAAGCATTTGCAGGGTGGTAATGGCGGTGCTCAAGTAAAAGAATCTCTCTGCAGTCGTGATGTTTTGGTTGATCTGATACAGTCCACCGTACCCGATCCGCCGCGCCTTTTCGATGACGCTGACATGTTCCTTGTGCACGGTTGTTGCATGAAGGTCCATTCTATGGTAAGAACGAGAGTTTGTTTTTTGTTGCCGTGAGTATCACCAGGGGCTTCTGGCAGGTGGCGAGAGGTTATACTGTCAGACCGAGCGAATGTCGAGCGCACTCCTTGTGCTTGTCCTTTCGTTTACGAGCCAAACAAAGCTTGCGTACGTGCCTTCCTATGAAGACGAACTTGCGAGCGTGCGGAAACAGCACGGCGCAAGACGCAAGCAAGCCAAGGCCACTTCACAAGGCGCGCGTGGCCCTGCTGCTATTGCCAGTATGCTTGGCGAGAAATAGCGCGCCTCTGCTCGCGAATTGCGTCAGAAACGAAACGTACTCGCTGGTGGGAGATTGTTTGATACACAGAGGCTATTTTGCTGTCAATCACTAGTTGGTCATTACTGTCAGTTGTACAGACCAAAAACGGTGTTGTGCTGAGCCGTGGCTTCTCGCAAGAGGGGCCAGTTTCCTACAACATTTACGTCTGACAACAGCAAACTAGCAAATCTGGGGCAAAACGGACACATACCCGTTCATTGCATGACCCTTCGTGACCCTGACATCCGTTCAGTCGCATTTGCTTGGAGTCAATCAGATAGTCGTTACCAAAGTTCCTCACACCATAGCTCCTCTATCGTATATCCCTGACTCCTTCCCTCTTGCTTCCTTCAAGACGGCTCGACTGCAGTCTGCGGAGCAGGCTCCGCAGACTGCAGACAGTCAACGGAGCGTACGTGTTAGGAAAAGGTAGCACGACGTGAGACGTGATCTGCGGCGATCGTTTAGCCACCCCTCGCACGAGCATGCTGGTGTGATTGCGCCGTTCAGTAGGTCTGGTTCAATTCCCCCTCCCCCCCCCTCTTCCCCTCTCCCCCCCCAAAAAAAACCGTCATGTCGCCAGATGTCCGCGTCGCCAGATGTCCGCGTCGCCAGAAGTTTGCATCACGAGCCGCAGATTGAAGCAAAGTCGCCAATTCACCGGCCGCAGCCTGTGAAGCTGATTCCTCAAGTCCTCGCGCGACCGCCATGCTGCCAAGGCCCTGCGGCCACCCTGGCCAGGGACACAACCCCTCAACGGCTCAATTTTTTAATGGTCGATAACTAACCGCAACGACCACCCCTTTTGAGTCGCTCGGATCAGCAACCAAGCTAGAGACGCCCTACAATCAGGTACTAAAAGGAAACTTGATGGGTGCAAGAGGTAGTTTGGTGGGTGCAGAGCGGCTGCTTGGCAGAAATTTCATTCGGACTTCCTGCTATAGACTGGTGATCCGTGGTTTCGCATAAGCAAACAATCTCCGGAGGTCAGCCGCGGGCCTCACCATACTCTGTCACTGCTACGCAGTCTATATGATTTGAATTCTTTGTGACGAAGCTGGCAGAATTTTCAACGACTTCACCACGTTGCGGCGGGGATCGGAGCAACAATTCTGTTGTTGGCCTCGCTGAGCTACTCCCCCCCCAAAAAAACCACCCACGTACATTTCTTTCGCTATACGCCTAGGGTTGTTGGATGTGGGTCCAAGGCCTTGAAAAGGTTAACTAACACAGACTTGAGGCCATATTCCCCATGTCCTTGCTGCTAGATCATTAGGCCTTGGGCCAACGTGAGGTGGCCCTGGTGGCAGTTTCAGGACATGCATCGCATGAAGGAAGCTGAGAGAAAGTCTTGTTCGCGGATGCACACGTGCATTTTCCCAAAGTTTCGGTCTTTCGCTCAAAACATGGAGGCTTCTCCCAGGTATGTGAATTGAGCGCGCAGAGAAACTTTTCATAGAAAAGAGAAAGAACGATTCGCAGTAGGAATAAATCGTTCTTTTCATCCAAGTTCGAGGTTATCACGCATCCCGTGGCGAATTCATCGTCTCTTGTCAAAATGAGTCAGAGAGAACCGCTCAAAGTTGCTAATCTTGGAGCGATGCGGCTTTGAATATTCGCAAAGCCTGCGTCAAGAAGTTGGCCTGCCTGGACCTATGCGGGAAGACAAGACACAAGTTTGCTGCCATTCACTACCACCACAGGATCAAGCTTGGAGAGAGAAATTTCTATACTCGCAATCAGAACAACAGGCAGACAATTGCATCAACATGTACGTTTCGAAGTAATTTTTCACAAGACGACGCACTTGCTATCCTTTTTGGGCTTCGCGGTCTGCGTCAGAATGACACAGCGGATGGCCTCGTCAAAGACGGCCTTGAGGCCAGCCTGCGTCAGGGCCGAGCACCTGTACATTCCACCGAAAATAGCGTTTGAGATCCCGAGCCAAGCAACACAGAGGGTAAAGGTCGTTTGATCGATCGATTGATCAGTCAAAAGACGACACGCATCAAACAGAGTCAGTCAGTAAGTCAGTCAGTCTGTCGGTCAAATGTCAAGGATATCCGCTGGAGATAGCGCAAGCGCGTGCAACTTACTCGAGATATTTGTAGGCGCCAATCTCCTTGGCAAGCTGGTAGCCCTGGTCGTCCCGAATGGGGGCCTGGCCCATGCTCTTGAGCCTGTTGATGGTGTCCGGATCGTCACGGAGATCGAGCTTGGTGCCAACAAGAATGAAGGGGACGTTGGTCGCGTGATGTGCAATTTCGGGTCGCCACTTGGTCTTGACGTTTTCGAAGGACGATGGGCTGATGATGGAGAAGCAAATAAGGAAAACATCCGTCTGCGGGTAGCTCAGAGGCCGCAAGCGGTCGTAGTCCTCCTGACCTGCAGTATCCCAAAGACCGAGGTTGATGGGCTTGCCGTCGACCATGACGTTAGCGCTGTAGTTATCGAACACAGTCGGGATGTACTCGCCGGGGAAGGCATTGGTCGTGTACGAGATCAGCAGGCAGGTCTTGCCGACAGCGCCATCGCCAACGACGACACACTTGATGTTTTGCATCGTGTCTTTGTGCTTTTGGCGGTGGGGTCCTACTTTGGGTGCTTTCTGTAGTCAAGAACTCTGTGGGTCGCGAGAGCACCGGTTTCTCTCTATCGTCAGTCGTCAAACAAAACTTCTCCCTTTACATTGCGCCTCCGCTCACTCTCCTGGCTCGCGATAAGGGTGTGCACGCTGTACGAGCGAGGGAAAGAGAGGAAAGAAAGCACGCGCGGGCGCCTCATTCGAGGCACATGCGGGAGAAGAAAGGAAGGCGATCGTAAGAACGTTCGTTATCCTCGTCTCTCTCTCTCTCTCTCCCCATGAAACCATCGCCGGCAAACGACATGTCTTCGCTCCGTGTGCCTGCGAGCGTGCCAACGCACGTCGTCTCAAGGGCAGAGCAGTCGAAGTCGGTCGGTCGGTCGCGGGGTCGGCCATTCACTCCTTTCCCACGCAGAGAGCCTCCCTCGTTCTCGCGCGCGCAGACACGCAGGCGGGATTATCGGGCGGCCTCCGCGGCAACGTCCTCCTGCTCGAGCCCGCGCTGCGCGTCGAGCAGCAGCAGCAGCAGCAGCAGCGGCGGCGGCGGCAGCGGCTGTGCAAGGGAGCGAGCGAGCGAGCGAGGTCTTCGCCATCCTCCTGTTCAAAACCATCCTCTTCTCGGTGCATGCAGCGTGCGCATCCCTACCGTCCGCGCGGGCGCGACGGCGCGAGAGCGCGGGCAGCGAGAACGCGGCGGGCGGGTGGTGGCGGTGCCTATGGGTCGACGTACCTTGCGAAGCGCGGCGGCGGCGGCGGCGGCGGCGGCGAGGGTGGCGAGCGAGACTGCTGCCTCGTCCGTGCCTCGCGCGCGCTGGCCGCCGCTCCCACTGGGGACCTGTGCGCCGACTGAGAGATCTGGCGCACTCTGGCGTCCACTGAGGTGCGTCTCCGAGGCATACCACTGGGGTTCTGCAATAATCTGTAGAGAGTAGGTCTGTATCGGCTCGTAGATCGAGGAGGCAGTGAATAAGTAGGGCGTTGTGAGGGCCTGGGAACTTGCAATCAGTGCGAAGTGCGGCCGCCCCCCTCGCCGTGGGCAGGTGGACAAATCTTGCCATGTATACCTTCACTGAGAAACGCTGGAGACAGTGGTGCGAGACGTACTTGAGAGGGAGCTGTGGATATGGTGTGGTTAACACCCCCCTACCCCATGAAACCGTATAGGCCAGGCAAAAGCAGTGTTTACAGGGACTATGAGCGCACCCCCCCCAGCTCAAGATCAACTTTGCCATTACCATGATTGCTTTTCTCGCGCCGACCAGGCGGACAGCTCCCTTGATAACAAAGTATATTCTTGGTTAATTGTTCCAAAAAGCGTTGCGTAGGTGAAGCGTTGCATGCAAGTACAGACTGGCACCGGGGCTGGCTCCAATGAGGGATAAAGATATAATTTACTTGCGGCGGGTAGTTTTTCTCATTTGTAGCTGTCGGAATCTGGTGTATACTACGCATGTATAGTATGCGTTAGCGCCAAGAAGGGACGATCTTCAAGGAGATCGGGGACGCTTTGGAGGACGCAAATACGTACGCACGCGGGCAGGCAGGCAGGCGGCAGGCAAGCAAGCACGTGAGCACGCCAAGATGGTGCTCGTGAGCGTGGGGTCCGAGACAGGCGCGATTGGCCAGGTGGACGTACGACGCAACGACCTCGTGGCCGAGGTGAAGGCGCGGCTGCTGGAGGAGTGCTTCCCGGCGTGCCGGGGCAGGATGGTCGCGCTCTCGTACAACGGGAGAGAGATGAAGGACGAGGATAGCGTCGGAGACTATGGCGTGCACGATCTGACGGCAGCACGCTTCTTTCTAGCCATCCCGGCGAACCAGCCTTACGGACAGATGGACTATGTCAAGCTGTCGAAAGCGCTCGTGGAAGAGGGCCGCAAGCGGCCAGCGGCAGACTTTTTCCAGCCAGGGGACGCTTGGGAGGGTCGCTGGACGCACGGTGACGAATATCTCGAGTATCCGCCTGTGGACGTGAATAATCGGTGGTCTGTTGTCCCGCCAAGTTCTTCGCGCGAGCTCGCACATAGCCCTGCCGTGCGCGGTGTCCGTTCTGCCGCAACCGCCAATGGCGACGCAAGTCGATCCCGTCCTCGCCGCCCGGCGCCCACATTGCAACCATCTCAAGAACAGCAGCAGCAACAGCAACAACGAGGTCAGGTGGAAGGTCATTCGCAGCATTCTCTTCCGGGCGAGATGGCCGAGGGTTCGAACACCGTCACAAAATACAGCGGGCTCTATCGCCATGTTCCAGAGCGTATCCGTCGCGTCCACGAGGAGCGCGAGCAGAAGGAGCGCGAACATCGCTTTCGCCGAGCACGGCAGGGAACCGTGGCATCGGATGATGCGACAGCAGACTCGGATTCGCAGCATGGCGGCGATGCGGCAGGACGCGGTGCGCCAGGGTCCGGACCTTCTGGCGCCTCTGCAGCAGCAGCCGCAGCTGCCGCAGCTGCCGCGGCATCGGGAAGTGGACCAGTGGGTCGCGCGTTCATGAGTCTGTATACGTGCCGCGTGGGTGGCTGTGACTTTGGCCTAATTCACAAGGCCGAAGGCAAGTGGGCAGGCATGGCCGGTTTCTTTACGTCGAACCTGGAGGCCCACCCCGCAGGAACCCATGCATGCAGCAGTCGCGTGGCTTTTCTTGCTGATCGTGGATGCTGGGTTGAGCGACAGCGTCTTACAGGCGCATCGGGTGTCTCTTCGCACTCGACATTCTTTTACGTTCCGCAGGCCGACCATCTTGCGCACGTTGACACGGATCTGCCCGAGCTTGCGCAGATTGCGGTCATCAAGCTTCGCGAGGTTGGAGCGCACGTGCTGGTCTTGACGGCCACGCACACTGCGACGGGCCAGCCGTTGCTCTCCGAGACGATCACTTTCAGCGCAGACTTTCAATCTCGCGTGCGAACCGGGCAGCGTTTCGATATTAGCGGACAGCTCAAGGGTAGCTACATTTCCAGAGAGCGCAAGTTCATCGACGAGGACTCTGGTGCTCTCGAGCCGTACTTTAACTGATTCATGGCATCTTATCTATTCTTGGCCTACCGCGCTCGCTCAATCACGCGATTGCGGTGAGGCAGATGTTCTTGTGAGTGTCTGGGAGCGCAACTTCCGGACTCGATCCACCCCGCTTCGTGTGACGAAACGAGAATTCGATAAGGGTTCTGCTTTGGTTTGGTTTGCTCAGCACGCTTGTTCTCAACAAGACGAGCGTTCTCCATGGGTATTCATCCGCACGTTTCTCAGCAGTCTGTTGTGTTGAAGATGTTTGACAGCTGTTTACTTGCATACCACATGAAAGATTCAAAACGCATCAGAAGTTGTAAATGCAAAATGATTTTCAAAATACAAATTCGCAAGGTGTTCAAAACGCGTCAAAAGTTGCAATTCCAAATGCAACAAAATTCAAACCCTTGCAGGGCCCGCAGAGGCGGCGTACGAGCACTCAAACCTCGAGACTGGACCATGGAGGCAGCCGCGGTGCGCGTCGTCACGCGACTCGAGGCCATGCAGCTGCTTCGTGCGCTGGTGGCGAGCGTGATGGCAGACGGCGTCTTGGAACTCCCGAAACAAGCGCTGCACGAAGTTGACCCAGACGGAATCGTTCGCGTGTACGCTTCGCCGGACGAGGCGACGATTGTGAGCCCCGGAAGGAAGCTCGTGCAGTTCATGCGACTCGTGGACGTTGTCTACGGAGGTCTTGAGCAGCGACGCGCAGCAACGCTTCGCGATGTCTACTACCTTTTAAAAGGATCACGAAGCGGGTTTTCGAGCTATGAGGCCTGCGCCAAGGCCGTGCAACAGTTGTCGTGGCGCCTCGGGGTACCACGCTTTGTGCTCGGGATCGTGGCGCACAGCAAGGGAATTGTACTTGGCCCCGTGGTGATTTCGACACTCCAGAGCCATGGACCTGGATCGGAGGCGAAGTATATGACCGAGTCTGCATGGAACGCCAGCATCCTTGTGCGGCACCACGTCCTTGTTCCAGGTCAGACTTCAATCGCCGCGCTTCCGAACATGGCCGAGCCAAGATTGGTGCTGGTGGTGGAGAAGGCGGCCGTGTTTCATCAGCTGGAGCAAGCAGGCCTCCACCGTCGATTCCATTGCGTGATCTTGACGGGTCGCGGGATGCCTTGTCTGGCAACGCGTGCCTTTCTCAAATGCCTCTCGCTGCAATTCCCGGCGGCCCCAATTTTAGCGCTCGTGGACTGGAACCCCTTTGGTCTCGGCATTGCCCTCGCGTACGCGCACGGGAGTCTCTCCGAGGCCGAGAGCTACCTTTGGGCGGTGCCTCGAGTCCGCCTGGTCGGTCTCTCGGGTCTCGACGTGGAGCGCATGACGACCTCGTCCCTGGATGCCGCGGGCCAGCCGCTGACGGCGGCAGATCTCGCTCGCGCCGAGGGTCTCCTCGACCTGCACGCCTCCTCGGACGTGGCCGACGTCCCCAGGGAGCTCGGGCTCATGCGTCAGCGCGGGCTCAAGCTCGAGCTCGAGGCTGTGCAGATGTGCGAGGGCCGCTACAAGGCGGGACTCCTCGCCGACGACTGGCTCCCGCGCAAGCTGGAGGCGGCCCTCGCCCTCGCCCCTTGGCCGTCGCCTTCGCCGTGGCCGCCGGGATTCTCAGGGCCCTCGCCGGCGGCAGCAGCACCGCCCGCGCGCGAAAGCCGGCGCGGCCTCGAAGACAGCGGCCTCGCTGACAGCGGCCTCGCTGACAGCCCTCGGTCGGCCAGCGGCGGCGCTGCAGAGAGCCCAGCGCGGGTCACCGCCAACCACAGCTGCGGCCCACAGGTCCGTTGGAGCTTGCCGCCTCGCGCGTAGTTAGTAGTGCCTGCGGCCACGGGGCAGAACTTGAACGAGACCTGGGGCCCGGACTCTGCTCGATCGATCCGCGCGCGCAACATCGATCAATCGCCTCGACGCTTCGACTTGATCGATCGTCCGCTTGTCTGGCTTTGGCGGCGCGGAGGAGCGAGCGGGGCAGACACGCAGGCCTCCGCAGGCAAACGGGCAGACGGGCAGAGAGAGCAGAGCAGCGAGAGAGGCAGGAGGGGCGAGGGCGGCGGGAGGCGTGTGCTGCCATCGGGCAGGTAGGCAGGCAGCCAGCCAGCTTGCCACCGAGCCTGGCGTGGTGTCGGTCGGCGAGGAGATCGAGTTTTTAGCCAGGCTCGCGCGGGACCGCCACGCCGACCGGCCTGCTTCCCTCCCTCCTCGCTCGCTTGCTTGCTGGCTGGGTGGCTAGCTGGCTTGCCTCGCGGCGCGGACGTGCGTTCAGACGGCTCAGAAATCAAAAGCGAGCAAGTGCATTGATAGTGAGTGAGAGCAGCAGTGCAGTTATTAGCACCGGTGTGTTTGAGGAGACAGCTGGCTTCTCTTGCCTACCTTGTTATTATTCTACTACGTTGTACGACTCTGCTCTCTGCTTGGTTTGGCAGGTTGGGTGATCAATCTATACTCCCTAAGCGAGCGCGTGTGGCCGGGGCAGACGCGGCAAGCACGGCGGCACCAACCTCAAAATCAACGTGACGAGCGAGGGCAAACTGACGACGACGGAGAAGGAGGGCGAGGCCGGGTGATTCTTGATCGAGCGATTGACAGACTGTGAAGCGGATTCGAGCGGAGACCGCACCAAACAGGCAGAGCCAGAAGAAGAGGTCTTGGCATGACGTCGACGGTGACAGAGTCGAAGGAGGCCATGGAGGCGGACGAAAGCAAGATGGAGGTGGACTTCGGCAAGACGAGTCTTGCGCATGTGCAAGCGCCTGAACACCTTGTGAGCTTTAGCAACGAGTTCGACAAGGTGCGGCGCTCGCTGCAACACAGTCTGGAAAGAGAACATTCGTACTTGCAGCGCATCAAGGAGCTCAAGGCGCGACTGAGCGAGACGAACAAACAGCTGAAAACACGCACAGCGGTGGCAGAGTCGCTGGAGCGTCAAGTCAAGCGTCTCGACGAGGAGCGTTGTCGCGCGGTGCGGTCCGAGACTTTTGCGCTCGAGCGCGAGGACAACACGCGCCGAATCATGCTCTCGCTCAAACAGCAAGTTGCCAATCTCGAGTCGCGCATCCATCATCTCGGCGGCCAGAGCAACACGCAAGCGCTAGCGGCCGCGCGTCAGCGATTCGACGAGAATGCTGAAAAGCGCGCAGAAGAGCTTCTCTTTAAGCGCACAAGGCAACACGTGGGTCCAGGGTCACCTTTTGATCAGTGGAAGCGTGTCTACGAGCAATGGACGCCGAGTGCGCCGGGAGACGAAGCGGCCGAAGCGGCTCGTCTGCGTGCCGCACCTTCGGCTCCGCGAGTCGCTTTTGATCTCTATGCGGCAACGAATCCAGGCCGCCCTCATGCTCACGAGCTGACGCTTGCAAATGGACGTTCTAATAATGTGGATGCTGGAGATGGCGGCGGCCTCACGCTCGAGCCTGCGCCGGAGACGCCCATGCAGCTTGCGCAGGCTGCGGCTTTAAAACGTCAGACCTCGCCTCGCGCACGGAGACGGCCTTCGCGCCACCGTCCGCAAGCCGAGACTGCTTGAGCTCTGTATAGTAGTCACCCAGCGGGGGAAGCCTTTTTGTTGTACACGTATTACGTATCTCTTTTGGTCACCACGTTCGGAATCGGCACGATTGATCCTGGGTAGGGCATCCAGTAGCTGTCTGCGCTTTCTTCTGCAGCGTAGTACTACTACATCCTTCCGGCCAGCGCGCGTGCCTGGAGCTGCGTGCCTGCCTGCACCGTATTCGTAGTACTGCTCATCGACCGACCAAAAAGACAGACCCTTGAGGTCCTACGCGGCCAAGAGCCAGCCTAGGAGAACGCTTTGGCGCGCGCAGACGACACGAAGTACGCGCAAGAGCACACGCGCGCGCGCGCGTGCGCGCAGCGAGCGCTCGTGCAGTCTCCAAAGACCGCGTCTTCTCTGTGTGTATCTGTCTGTCGCGGGCGGATCCGACCTGGATTGCGCGACCAGAGCGGAGTGAACGTTCAAGCCAGGCCAGCTAGATTTGGCTGAGGGCCGCCAACTTGGCTACGCAACACTATCGCTGTCGCCCCTGCTGTTGTTGTTGTTGTTGCTGTTGCTGCTGCTGCTTGCACTGTTGCAGGCTACCGCCGCTGCCGCCGCTGCCGCCGCTGCCGCCGCTGCGTAGTTCACCATGCACGCTTTCAGTAGTCGGCGTCGCAGCGTGTCCAAGTCGAGCGGGCTTTCCACGTCGCCCTCGTCGCCTGGACCAGCAAGAAAATCAGTGCTGACGGGCCACACGCAAGTCGATATCGCGCTGCAGCGACACGCCGAAGTGGAGGCGCAAGCACGTCATGTGTCGCGCACGGTGCACTCATTTCTGGGGCATATTCGCGAACAGGCGGAAGCGTCGGCGCACGTAACTCAGTCTTTGCGCGCGTATTACGCTGGATCCGCCGGCGAGGCGAAAATCCGGGCATTCGAGGCCGCGCATAACGAGGTCGACAAGCGTCTCCCCGACGCTCTTCTAGGAGTGGCTCAAGAACACATTGTAAAACCACTGGACGCCTACATGAACGAGCTCACCGACGTGCAAGTGGAGATTAAGACCTTTCACGACCGCCAGGGCAAATTCGAGCACTACGAGAAGAAAATGTACAAACTCGAGGAAGAGCACAACAAGAGAAATCACGATGGAAAGGTGGACAAGCCAAAGCAGATCGAAAAGCTCACGCGCAATCGCAAAAAGCTGGAGGACGCACGGGCTGCGCGCGACGAGATGATCAGCTCGCTCGTGAGCAAGCTTAATTACATTTATGAGTCGCGAATCGCCACAATGGACCCGATCTTGCGGTCTCTCTTTCAATTCCAGCAAGAATTTTACAAAAAGTGCGGTGAAGCCTTGCAAATCGAGCTCCCAGAAAATACGGCGGCAACTGCAACGGAGGCTGCTGCAAACACTACGCGGCCCATGTCGATGCGCCCACAGCCAGTGCAGGCGACGACTTCGGTCTTTGATGAATTTGGAAATCGACGCTCCGTGGGGAGCGAGCCCACTTCGGCCGGCTCGTACATGTCGTCGCCGCCGTCATCCTCAGCTGGCTCGCAGGGATATGCTCAAACGGCCCCTCTTTCGCCGCCAACAAACTCGGGACCACAACAACCTCCTCGGCACATTGCGTCTCTGGGCTCAACCTCGCAGGCCTCGGCATCGGGCTCGGTGCGGTCGATGCCTGCTCGTCCAGCATCGATGCGCCCGCCCCCACCCCGAGGGCCGCCCCCGACGCAAGCGCGTCACAGCGTTCCTGCGAACGGGACGGCGAACGGGACCAGCAACTCAAACGAGGACAACAAAACGGAAGAGGAGCTCGTTGACAAATGGTTTGCTGTTTGAAAGTGCTCGTCGCGAAGTTCACGGGCCCAACCAATCGATGACAGCTTCGGAACCCCAAGAACAATCTTTCTTTTTTTCTTTCTCCTCTGGTCTCACACCAATCTCGCAAGCCTCGACATCGGGCTCGGCGCGGTCGATGCCTGTTCGTCCAGCATCGATGCGCCCGCCCCAACCCCGAGGGCCGCCCTCCGACGTAAGCGCGTCATAGCGTTCCTGCGATCAGGACCGGCAACTCAAACGAGGACAACAAAACGGAAGAGGAGCTCGTTGACAAATGGTTTGCTGTTTGAAAGTGCTCGTCGCGAAGTCCACGGGCCAATCAATCGATGACAGCTTCGGAACCCCAAGAACAATCTTACTTTTTTTTCTTTTTCCTTGCTCTCTTCGATCTCGATCCGAAGCAATTCTTGATTTTGACCTGAGCAACGTCTCGCAGTGATCTCGACAGGATTTCTTCACTGGCCGATACTTTTCTCTCTTGGTTGTCGAGGAGGAAAAAATCGTAAAAAAGTAAAGAAGATATGGGTAGAATTTACTGGTTCTTGACAAAGTCAATGCCCTTGTTGACCTGCTTGGTGAGGTCGCCAATCATCTCGTCGAACTTGGCCTTCTCGAAGTCGCTGAGCGCGGGGATCTCGCCGATCTTCTCAACGCCGTTGGGGCCGAGCTCGCAGGGAGTGGAGAAGAACTTGCAGCCCTTGTCCTCGGCAACGTGGGACTCGACGAAGGCGCACTCGGTGATGCCCTTCTCGCCGGCGGCGGCCTTGAGGAGGCTCTCGGTGAAGCGGGCGGCGGCGTAAGCCATGGAGAGGGTGGCGGAGCCAGCGCCCTCCTTGGCCTGGACGACCTCGTCACCGCCAAAGGCGATGCGGTGGCTGAGGCGCTCGATCTGCTCATCGGTAAAGTTGGCGCCCTCGATGTGGGAGAGGAGGGGCAGGATGGTGATGCCGGCGTGGCCGCCAATGACGGGCACGTTGATGTCCTTCATGGAGCGGCCGAGCTCGTTGCCGACGAAGCAGTTGGAGCGGACCACATCGAGGGTGGTGACACCCATGACCTTGCGCTTGTCGTAGACGCCGTGGGCCTTGAGGGTCTCGGCCATGATGGGGACGGTCGAGTTGACGGGGTTGCTGATGATGAGCACAAAGGCGTTGGGGCAGGCCTCGGCGATGGTCTTACCGATGCTCTGCACGATGCTGGCGTTGGTGTTGAAGAGGTCATCGCGGCTCATGCCGGGCTTGCGGGGCACGCCAGCGGGGATGACGACGGCGTCGCAGCCGGCGAGCACCTCCTTCATGGCATCGGGGCCGTCACCGCCGGTCACGAGGCCCTCCGTGTCGATGTGGCCGAGGTCAGCGGCCACGCCCTTGGAGCCAACCTGAGATCGCGATCGTTGTCATCATCGTTCGTGAGACCCTTATCTCGTCAGTCTTCTTCAACTCTCTTTCTCTCTCCTCGGCACAAAACCACCCATCATTCCCTTTCTTTCCTTCATTCATCCACGCATCCATCCACCTGCGCTCTCTCTCCCTGTGCATCCGCGCCTTCCTTCCTTCCTTCCTTCCTTCCTTCCTTCCATCTCCTCCTTGCTTCCATCCATCTCCTTTCCTCTCCTTTCCTTTCCCTTCGTTTCCATGAGGCCTGCATTCGCGGTCCTGCGCTCGCGGCCGCCGCCTCCTGCAGGAGGGAAGACCCGCGCGAACGGGAAAGCGCTTTCGCCTGCGCCTACGCTTGTGCTTTCTTTCGCGCCGCTCTCGCACGCACGCGCGCGATCGCAGGCAGGTCCACGTTCGCGGGCAGGCAGGAAACGTGAGGCGAGGGAAGAGGCCAGGAGGATCGCGCGGATAGAAAGAAGGAAGAGCCAAGAAGAAAGAAAGAAGGAAAGAAAGAAAGAAAGGGGCGGCCGCGAGAAGGAGGCGAAAGATCCTCCTCCCTCGCGCGCGCTCTCGCTCGCACTCCCGGTCCCTCCCGGCGGCGAGCTCTGCGCGGACGCGGCCCGTCTCGAGCTCGTTCACTCTGGCCCCGGAGCCCGCACTGGGCGGGGCGCACTTACGACGTCGCTGAGGCGAAGGTCGCCGACGTAGGGGCTCTGCTTGAGCAGCAGGCTGAGCGGCGCGCCGATGCCGCCCGAGGCGCCGACGACGCCGACGGTGGCGGCCTTGGTGCTCATGGCGCGCGCGGCGCCGGCGGCGCTGGCGAGCCCGCGCGCGGCCTTCATCGAGGCGAGCATCTTCTCTGCGTCTGCGTCTGCTGCTGCTGTCTGCGTCTGCTGCTGCTGCTGTCTTTGCTGCTGCGCTGGAGTTCCGGATATGCTGCCGCCAATCCACTCCGCTCCACGCCAGAGCACGCGGACAGAGAGAGCGAGGCCGCAAGTGCGCCGCGCCGCGCGCAAGTCGGGAATGCCGCCGCGCAAAGGGAGGATTGGCCGCCGCAAGTGCACTATGGCAGCGCCGTGCAGCGCAGTGCAGCGCAGTGCAGCGCAGGGAGAAAGAAAGGAGGAAACAACCGCGCAGCTCTTCCTTCTGGTCTTATCTTGGCTTGGCTTGTCTGATTATCCTCGAGCCGAGCGGACTCGACGCAACGCGAGTCTTTGCGACGGTCGGCGCCGGCCCGCGCTGCTGCTGCTGCCGGCTGCGGATCGCGCGCAGGGCAGCGCGTGGGCGTGGACTCGTGTCGATCCGGGTGCTGTATACCATGCCGGCCAGGCAGCCAGGCAGGCAGCCACTGCTGCTGCAGCTGCAGCTGCTGCGAACCTCGCCTCGCCATTGCTCGCGCGGCGTGCACACGCGTAATATCAAGCAGCAGTCGCAGCAAGTAAGAGCAAGTAAGAGCAAGCAGCGACAAGCTAGCCAAGCAAGCAGCCTCGTTCGTTCCAGACGTACGTCGAGGCTTGGCTTCTTTCTGCGCATGCGCGGGAGACCGCGCGCCGCGGCCTGAGAAAGCCTGCCTGCAGGTCAGCCATGGCCAGCAACAGCAGCAGCCACTGCCAGTAGCAGCCAGTCCTGCTGGCAGGCCCAGATCCGGCAGGCGCACCGTGAGCAAGCACCGTGCAACCATCGATCAATCGCAGTGCTCGATCGCGGAGCTCGATCGCGGAGCTCAGCGCCGGCATTCGTTCGGTCGGTGGCATACTTTTCATGTCGAGAGGCAAGTTATCGGCGGAGAACGTCAGCTAACTGGGTGCTGCAGCTGCAGCTGCCTGCTGCAGCTTTCATCATCGTCAGCATCAGTGTCATCGGCGTGGCAGCGAGCAAGCCAGCACGGGCGGCGTCGTCGAAGATCCTGCTGCTGCTGCAGCTGCGTGGCTGCTGGTGCTGCTCGCAGCTGCAGCAGGTGCTGCTGCCAACCGTACAATGCAATGCAATGCAATGCAATGCAATGCAATACAATGCAATGCAATGCAATGCAATGCGGCGCGATGCAATCCAGAGTGGGGACGGAGACAAGGAAGGAAATGCGGCCAGCGGGAAGGCACGGGTAAGGCGCATAAGGGGCAGCCCGCCAGCTCTCGTCCACGACACCGCGAGCGGTTCTCGCCCGGACAGTATGGAGGCTGTTTAAGGTGGTAGCGGCGATGTGCAGCCACGTTCTGTTCTGCGGGATGGGGCGAGGCAGAACGAAAGGATATTCTGGGATTCGGAGATCAAGGATATCCTTGGGTACTGCTGTGAGGGTTGCGCAGGCTGAGACAAGAGGGGCAAAAACAACCAGTCAACTTGCCTGAAGCCACGCGCAGAGCACGTATCTCGAGCTCTCTATCTGCGCGAGGGCGCGAGCGGACGGGGAGGGTGCGAGCGAGGCAGAGAGAGACCCGGCGGATAGACGCTGAGTGCAGGAGGGCCACGCACGAGAGGTGTGCGAAGCAACGATGGCTGAAAACAAGGGCGACGAAGACATCGAGGACCACCTCGCGGCCTTCGAGGCAGAGGTGGCCGCGCTCGACGTAGACCTTGAAGAAGGGAAAGAAGAAGCAAAAGGTGGCGATGCCAAGGCCGAGGAATCAACCGAGACCATTGAAAGTCTCGCACAAAGTGAAGAGCAAGAAGACGAAGCTCAAGCTGGCATGTCTCATGCGCAAGCTTCGTCTTCATCGTCGTCAATGCCGTCCTCAGCGGAAACGAAAAAAGAATCGTCTTCTTCGGTGGCCGCTTTTGCACAGCCACAGCTTAATCAGGCATATCTGGACGCACTTGAATCACGCGCCTCGAATCGCCATCAGCGTCGCATGGGCTCTTACTCGGCCGAGGATGACAAAGAGCCCAGCGGCAGCAACAGCAGCAGCACCAGCGTGGGCGCGCAACAGGGCGCAGCAGCTGACGGCGCCGGGGACACTTCCGATTCCGCACGTGGCCAGAAACGAGCGTTGCGTGTGGGCGCGGCTGGCAGATTCGAAGACAAAACGCTGGAGGAATGGCCAGAAAATGATTTTCGACTTTGGGTTGGCCAGCTCGGCAACGACGTGAATGATGGCATGCTCAAGAGCAAATTTGCTGACTACAAGAGCTTTAACATGGCGCGTGTTATTCGGAATCGCAAGACTCACAAGTCCAAAGGTTACGGAATTGTGAGTTTTAGCGACCCAATGGAAATGGTTCGCGCCATGCGCGAGCAACAGAGCAAGTACTGCGGAACGCGACGCATGCAAATTCGCCGGAGCCGCGCTGAAGATCGCGATCTCTCCACGGTGCAAAAGAAGAACAAAAAGCGGAAACAGGCAATGGATCGTCTTGGCGTTTTTTGATTTCTTCCCCTCTCCTTCTTCTTCTTCTTCTTCTTCGCTCGATCAGAAAGGTTCCTAAAAAGAAAAGTAGTGAGAACAGCGAGCGAGCGAGCCGAAAGGGACGTTCTTTGCTTGTGCCGACTTCTTTCGGCTTCTTCTGGACATCTGGCTGACCTTCTCAGCAGCAGCGTCATCTCGATTCCAGCAGCCACTTTTGGCGACCAAGTACGAGCCAGGTCAAAAACTGTACCACCCTCTTATACTTTGCTCCCTCCGCTTCTCCCCGGGACGACGAAAAGGCAACAACGATGAAGTCCCAATTGGTCGCCAAAGGAGAGAGAGAGAGGCAAAAAAAAAAAAAAAAAAAGAGCCTACGAAATTTTGTTTGCAAGTCGCTCGCCGCCCCGGGGGGTGCCTTTTCACCTGGCTGTGCACTCGTGCGAAGAAAGGACAAGCATTGCATTGCATCGCATTGCATCGTCTTCACAGTAATGTGGGCCAAGAACAAAACATGCAAAGCAAGGCTTTCTCGTGCACGAAAGGAGAGAGAAAGAAAAAAAAATTAGGAGGGGGAGAAAGAAAAGAAAAAAGCAGAGGCAGCTGTGGTAGATGGGGTTGCGCAAGAGAACGTCCGCCGGCGGTGGTCCCAAAGGGCGGGCGCTACGAAAACGCCGCCGGCGGTGGTCCCAAGGCAGGCGTGCGCGCGCGCTCTTGCGTGGTGGTGCGGTTCGTACTATTTTCTGGTGCTCGCTCGGTCTGCCAGCCCGAGGGTCGGCCTGCCGCTTCTTTTTGTCCGAGGATCTCTCGGGTCATCCATCGATACATCAGGGAGCCATCAATCTTGAAATTGCCAGAGCTGCAAAAGAAGTTGCTCGCGGCTTCTGCCCTCGCGCTCCGCGGTGCTGGCCGTCCTCTCTCTCTCTCTCTCTCTTTTTCTTTTTCTCTCTCGCTCGCTCTTTATCCCGTTCGAGGCCGTTTAGGTAAAACCTGGAGAGCGCGCACGCGCAGCGCTTTGGTCTCGTGCAAGATGGAAAAACGACGCATCGAAAAGGGCCGGGTCGATGACTTGGTCCTCATCGAGGAGGTCTCGCAAGATGAGATTGTCGCGACGCTGAAGCGGCGCTTCGACTCCAAGCAGATTTACACGTACATTGGCACGGTACTCTTGTCTGTAAATCCATTCAAGACGATTCAAGGCTTGTACGGAGAAGAAATGATTAGCAAGTACGAGGGCAAGATGAACTACGAGCTCGCCCCTCACGTCTACGCCGTGGCCGAAAATGGGTACCGTTCAATGATGCGCACAAACATGAACCAATGTGTACTTGTGTCTGGCGAGAGTGGTTCGGGCAAGACGGAAGCAACGAAGCGTGTGCTTGAGTTTGTTGCAGCCGTGAGCGGCACCGGCTACGCGGGTATCAAGGACGCTCTGCTGAACAGCAATCCGTTGCTCGAAGCGTTCGGAAATGCGCGCACCTTGCGCAACGACAACTCATCTCGTTTTGGCAAGTACATGGAAGTCATGTTCGACTACAAGGGCGAGCCCGTCCAGGGTTCGATTTCCAACTACCTGCTCGAGAACCCCCGCGTGGTTTCGCATGCCGAGGGCGAGCAGAATTTCCACATTTTCTACATGGTTTTGGAAGGCATGCCTGAGGCACAAAAGAAAGAACTGCACCTTGCGGGGCACACGGCAAGCAGCTTTAGATACCTTGGCGAGGAGCGTCCAGCCTCGCAGCGGAGCGCGACGCCCGATTTTGCCGGCATCGACCGCGCCATGGATGGCGTTGGACTTACCGCGGAGCAAAAGAGTGATCTGTACCGCATTGTAGCGGCAGTGCTATGGACAGGACAGATTGACTTTGAAGACGACCACGCGGCCGGCGCGGACAGCGGCAAGTCCGGCAGCAAAGTCAAGCGCGAAGGCGAAAGCGGTCAAGCGTTGGCGAACGCAGCGAGCTTACTGGGCGTGGACGCACAAGCGCTGGAGCGCGCGATGGTGATGCGCAAAATTGTGACGCGGGGCGACACGGTCGACAAGGTTCTGCACAAGGAGGAAGCGTATGAGACCCGGGATGCTCTCGCCAAGGCACTGTACGCGCGCACGTTTGAGCTGGTGGTCGCCTGGATCAACGTTGCGATGCGGAACGCAGACCTCGCGGACGACCGGAACTACCGGCGCAACAGTTTCCGCAGATATACAAGCATTGGTGTGCTGGACATTTATGGCTTTGAGATCTTTGAAAAGAACAGCTTTGAGCAGCTGTGCATCAACTACTGCAACGAGAAGCTGCAACAGTACTTTATCGAGCTCACGTTGCGCGCCGAGCAGGAAGAGTATGCCGCCGAGGGCATTGAATGGGAGCACATTGAGTACTTTAACAACAAGACGGTGTGCGATTTGATTGAGGCCAAGCAGAAACCGCACCCTGGCATTCTGGCCCTTGTGGACGAGGAGTGCTCGCTCTTGGGCAAGGTAGACGATTTGACATTGCTCAAGAAGCTGGATAAGACGCTGCGCGACCACGCGCACTACGAGGAGGTCAAGGTGAGCCCGCACCACTTTGTGGTCAAGCATTACGCCGGCAATGTCAAGTACACGGCGACGGGATTCTTGGATAAGAACCGCGATACGCTTTGGCGTGACCTGGTGGAGACGGTGGCTTCGTCTTCGCTCACCTTTGTGCAAGATCTTTTCCCCGAGGCGAAGCAGAAGCGTGACCAGAAGAAGCCACCTACGGCGGGCGGCAAGTTCCGCACGCAAATGCACGAGCTGATTGGTACCTTGCAGTTGTGCAACCCTCACTACATTCGCTGCATCAAGCCGAACGAAAAGAAGATGGGCGGCCTCTTTGAGGCAGAGCGCGTGGTGGACCAGGCCCGGTACCTCGGTCTACTGGAGAATGTTCGCGTGCGCCGCGCCGGCTTTGCGCACCGCAAGCCACTCGACGAGTTTGTGCACCGATACAAGATGCTTTCACGGCAGACGTGGCCGCGGGGATGCGGGGATCTTCGCGAAGACGCGCGGCACGTGCTGGAGGCCGCTGGCGTGGACGAGGACGGCTACAGGTTTGGACACACCAAGGTGTTTGTACGCAAGCCCATGACGCTGTTTGCGCTGGAGGACATGCGGGAGAACAAGCTGCACGCGCTGGTATCGTCGGTGCAGGTGGCCTTTCGTGCGTGGAAGGCGCGCAAGATGCTCAAGGAGCTGCGGGATCGCTCGATGAGTCTGTTTAGCGGCCAGAAGCGCCGTGGTGGCTCGTTCCGCGTATACTTTTTGGGAGACTACATTCGTGTCAAGGAGCATCCGAGCGTGCTCGCGGCCGCGGGGGGCGAGACGATTTTGTTTGCTGACACGGTCGACAAGATCAACCGCAGCTGCAAGGCACAGGTACGTCTGTGCGTGCTGACGACGGCTCATCTTCTCGTGCTGCGGGCCAAGCCGGATAAGCAGCAAAAGGGCGCCTTTGAATTTGCAGGTATCTCGCGCAAGGTGGCGCTCGCGGACCTAGCGACGGCGACGCTATCGACGTTTGCTGACGGCTTTGTGGCGCTCGACGTCAAGGGGGGTGCGCAAGCGACGATCTTTTTGCACTCTGCTCGCAAGGCGGAGATCATTACGCTGCTCAAGGGCCAATGTCCCGGGTTGGAGTTGCGTTTCCAGGACAGTTTCCAGTACGTTTCGTACAAGCCGTCGCTGTTTGGAGGGCGGTCGACGACGGGCCCCACGGAGTCGCGCACTTTGGTTTTCAACGAGTCGGCGGGCAAGATCGACGCCGCGAGCATACCCAAGATTGCCTATGCCAAGGCGCAGCACGCCGTCAATGTGCAGATTCCGCCCACCATGGGTTCTCGTGCGCTCATCCAGCTTTCGCACGCGGCCTGATTTCGTCAATTGAATTTAGGATTATCTCTCCTCTTTTGTTCCTTTTTGTCTTGCTTGCTGATTTCCAAGGACGCAGGATGTAAAATACTGTCCATGGTGTATGGACTTGCAGATTGTCCCTGTTGAGCTTGTCTCCATAAACTTCAAAGACTAGAGAGAGAGAGACAGAGAAAAAGCTACCAGTAAATCCGGAGGGAGGATTTTCATAATCCAACTCGTCTTTGTGAAGAAAAAAAAGCTCGCTCGCATAGTATATATACATTTTTGCTTTCATGTTAGTCTCATCTCACGTTTTGTCCTGTATTATCTTCACCACGCGACTTCACTACTTTATGAAGTTGGAACAAAAGAAGGAGCTCGCTCGCTTTATACCAGAGGCACCCAAATGTTGGTTGAAGGACAATCATGAAATTGATGGTGTCGCGAAAGGAGATAAATATAGCAGGCAGATTTCATCTGACACATCCGGTTTTTGACAATTTTTTTCTTCTGCCGAATGAATAAATGCTTTCGGAGCGGAGCGGTGTGGCAAGCGCGCAGCGCCTATATATACACACACACACCTCACTCTGCTGCTGCCAACGCGTCCGGAATGGACTCGGAGGCTATTTTGCAGACCACACCAAGACATCCGGAATGGATTTACAGGCTGGGACCTCCGATGATGCGCTCTTGTAAGCGCTTTCACGGCACATACTTTGCACCCGCTCCGACGCCGGCGCGTCAGCAGCAGCCTGCAGGGCCGCGGTCTGACCGCCGCGGATCCGCCCGAATCCGAATTGGCGCGGTGGGATACGTACACTCGCATGCGTGCATGCATGCATTCTTGCATGTGCGTGCGTGGCTGGCAACGAAGGACTTGAGAGGTGTCCGTCCACTCCGCTGCCGCCGCGCATTGCTCTTGCTCTTGCCGGGACCTTTTGCCATCGGCGCTGCGACAGTGCGGGCGACCGACCGACCAACCGACACACAGGCTCTCGCCCTAACCGTCATCGCGCCCCCGTCACGCTCTCAATCGGGCCGGGCGGGTGCGGACGCGAAGCGCGGCAGGCTCTTCGTGTCGTGTGCATGCGCGTCAACGTCTCGTGTCGTCTCGTCGTGGCGGCTGCGGATGCGAGGCACTCATTCTCTGGCGGGTGGATGTACGTCGCATCGCGTCGCGTCGAATCGCGTTACATCGCGTCTCGCCGGCGGGTTTGTCTACTTCGGACTAACTCGGATGCATCATCGCCACAGTCCGCCGCGTACACAAAACCGCGCCGGACTGTGGCCATCCTGCCTCGCCCACACTCGGAGCTAGCACACAGCGCGCAGCTTCTTGCGCGTGTGGGCGCGTGGCCCTTTCTAATGTGCCACGCCGCGGTTTCCCCCCACTCCCCCCTCCCCACTCTCGCCCGCACTATGCGTGTGGGGACCAGTCTTTGAACCGCTTGCTTCATTGTGGTGTACGGTTCGCCGGAGCGCTTTCAAGCACAAAGCAGCTGCGGAAGCAAGGACGAAAGCAGGCTGCTCTCCGTCGACCCCGCCTCGCTGTGGCTGCTGCGCTGCAGACGCCAGGCCCCGCCCTACACCCGCGCACACCACACTGCACACGCGGTGTTCTGGTCGCTGCGGGCGCTGCGGTGAGAAGCAAAAGCTGCCGCAGTGCGGCGGGTCTGTTCGCGGGCGCGGCCGGTGCGGAAGTTGCCCGCGAACGGTGAGAAGCTGCGCTGCTTCTGCGCTGCTTCTGCGCGCAAGCCGCCAGCTTCTTCATCCTGCTACCTCTTCCGCGCTCCCGCCAGTGCGTGCGTGTGTGCGCGAGTACGCCAAGCTGCTGCAGCTTCCGGCCTCCTTCCTCGTTCCGCTCCGCGGCGAGCCAGGTCCCCAGGCCGCAGCAGCAGGTGCAGCAGCAGCAGGTGCAGCAGCAGCAGGTGCAGCAGCGAGCAACCCTGGGTGGCGCTGTCGCTCACGAACTGACTGGCAGCAGGGTTTCGCCGCGACTTCGCGCGTACGTACGTGCGGAGCTCGACTAAGCCCGGGCTTTGTGGGCAACGGACATGGGCGGACCGCGGCCGGTCCGGCCGGCGGCGGCTGCAGACCGAGGTCCCGGGTCCTGGACTGCGGCAGCGACAATGACCGCGACCCCGTTCCATTTCCCCCTTGGTGTTTTAGCAGCAGCAGGCAGAATGGGCTTTTCTTTTTTCATCTGGCTGGCCGGCTGCGGTCGACGGAGAGCCTGCGACTGGCTGCTGCCTGCCTGGGTCAGGCGCGGTCAGGCCGCCGCGGCGCCGTGGGCTGCTGGCATGAATGCGTGCCCGCACGACAGCACGCGTGGGCGCGGCCTGGATCCGCCGTGTGCCGATGCGGCGCGGGACGAGGCATGACGCAACGCGGGTCCTGAGTTCGCGGGGCGGACGCCTGGACCGGCCGACGCGCACAGCTGTGGGGGCGTGGGATGTCTGGCTGCTGCGTTCCGGCTTCGTGCCTCTTTTTCTCCCTTGCGGCTCCATTCGTCGCTCGCTATACCTCCCTTCGCGGGCGGTCCGGACTTCTGCGCGGCCAGTCGCGGGGCCCGTCTCGCTCCGTCCTTGCTCGCTTCGTTGCGCCGCGACGGCGGCTGGGCGGGCAGGCGGCAGGGCTGTTTCTCTTTCGCATCCTCCTAGCTGCCGGACTCAGACGCGCGAGGCGTTTATTTGCGGCAGGGTGTGGCTGTGGCGTGCGCACCTCGGACGAGGCGGGCGGACTAGGCTCGTGCCATTCCTGGGTTTGGTCTTCGCAGTCGCAGGTGTCGCTTCCTTTCCTGTTCTTCCAAAGGCTCCCGCGCGCCTGCTCTGCCTCGGGAACGAGGTTTCATCCTAGATTACTTTCGAATGCCATAGCCCCATCCTTTTGCTAAATCAATTAAAAATGCCGACTTACCATATTATTTCGAATTAATTCCAATCTTCAGCTTATTCCTATCAAACGGCTTTACTTAGTAATCGGCACCTAACTATTTTTTTTTGTTTCTTCGTGGAGTTTTGTCTATGTTCGACCACTAAGAGTTTTGGCCACTAAGGGTGGGGGGGTCGGGCGCGCGTAAGCTCTGGCTCGAGCTTGCGGAGCTTGGGCTGATCAGATCTTCTTCTGAGCTACTGCAGCTTGAGCCTGTAGTGCTGAGGCTCCGTCCTTCTTGTCGGTGTCTCCATTCCGACTCATTTGAACTGAGCTCTTCATCGCAAATATCTGTCGTCCCATCCGAGGCCCATTGTCCACAATGTCGTGCCGGAATTGCGAATCTGCGAGCTCAGATTCCGAAAGAGTGCTCCTTACTCGCCAAGGGTTGTCGTTAACGTCACTAATCATGCAAAATGAGCAGTTCCTCGACGCAAGGGATTCCCATAGCCAGCGCTTTGAGTAGCCACGGTCCGCTGCGAATAAACAGCTTATGTTGTCGCCAAGATGTTTGCGAAGGTCGTCGAGGATTTGGTTCACCGCAATCCTTTGTGACCATTCAACACGACGATGATGCCGGATGGAATACATGAGGCGATGAAGCGCATCAGCGCAAGCGTCGTTTTTTAGCCCGTCCTTTCCCGCCTTTTTGTCGCTAACTGCACGAGATAAGAGATCGCTTGCTCGTGTACCGACGAGTTCGTCATCCAGCACGAGGCACGTATGCGGTGTGAGAGCAACACTGCGCGTGTCAGCGAATGCAAGTTTTTCGATGTCTTCTCAATCGTTGACAACGTTCGCCGAGTCATGCCATGTGTTGGATGTTCCCAATCTCGTCTTCGGATCTATCATCGTGAGAGCTTTTTGAATCTTGGTGAAGCGCTCCTCAGAGAGCTCGTTCGCCCTCGAACGCAGACCGTACTGACCGTTGCTGTACGCTCTCATAAATACTAAAGCGAAGTCCTTGACTCCAACACACTGATGGACGACCAGGACCGCAAGGAACTCCCAAATTCTACAAGGGTCAGTGGTGGTTCGCATTGTGTGGCCAGAATGACCCTGGCGTTTTCAAAAAGCTCCTTTACGAGTCGTTCCCCAATGATGCGGAATATAATTAACATGTTCAGTTGAGGCTCTTCGAAGCCGTATGCAACCGAACGAGCCTGAAGCTTTTCGCATATAGAATCGAGCTGCGCCTTTACACGTCGATCAAAGACAAAAGATCGAACATCATCCTCCCAAAGAACATTGTATTCGTCTGGACAAGGGAGCGGAGTCCAATCGCCATTAATGTGAGCGCCGCTTTTCTGAGTCTCTCGATCCTGGGATCTCTGTGCGCTTGAGCTCGAAGAGGACTGGTAGTAAGGACACTCCTTCGCGTTCTTTCGCTTATGCGTTGATGATCCACACCATTGGCACGCATTGGGCATCTTACGTTTCGTTTTCGTACCCTTCGCTTGCCGTGCGAGTGCCTTGGGATTGCTCTCCAGACGTCGAGTTTTGAGCAAGTTGTACGCACGAGACAGTGGATGCAGGGACCATCATGACCTCGACTTCTCCTCCGACTGCTTCGTTCGCAACTCTATCTTCATCCGCGCTTCCGTCTTCGCTCGCAACCCTCACTTTGCGCTTCTTCGACATCCTAACGACCACGCGTCAACCTAACGATCTCTCCTCGATGATCAATGCCGTCCTCTGCAACCAGAACAAGCCTGGGAAGGCGCAGAGAGTTCTGCCACGAGCGAGATCGCGACAGCTGCAACCACGCGCTCACGCGTAGCGCCTTCGGGCCTTGCAAGAAGCTGCGCAAGCGCCGCAAGCGCACGCTGTCGTTCGCAGACTTCAAGCCGTCACACGCCCCACTGAGATCTGCAAAAGCATCAAATCTCCTCGAAACCTTTTTCAATCATCTGACTGAATTTAGCGAAGATAATAGCAACCAAGAGGAATAGGTCTCTTGATTCTCGAGCGCGTAGCTACGCGCACCAACCAACGGCAAGGTTTCTCCAAGGGGCCTTTCAGATGATTTTTAGTGCTTTTTTGCTGATTTTAGTGCCTTTTGGCCAGTCGCTCAACTCGATTTGTAAAAATTACTAACTAAAAAAGGATGGGGGAAGAAAGAGGGAGGGAGCGAAGTAAGCTAGCTCGCAGCGGCGGGGAGGGCAGGGGCACCCGGCTGCGGCTGGCTGGCACCCGGCGCGGCGCGGCCGCCTGCAGGCCGGACACCTGTGAGGGTCAAGACTCGGTGGCGCCGCCGCCAGAAGCAGCAGGTTGGCTGGCCGGCCGCTGCGACGCCTGTGCCAGTTGCCACGTCGGCCAGGCAGGGCAGCTTCGTTCGCCCTGGCGCGGCGTTGGCCTCGCTGGCAGTCGGTCCGGCCAACAGCTGGCCGGCTGGTTGGTGGCTGCGAATGAAGGGGAGAAAAGAAAGAAAGAAAGAACGAAAGAAGGCCGCCCGAGAACTTCCCGCGCAGGGGCGGCATACGACGGGGCGGTTTCTCGTCGCGAAGACTTGCGCGGAGCCCCTTTGCAAAGGTGCGCCTACCGCTTCAGGCGGTCATCGCATCATTGGGAAGGGGGGCTGCGTGCGAGTCGAGAGGGAGACGCTGGGTAGCCGTCCCGCAGCGTCATCGCCGCGCGACGGCTCGTTGAAGAGGCGGCGGCGGCCCCTCAGCGGCCCGCAGTGGTCCGCAGCGTGTGCGTGCGGCAGGGACGGGGGGGCCGGCCGCGGTTGCTGCGCAAGCGCAGAGGGGGCGGGATTCGGCGCGCAGACGGTGGCTTTCGGGACGTTGGGGTCCCACAGTGGTGGGTCCAGCGTCGAGAGAGAGGGAGAGAGATGGCCGGCAGCGGCCGGCCCGCGCTGCCGACGCGGCGAAGCGAAGCTTTCCGCCGAGCGTGGTGCAGCGCAGCGCGCAGACAACCCCTCGCCGGCGTCCGTTCCGTCCGTGGAGCCAGGGGCGAGAAGAAGAAGAAGCAGACAGACGAAGGCGAGTAAGGAGAAGAAGAAGAAGAAGAAGAAGAAGAAGATCCGTTCCGTAGGTCGGCGGCGGCGCGGCAGTGCTGGCGGCGCCCCCGGCCCGGCCACCGCGGGCGAAATGAAAGCCCAACAGAGAAGAAAGGAAAAAAAAAGAAAAGAAAAGAAAAGAAAGCGGGAAAAAAACCCGCCCGCCCGAGAGCGGGCAAGGATGCCGGAGACGAGGATGCATTCTTTGGCGCGATACAGTTGGCGGACGGCGCGCAGCTGGGCCCGGCCGGGAAGCGGCGTCCGCGAAGAAGCGAGGCGCGAGTCGCTGCGGCCGGCCGCGGACAGGCGAGGGAGGGAGGGAGGGCCTGGTCTCCTGGGCTGGTCTGCCGGCCGGCCGCGAGGCGCAAGACGCAGAGCGAGCTCGGATTTGGACTCTCCGCGAGAGGGCGGCGCGGGAGGCGGAGGAAGGAAGGAAGGAAGGAAGGAAGGAAGGAGGAAAGGAAGGAAGGAGGTCTTCGCAGGGCTCCCTCGCAGGCAGGCAGGCGTGAGCGTGTGATGCGATCGTGGAAACGGCGCCGTCCTCGCGAGGGAGCGAGAAAGCGCGGCACGGTACGAGCGCCGCACCGTTCGCAGCTGAGCTTTCCGAGGGAGAAGGGTTTCGAGACGATTCGAAATGAATCGAAATGAAATGAAATGAAATCAATCGAAATAACATTCATTGGCTTGGCAAAGGAAAGAACGAACGAACGAACGAACGAACGAAAGAAAAAAAGGAAAAAAGAAAGAAAAAAAATTGAAAAGAAAGAACAACTTGAAAGAAAGGGCAACTGCGACCTGCCGGGCCCCGCGAAGCGGCCTCCAAGTAAGTAAGGAAGGAAGGCTGGCAGGAAGGAAGGAAGCAAGGAGGGAAGACAAGAAGGAAGCCGCGACCGGCGCCAGCGACGCGACGCGACGCGACGACGATAGCAGCTCAGCTCAGCGCAGCGCAGCTCAGCGCAGCTCAGCGCAGCAGCAGCGCAGCGAGGCCGGTTTGAATCCGCGCGCTCGCTTCTTTTCCTCTCCTTCCTTCCTTCCTTCCTTCCTTTCCTTTCTTTTCTTTTCTTTTCCTTTTTTCTCAAACCTGCTCACAATTCCGCTGCTGCTCACGCCGCCGCCGCCGCCTGCCGCGACCTGCCGAGCGTCTGCGCCGCGTCCACGTGGCCGCGCCGCGAAGAGCGCCGCGCTCGCTGCCCGGCCAGCGAGCGAGAGCTCGCTGTATGCTGCAGACAGGTGCGGCGTCGCTCTGCCTGCTTGCCTGCCTGCCTGCCTGCCGTGAGAGCGCGGACGGCGAGTCCAGAGTCCAAAAGGGCGCCCCGCCACCGGCCTGCCTGCCTGCCTAGCCGCCGTCGCCCGACCGGTCGTTCGAATCGGGTCGAGGAGTCTCTCTCGTCCGCGGCCTCTCTCGAGGCCGGCAGACTGGGAAAGCAGGCGAGGCGAGGCGAGGCGAGGCGCGCAGGGAGGGGTTCCTCGCGGCAGCCGCGCTCGCGACGCAGAGAAGGCAGGCAGCGGACAGGGCTGCGCCGCGAAGCGGGCGGGAGGAGAGAGCGAGAGCGTCCGTCCACCTCCCTGAGCGCATCGACGCATCGGGGCATACATTCAAGCATCCATCCGTCAATCCATCCGTCCAGAGCGCCGCCTTCGACCACCCGCCCGCCCCAGCGAAGCGGAGCAAGGCGCGGCAGCGCGGAGCAAGAGCAGAGCGGCAAGTCGTCCGACCGGCCGGCCGGCCGGCCAGCCAGCCAGCCAGCCAGCAAGCAGCCAGCGCGAGGTTGAGAGATAGATCGAGAGTCTCGTGTCGTCTCGTCTGGTCTGGTCTCGTCGAGACCGGCCTCGTCGCAGCCTCGATTCGATCTCCCTTCGCCTCCCTCCGGTCGACCCGCTCCGGCTCAGGCCAGGGCGCGCGCGCGCGGGGAAGAACGAGCAGCAGCGGCCGCTGGAACCTAAGCCGTGCTTGCGCTCCCAGTTCGCGCACGCGGCTTGCGGAGAGTAATTAGGGAACGAGCTCGTGCTCGTGTTCGCGCTCGTCGCGCTGGACACGGTCGCGGCCTACCTCGAAGGCGCACATTTGCGCATACGCTCGGCACGAGGCAGCGGGGCTCATTCGCACAGCCTCGCGCGCTCCCATTCCATTCCATTCCATTCCATTCCATCCCATTCCGTCGTCGCCTCTTATCCGGTTACGCACTCACCCCCGATCGAGCCAGCGAAGCGCGGCACACGGCAACGAAAGAAACAAAGAAGCAAGCAAGCGCACCATCACAGCGGCGGCGGTCTCATCGGTCTCCTCCATCCCCGCCGTGCGACATTTCTTTCATCCCGGCGAGCCCTCGCCTCGCCGTCTCCTTGCGCTCCCTCCACAGACTGACCCATCAAACGATCGATCTCTCGCGCCACCTCTCTCACCTAAACCTCCCTCCCTTCCTGCACCCGACCGCGCTCGCGCCGACCGATCGCGCGCGCGTACCTCGCCCGCTTAGGTGAGCGAGCCGGCGGTCTCGAGCGCGTGCTCCTCCAGAGCGGAGGCGAGAGGCAGCTGAGCTGGTACGTACTGTCCGTTCCGGGCGTCACTCGTGCTGGGACCGTAGCAGGTGCACGCACGAAGCAAGCAAGTGCAAGGACTGCGAGCCCGCACTGCAATCGCGGGGGCCTCGAGGAAGCTGCAGCTGGCCGCGAGCCAGCAGCAGGCGGCCAGCAAACCAGGAACAGAAAAGTAAGCCCGCGAGGCCTCGGCAGGGCCGCGCGAGACCGGGCAGCGGAGAAAGCGGCAGAGCAGAGCAGAGCGGAGCGGAGCAGGATGAGCCGCGCGGCCACGGCAGTGCCGGCGACGGGGATTCCGGCGAGGACGGGCGCGCACAAGCGGCGGAGGTCGCTGACGCTCGAGGTGCGCACGCTCCAGGATAAGCGGACGCGCTGCGAGCAGGGGATCCTGAAACTCTCGGGCGCGGCGCGCCTCGCGGAGGAACAGTATCAAAAGGTCATTGACGGACACGCGTGCTCGCTCTGCAAACGCGCAGACCACGCGCCGGAAGCCGCCAAGCTAGCAGAGGGCCGCCTCGAACGCACCCTCGACATGTGCGAAAAAACAGTTAGCAACTACCTCTCGAAACACCGCTCCTGCATCACCGAGCTTGCAATGCTCACCGGCAAATCACAGCTCGAGAGCACGCGCGACAAGATGCACACCGATGAGTGGTGCTCCTTTGAATTCAAAAAGGGCAAGGTCGCCACACTCCGAGAGCAAAAGGTGCAGAGCCTTAAAGCCCAGTCCTGTGTTGTCTGTGGCTCCAAGCTCACCAACCTCGCCCACTTTCTCAGCTCGGTGGATCGTCAGGTTTGCGCGCTCGAGTCAGAGCTCCACGTGCACTCGAACGGCCTCTGAGCGAGCGCTCTAGTACGACTGACTTGAGACTTTTTCAAGTTTCTTTGTATGGGTTCGCGGATTTTTTCAGACCCCTCTCAGCAAACGGACGCTCGACTCCAGCTGGCTTTAGGAAGCCCGCTCGGGTCGCACTCGTCTGTCCGTCTGTGAGAAAACCACTTTGTAGACATTTCTGTACACGTAATCAAGATAAACCTCATGTGACATCATTACCAATTAGTAGCAAATCATCATCTGGGTGCTTGCTTTATCATCGAAATAAACTTCATGTGACATCAGAGCATCATTGGTGCGCTTTCTACTTGAAACACACATACTACATAACGCACACCGGGAAAAGAAAAGAAAAGAAGAGAAGAGATTTGTTCGCACAAAGCAGTCAATACGAAGCAGAATATAAATCCCTATTCTACTTCCGGCCTCGCTCTTATCATAAACAACCCGCGACTGGTTGACAACAAGTTTGCCAACGTTTCGCAATTTGCAGATTGATATTCGGGCCCTCACACGCAAATGGCTCGGCGAGCTCATTATGGCAATTGGCTGGTGCATACCAGGCTTCCTTCCCATCGGAGCAGAGTTCAACTCGTCATTTCAAAGTCGCTGACAATCTGGAGCGCCAAACTTACGCGAACGTATCAGTCCGAAGAGTCGTCAGCATTGATTTCTCTTTTGAAACAGAATAGAAACTCGTGTCATTGGCGCGCTCACGTGTTGCTGATTGGTGCGCCGAATAATCAACAACCAAATTAGGACAATCTCCTTTCTCCAAAGTTGTAGGCCAAGATGAGAAAGGCCTATAGCTCGAACAACAATTCGTTGGTCCAACGGTTCGTTGGTCTGTGTGCCTACTGATATGAAAAAGCCAATTTAACTCGTCAAACAATCAAAGCACCCACTTTCATCGCGTCGGTAGCTCATATGCGCAAGATATCGCAGACAACGACTTGATGACCCGTTCGCCTCACGATACAGAAAAACCATTCCTACTCAAAAAAGTCGAAGAGCATTTGCACAATACTTTTGGTGGTTTACACAGAACCCACTTTCATGGCGCCGAAAGCTCGCATGCGCCCAGCACGCGTTGCAACCGCGTCAGGAACGCCCCATCGCCTCGCGTCTGCTGTCGGTCAGCAAGCTTACGAAGCGATTTTGCCAAACGGAGTCTCGAATAACATCGCCGGGTCCAGTACGCGTCTCCCTCGAGGCAGTCCTCCAAAATGCAGACCACGAGCTCACTTTGCGGGACAATCTCAACGTGCTTCTTCATATTTGCGATGTCAGCGTCCACAGCAGCTTCGGCGGCGAGGGCCGCGCCAAGAGCCGTCATGAGAAAGTCCGTCTCGCGCAGCATACACCGCCTCATGCGCGCGTCCACGCAGACCCAGCGAGCGCATTCCAAAGCGAGCGGGCTTGTGGCCAGGCCGTGTTCCAACACGCTCCCAAGCGCCGTGAAGACCGCCATTCTTTGCGCGCCGGGCTCCAAAACCTCTGGCACAACCGCCGCCGCAACACGCAGGTCTTGCACCGTACGCATCGCGAGCAAACCGCGCAGCAGACGTTCCGCCTCGGCGGCAGCGAACCCTGCCGCAAGGTACGCCGCGTCGGCCTTGGCTACGACCTCTTCGCTTGCACCTTCGCCGGCCGAAGACCCACTTCCTGCGCGGCACAAACCGCGCGCGGCCGTCGCCAGCGGCACCATTTTGCCTCGCGCGCTCCAAGCGAAGCACGGCACGCTTTCCAGCACGCTCTCGATCGCGTGCGCGCGTAAGACGCGCGAGGCGAGGTCTCCTGTTTCGAGTTCTGTGCTTTTACGAACGTTGACTCGAACTTCAACTTGGTCTTTTTTGCCCCCCTTGGCAAGCAAGTATAAGTGCCTTTGGCCCAAAGAGAATGCAACCTGAGCAAAGTCAAGCCAAGCCAAGCCGAGCTGCCGCGGCCTCTGGCGCGAGGGCGCGCGGCGACGCAGGGAGGCCCAGCCGCCAGCCTCGGCGGCGCCGGCGCGCTCTTTTGCACGTTTCTGCGCACGGCGCGAAAACGTCCGTCCACGGAGGCCGAAATCACCATGACGGAGACGCCGGCTGCGCCTGCTGCTGCAGCGGCTGCGCCGAGCAAACCGCCCACGCAAAGCGGCGGGCGCGGAGGCTGGCGCGGAGCTCATGTCCTCACCAAACGTCGCGCGCTGGAAAAGAGAGTGCTCGACCTGTTCGCCAAACAGCCGCGCGATACGCTAGCCAAGCAGGGTACCGTGCAATGGGCGAGGTTCGAAAAGGACTCCATGCGCATCCCCTGCGTCGTTGTACCAGCCACAAGATTGCGGTCCAAGAATCAACTTGTGCTCGCAAAAGAGGCCCTTGCATCGCGAAGACCCACCGTCGTCGTCTTCTGGCTCGTCTACGGGTCCTTTGGAAAGGTGCGCGTGAGCGAACTCATTCCCTACAGCATCAATGGCCCAGACCCTAATCTTGAAACAACTACGCCCGGAGGATCGCCGGGGTCCGCCACGCCGCCACCGGCCGTGCCCTCGGGCGCGACTACAGCTCCACAAAACGACATCGAGCCCCACGGCGCTCTCTTGGAAAAAAATCGCGCCTTTCTCGATGTTGCTCGCGCCGAGGCAGATGCCGCGGTTGAGAACCCACTCGCGTACGTCGATCGCCTCAACGTGCTCTCAACCTCTGTAGCCGACGAGTCTGAAGACGCTGTGTCCACACGATCGGGTCGATCTTCCATTGCCACGCGCCGCGTTCTGCCCCCGACCTTTGCTGCTCGTCCAGCCTCTTCGGGGCCCTTGCACGGTGTTGACCCGTTCGAGCCCGATTATGCGGATCGTCTTGGCGCTCATCTTGCACGCCGCCAGCAATTGCAACATCATCAGCACCACAACGCAAGTTGTGATCCGACGGCGCCTGCTGCCGTCAATATTACAGTGCATGGACCTGCTACTGCGGATGCCCACGCCTTTGAAGACGCGCGTGACCTTGCAAATGCACAGGCGTCGCGCCGCGACGTCGACGACCCCGTCGCCAGCGAGGGCGCGAGCGAGAACATTGAAGACAGCAATGGCGCCGAGTCAGACGGCTCCACCAGCTCCGGGGACATGAACGACTCCGATGACGATTTTGACGCCGGCGACAGCAGCGAAGACATTGAAGACGAATATCTCCCGGCCGACGTCGCCGCCGCTGCAAAAAGAAAACAAAAGGCTGCCGCTGTCGCCGCTGCTGCAGCGAAAAAGAAAAAGAAAAAAGAGAAAAAGGACAAAAAGCGAAAGAAACACAAGAAACACAAAAAGGAGAAACACAGCAAACACAAAAAGACGGATAAAGACAAGAAACGCAAGCGAGATCGATCCACGCAGGACGATGCGCAAAACCCGGACGCGACTGCCTCACCGCCTGCCCCTGGTGAAAAGGCGGCCAAGCGACCGAAACCCGACCCCCAGTCCTCTGACGCGATATCGCCGGACGAGGCCCTGAAACGCCTTGCAAAAACGAAAAAGAAACTCGAAGTTTTTGCCGACCATCCCGAGCTCGCAATCAACGAACAAGCCGTCAACAAGGCTGTCCAGCTTCTCAAAGACCTCGCCGCATTTCCTATTACGGAGTCGCTCTTGCGCGAATCTGCAATTGGCCCGGCCATTGCCAACCTTCGAAATCACGAGCACTCTCAAGTCAAATCCTATGCGCGCGGTCTGCGCAGTGTGTGGAAGGAGACCTTGCTGGCGCAAAGGGAAAGCGCCTGATCGTGGTTTTTCTGCACTCACAAGCTTATAAGATTATTAATTTTAAACGCATGAACTCGCTCAATCACTCCATGTGCAAATGTACAAACCCAAGCCTTTCTCCTCTTCCCCGCGCACCAGTGGTCAGCTAACGATAAAGTTCATATCGTGACCGCCTGTTTGCTCTGTTGCTTGATTTGTCTTCCTCTTCCCTTGTGAAACCCCACCGTGACCGAATCACCGGTGCCGAGTGGTATATAACATCGAGAGACCGTGACTGCCCTTCAACAACAACCAAAGCAAGTCTCTCGCTCAGCTTCTCGTGCTTGTCATCATTATCATCGCGGTATCCTACGCAGGCCTTGTGAGAAGAGCTTGGGTTTTCCTGCCACAGAGCTGATGTGAGCGCATGAACAATCCTTGGGACCGAACGAATCCACCCAAATCTGTAAAGTCACGTCAGCGCCGCGTCCGGCACAGCGCTTCTCTGTCGACGGCCAGCTGGTAACAGCTGTAGCTTGCTCGTGAGAAAATGTGAAATCGGGTCGTGAGAAAATACATGCGAGTTCGGATCAACACCAGCACCGTCGTCAGCCCCTCCCACCCTCCTATTGTGACACCATGTCAGATTCCCGTATGCGCTGCGGCTGTTCGACTCCAATCCACAGCAAGCCCAAGTTGTTCTCGGCGCCGCTGCCTCCAAACAGGCAGCCAATCTAGCGCAGTCTAGCGCCGTCCAGGCTTTATGAATTCGTTCTTGGTTGACTGGGAGTTGGAGGAGACCGGGGGGTCGAGTCTGCCTTCTCGACAAGGCCAGTCTGTCGCCAAAACGCAAATCCCGTGCGAGCGGGGCGGGCTTCTTGGCTTGCGCGGCAGGCAGGGGTGTCCACGGGCGATGATGCGGATCTTTTCGGGATTCGCGCAGGGCCTCAAGTCGGCCGCGGAAGGAAGGACGGAGAAAGCAGCCCAAACGCAGAGGAACAAGAATGCCGCGCTCTTCGCCGTCGCGTTGGCGCTCGTGCTGACCGTTCGGATCACGGTGCTCGTCTTTGTCGAAAGCCCTCAAGCAACCGCGTTCTGGATGATGCGCGACGCGCCGTCGTCCCTGCCGCGAGATGGATGGAGTGCAGAGCACGGCCCGCTTAGAAGAGCAAAAACGGATGCCCCTGCTTCTTTTCTTCATCGTGAAGGCCGAAGCGACCATCCCAATGCTCCTGCCGTCGGGCTCCAAGAAGAGCACCGGGAACATTTAGAGGACAAAGATCACCACGCACGTGCCCAAGTTGCCAAAAAGGAGGACATTGCCAACGACAAAGATGCTTTCGATGGCGCCCAGAGTTTGGCAAATGGCCAAAACTTAAGACACGGCGATGGCAAAGTGGACTTTCTAGAGTTTCTTGCCAATTTTGAACCACTCCCCACCGACACGCCTGATCCTCTGCTCAAGACAGAACCCTTTCGCTCCAATCCCTTTACGCAAAAACGTGCAGATGCGTTCGGAAAGGTCCTCGAGGAGGCCATGCAGCTCGTCACCCGGTATTACCAGGCGACGCCAGACAGCAAGGCATGGAAGGCACCATTCGGCTTCGCTTCCATGGACCGACCGCCTCGTGTCCTCCTCTTTGAAGGTTACTGGTGGCTGCATAAACAGGACGGGAGAAAAGGTCAGACACTCGGTGATATTACCATTTGGGTGGACTACTATCTCGCCATGGAGAAACTCGGCGTCGAAATTATCGGGTTTCCCATGCATAAAGACAAGTATCCGAAAACAAGAAGCGAGCAAAAGGCTTACTTTGAGTCCTTTGATATGATTCTGTGTGACTTTATAGCAGTGGACTTCTTCAAGAACAAGTTTTTCAACGAAAAGGCTGGCTTTGGCACTTTCGAGGACTACAAGGAATTCGTGCTGCCTCGATTGTACATTCAAGATAGTTTCGGAACCGAGCCGCACTATGATGATCCCAACTGTAAGGATGGACCACTCTTTTACTGGGGCGCGAACCTCACTTCCATGGATCGTTACCTGGCGATGATCCGTGGCTATCACGAGAGCAATACGTTTGTAGGCAATGCTGCAGTCGTAACAGGCCATCGCCACCTCGACTTACTGCTCTCTGGCCATCTGCCTTCGCGCCTCGACTTCGTCAGGCGACTGGAGCACACCAGGACCGGCCGTATGCTGCTCGAGGCGAGTGTCACTGGCGCTCCCCGCATCGTAGAAAAGAATGAAGCGGCTAGAGGAGAAAACCGCTTTGTGCATCATTGGCTCGAACGCGGGACTCGCGGCGTTCCAGCCACCGTTTCTCAACCCCGGCCCCAGCCCCAACCCCAGCCAGGTCGTCGACCTCGCAGATGGAAAGCGTTGCTGTGGGGAAAGGCTTGGAGAAAAGAACCCCACAAGATTGGCCTTTACTCTCGTCAAGCGAAAATTTTGGCTGATAACATGCCTGTTGTCGCCACCGTCATCGATTACCCCCGCGGACCTCTTAGTCACGTTCACCCTAATATTGAGAACCTGGGTCCTCAGTCGTTTGGAGACATGCAAAACCTCTTGGATGAGGTCGCCATTGTCGTAAACTTTGGCGTATACAGTGTTCTCGGCCACGTCGCCACGGAGGCACTCTCGCATGGAGCCATGCTCTGGATGGGCGATGTTCCCATCAATTTTAAAGGCGACAAACCAATTCGAAAGATCTACACAAGTACCCATCCTCATTTTGAGGCGGACCCGGGCCCTCCCATGGTACAAAAACTCAATCTCGGCGATCGTGCAGAGGTGGTGCGTCGCTTGGATCGCTTTAAGGCCTACTTCGACTCCAATCGGTGCGACAATGTCGAGGATCAGGAGGAGTGCCAGCTTTTCAAGTTTCATCAAAAGCATGGAACTCCCGTCCCAGACTTTACTGTACCATCTCTTCTCGTGCGGATCAACGACCTTTTGCACAAGGCGGTTCGCGAGAACCGTCGCAACTAACCTGATGTCATAACAGCTTTACACACTCCTGAAAACTTTGTAGCGATCGATAAACCAACAGATAGAAGTATGTGTTCTCTCTCGTTTCTTGGCCAGCATTTTTTCTTCTCTTGACGGCGAGCACGCCCACCGGCTGGTGATCATCAACTCGTTCTGGACGCGCCGGTTCACCCGCCGCCTCTCTCCTCTGCAGTTTGCTTTTCCGCGTCAACTTTCATCTCGTCGCACTCCATCCGCCATCGTAGCGACTCCACCATCCATCCCTCCATTCCACCCACACGACGCACCATCCACGACGTCCACAAGACCGCCTCTTCGCCTTCCCCCAGCCAGGCGGACCCTCCTCGACCACTCGCGCTCTTGTGCGTGCGTGAAGTGAAGGTCACAGCTGGATCCCGGTCCTCCCAGGAGCCCACGTCGTAACCACCAAAGGCGCCTTGCCTGCCTGCCTGCGTGTGCGATTAAGAGCTGTAAGGAAGAAGGCGGGCCGCGGTTAGCCAGCCGAGGAGGCATGGTGGTCGGCTCCGGGCGGGCGCGCTCCTGGCCGACGCCATCGCCATCGCCGCCGTCGTCGTCGTCGCCGCCGCCCCGGAGGGCGAGAGCGCCGCGAGCGGGCAGGCGAAATGGACAACCCGCGTTCGCAGACAGCGGGTCCTGGCCGGCCGGTTGGAGCCTGTCGCCTTGCGCGGCAGCCGGGAGAGCCGAGCACGTGGAAAAGACGACGACTAACCACTGCTACGAGGGGCAGAAGGCAAGCAAGCAAGCAAGCAAGCGAGCAAGCAGGCAAGGAAGGAAGCAAGGGAGCTGGGAATAAATAGTGTATGGGAAACAGCCAGATCAATCAAGGCGGCGGAGTCCATCCGGTCGCGCGGCATCGCCCGATCGACGATCGCTCGCGCGGCGGCTCGGCGGAGCGTCTGACTGCGCGGGCGTCTGACTGCGCGGGCGCGGGCGTCCGTTGCCTTGCCTCGGGGAGGCGGCGGCGCGCGGCAGCGGCGGGTCGACCGGCGGGGCGGCCGGCGCACGCTAGATGAATAACCTCAAGTCGAGGTGGCTGCCGACGAACGGGCCAGGCGCGGACGGCGCGGGCAGCGGCGGGGAGGAGCTCGAGGCGGGCAGGGCCGGCGCAGACTCGCCGCCGAAGAAAAAGCTCCTCTTCAACTCCAGCGCCGGGCCGTACGTGCCGTCGCGCAAGACCCGCCTCGGGTCCAAGGAGAGGAAATTCGACCGCGCCTGGTACGCACGGGTCCTGGAGACCATGGGCGAGGTCCGCGTCCCCGTGGTGGTCGTCATCTTCATGGTCGGCATCACCGGGATCGCGCTCATTAGAATCCTCATGGACGTCTCCTCGGCACGCTACTTTTCTCTGCAGCCCGACGCCAGCGACGAGGGCAGCGCAGACAATGGCTTGCTTGGGTCCTGGCAAGCGCAGGCCCTCATTTCCAAGAAAGATAGCCTCGAACTCGGCTTTGGCGGCAGTTCATCGCGCAAGGAATACCCTGATGACAACGATGATGATCCTGATTCAGACTCGTCCGAGGATGATGACGAGGGGGAGGAGGAGATCGATGAGGTCGAGGACGAGGACGACGAGCAAAACAGCGAGACGGAAGACGAGGATGGAGAAAGTGATATCGAGTCCGGTATTGACTCCTCTTTGTCCTCCACCTCCACCTCCTCCTCGTCGTCGTCGTCATCATTGTCGTCGCGAGGCGCTGTCCCGGTCAAGTCTGTGAAACCGGCAGAGTCCGTGGCCGGTCTAATCTATTCCCCTTCGCGACCCTTGGTTCCAGCTCCGCAGATCAAGTCAAGTGTCCCGCGCTCATTCAACTACAAAAAGGGAGACTGCAGTGCCTCGTACCTTTGCAAAATCATGAAAAAGGCCGGCTTCAAGAGCCTGCCCGGCCTCACGGTGCCCACGAACCCAGAGATGCTCATCATCTCCTACAAAAGTGTTGGCAAGTACTCGAGCATCAAGACTTCGATTGTCAATCAGGTCGGTCTCGGGTCCGCCTGTATCGGAGGCGGCAAAGGAAAACAGCTCGCTTGCAAGGAAAAGTTTGCGGCTCAGTACGGCTGCGAGTACCGCCAGCTCAACGTGCAACCCGTGCAGTGGAATGTCCGCGAACCAAGCACATGCCGCGAGTTTATGGCAGAGGCCTCGAAACCTGAGAACGAAAACCAGATCTGGATCGCCAAACCTGGAGGAAGCTATCACGGTGCGGGTATCAAACTTTACAAGGGAGTTGAAGATGTGTCGCGTGCCTTTCCTTGCACCAAAACGCTCCCCGACGGACTCATTGTGCAGCGATACCTGGACAAGCCGGCGCTCTTTTCGGGCTACAAGTTCGACTTTCGAAGCTACATGCTCATTGCGTCCATGAATCCTTATGTCGTCTTTTACCACGACGGCTTTGTGCGTCGTAGCGAGCATCCTTATGACACCTCGGCGGCAAACCTTGGGGACGATAAAACGCACATCACCAACTCACGCGGTCAGAGTCTCAAGGACCACTTTTTCAGCTTTTCCCAGCTGCAAGAGCGCCTCTCGGCCGAGTCTGGTTTCCCGGCGGACTTTATGGAGAAGACCTTTCGCCCACACGCGATGCGCGCCACTAACTTCCTCTTTCAGGCTGCACGCAACGGCTTCTTTACCCATCGCAAGGTGCGATTCCAGGTCTTTGCTCTCGATTGGATGCTTGACGCCAACGGCGGAATGCACCTGCTCGAGGCAAATGGCAACCCGCAGATTTCAGACTATCCTGGAGTCGGCCTCACGCCGCAAATTTGGACCGACATGTTCGAGGTTGTGCACCTTGTCCAGGCCGACCCGGCCTCGCTTCCCGATGAGTTTGGCGTCCAATATGGCTATCACTACAACAACTGGCATATGGTCTACAACGAGCTTGAGGCGGCGCATAGTGGTGAGGCGTACTCGCCTTGCGACTTTCAGAAGCACGCGACGTCCAAACATCCGCTCTATTCCTTTGCCTCCAAGGCGTAATACTCTTTCTTCCTTCATCTGATTGACCTAATTCATGAACGATACGTACATGTGTGATCTCCCTTTGTTGTGTGAAATCGAACGGAAGCTGCTCGAAGCTTATTGAGCTCTGCATCGTCATGGAGCAAGAGAAACAGAGTCGACAAGTCAGCCATAGAGAAAAGCAAAAACATTCTTGTAATCGTACTAGTAGCAGTGCAGGCAGGTTCCGGCCGGCTTCTCAACACGACGCTTGTAACAGACCTGGCCACACTCCACGCGAGGCCAGAGCAGCTTTCTTCCTTCTTGCGTGATCTGCGCGCGCGTGCGTGCGTGGCAAGAGGATAGATACACCACACATTAGAACATCATGGCTCGCAACCCACTGCAAGCGCGCTCTACAAACGATGCAGCAGCCGCGGCGGCGGCAGCAGCAGCAGCAGCGGCATCTCGCTCACGAGCACGAGGGGGCGCGCGGCAGCAAGGGCAGTTCCTTGTCGCTGGCGCCATCGTTGCGGTCCTTGTAGCGATCATGGCAACAAGGCCCTTGATAACCTCGTTATGGTCCTCTCCAGCAGACGACGCAATGTCAATGGTATGGAAGAGCTTTGGCGATCGCGTGTGGCTCGCGGACGAAGAAATGCATCGCAAACTAGCTGCGCAGATGAATGCGGACATGAGCGAGAGACCTCACATTGAACGCGTCTTAAACAATCACGATGCCACATGTTATACGCAGGGCATGTTTCTTGTCAACAAAACCCTCATGTATGAAAGCTGCGGCGGCTACGGTGCATCTCGTCTGCGTGTCTTGGATCTCGAGACCGGGACATCAATTCGCGAGACAAAAATTTCCAAGGAGCTCTTTGCCGAAGGCATCGAACGTGTGGGCAATGAGATCCTCATGCTTACCTGGAAGGAGAAGAAACTACTTACATTCGACCTTGAGACCCTTGCTCCAAAGGACGAGTACTCGTTTCGCACCACAACAGGTCAAGGCTGGGGTATTGCCAGCAACGGTACGACCTTAGTAGTCACCGATGGATCCGCATGGTTGCACTTTTGGGAGCCAGGAACCTTGCGTGAGCTATACCGGTTGCCTGTAATGGATGGTACGAGACCTGTTCGCTTTCTCAATGAGATTGAGTTTGTCTCCCGCTACGAAATTGTTGCAAATGTATATTTTCAAGAGCGCCTCGCGCGTATTGACACTCGCACTGGCGAGGTTCGCGACTGGGTTGATCTTTCTGGCGTCCTCAGCACCTATGGAGATCCGACTGGAGACCCCGAAGTTATGAATGGTGTCGCATATGAATCGGGCATACTCACGGATGATGGGCATAGTCGCCTTTACGTTACTGGGAAACGCTGGAAATCCCTGTTCCAGATCCTCGTGCCATTTTAGAACGACTGCGCCATCGCTTCCAGGTCCGTTTTCTGATCAATGGAATTGAGAAATACACTATGTCGGGGCGTCAAGGTCATGAATGAGATTGATCTTCAAGTCCGGAACAGCAACACAGAAATTTTTTATAATTGCACCGATTGGGCAGGCAGGCATGTGTTGATAGCTACGATACAGATGATGGAATGCATTTTGTGATTTTGTTGCAGAACGCCAGACACAACATCACACAGAGGAAGGCCAGGAAAAGGTGCAGTCAGCCGTTATAGAAGACAGACAAGTATTGCTCAATAAGTGGATGAGCAAAAGGACGACGACCGCTTCTCCAATCACACCAGAATAGGGTTAGGTTTACAGAGACTTGAGCGGCGCATAGTCGATCGTGGCACCGAGTCCAGGCACTTGCTGCGTGGCGAGCTTGCGAGCCTCCTTGCGCTGACGATGCTGGCGCTGGAGTCGCGCGTTCAGCTTGAAGGACCAGCGCGTCCAGCGCAAATCGAGCGTGAGCAGGGCTGCACAAATGAAAAAGTGGATAATGGGGCACTGGTAAAAGTGCTGCAGTGCGCGCAGACAGGAGACAATGGCCAATGGCGTACGGTACATGAGCTGCACGGACAGCAAGGCAAGGCCAATCCAGCGAAAATGGTACTTGAGGCGATGAAGGGTGTACAGAAATCCAATCACCTGGCATGAAAGACCGGCCACGGGGAGGCCCAAGAAGCTCCACGTCAGATTGTCGGCAGTGTAGTAGACGTACATGTAATACGCAGCCGTGATGGTATGGTGAAAGATGGAATCCCATGGCATGTGGTCCGACTTCTTTTGCACGCGCATGGTCATCCATGTCTCAAAGAAGAGGTCAATGATCTCAAAGATTGCCTGCGGCACACAGAGGGCGCAAAGGTCTTCGCGCGACCACACGGTAGCATCGTATCCGAAGGGGTTAAAGTACCCGCTCTGCACAATGAACGTGATGCTGAGAACAGACAGCGAGAGCTGGATGCTCGTCTTGACCATGCACCACAACAGAAAGATTCGCGGGAATTTGAAGGGCGCGGGCTTGCTCACAGCTGTGCCCGCGGGCGACGATTCCACGTGCGCGCTGCGCCGTTGCACAAGCGTTTGTGCCTTGCACATCTTGCTGTCTCTTGCTCGCTCGCTCGCTCGCTTGCTTCTTGGCTTTTCGGCTTCTTTGAGCGGCTTGCTGGCTGGGAAGCGGGTTTGGCTGCTCGGTCCAGGCCGCGTCGTAGACTTGTTGCCCCGGGAGCTGGCTAGAGAGCCTGCTTGGTGAGTTCTTTTCTTTGCAGGCGATGCCAACGCGCCGGCTTCTGGGCTCCGTGCGCGTAGCGCCGCGCGCGCCGCTTGCGGGGTGGACGAGGTCGGCTAGCGTCGACGCGGCACGGGAGGGAAGGGAGAAGGGGTGAAGGGGTTGGACGGTAGGGCTCGCGGCTCCTGCGAACGAGCGATCGATCGATCGAGCCGGCGGCTTCGGGTTCGAGGGTTTCCGGTTTGCTGCGATGATGATGACGATGAAAAAGAGTGCACAAGAAAAGAGTAAAAGAAAATGGCCACAAGGGAAAGAAACGCCGACACAAGTGGACTATTTCCGAGCTGCAAATAAAGATCGAAAACTCTCTATTTGCAGTCGAGCGCCGCCCAGGATGGCTGAACCGGTGAACACCCGCGGCGCCTTGCGCAGTGGCTGCTTGTCATAACCTCCTCGCGTCGCCGCCTTCGCTCTAGACCTGGCCAACAGCCACCGTGCTACCACACGCGAGCGAAAGCTGCTGCGGCCAGCGGTCAGCTGCCGGGGCGTGCGTGCGTCCTGCGATCTGCGCGGCAGCTCGCCTGGAGCCAGCAGCGGCGTCGCGGGGCCAGCGATTTCAGGCAGGTCGACTTGGGCCTAGAAAGAGAGGGAGAAAAAAATAAGCGAAAGAAAGACCTCCGAAATGTCGATTATACCCCCCAAGTTTCGGGGTAAAAGGAGGGGGACTGGGGGGTAGACGCGGCACGAACTAGATTCGCTATCAGCGACGCGTGACGACGCAATGTAGCCTGGCCCTAACATCGTGGGAAAAGGGGAGAAGAAGAAGGAATCCAAAGTACCGCCCGCCCGAGGGAGGCTAGATAAGACTGACGAAGAGCTCGTCCAGCATCAGTAGCAGCAGCAGCGGCAGCCGCAGCAGGCACTTTCCGACGATCTTTCGAGCAATCGGAAATCGAGGCCAATTACATTCTACAACCGCTCCTTCGTGAAGATGCCGCGATGGCAAGAAAGAATCTAAAAAATGGACATCACCAGCACACTGCTGGCTGTGGCTGCGGCCCGCTGCAATCGCGCCAACGAACGCAGCCGAGGGAGGGCGCTCATCCAGAATCAGCATGCCGTGCTCGAACCGGCAAGAAATCCGTTGGCCCATTTTTGCTCGTGATCCTGTGCGAAAATAGACCGATTGGGACACTGCGCGTGAAAGTCCCGTTCCCGTTTCGATGTTAGCTGATCGATTGATCGATGAAAGAGGCCCGCCAAACGTAAGCCCAGGCCGCGCACAAAGAACACCGCGATCCTCATGGGCGACGGAGAGCAAGAGGAAGACGCGCCGGTGCCGCGACTCAAAGGCCTGGGGAAGCCCGAGGATGATGCCGAGGCCCTAGACCGCCAGGACGCGCGAACGCGAGCGCGGCTTGCAGCCGCCGTGAGCCCCCAAGAGAGACATGTCTTCAAGCTTGGAGACGAAGAAGAATCGGCGCGCGAGGACCTCGTCGTGGGCGACGCCCAAAAGCTCGAGGTCAAAGCGGTCACCGAGACTTGGCTAAAGTACTTTGCAGAAAAGCAGATCAACGGCGTGCTCTACAGTGCAGTGCGCTCGCTCTTGCATCTTTTAGAGCTTCCCGAGAACCCATTTACTTTTTTGAGCAACCAGCTACGCATCAGTGAGCTCTTTTACAGCGTGACCCATACCAAACACGCCGATTTTGCCTTTTCTACTCTGGATGAGAAGGATCCCGACACACACGTCACACATGTCATGGGAAATGATCACGTGTGGGGTCTGGAGAACTTGCTCTGGGCAATTGACGCTGACGCTGTCGCAGAACTTTTCGAGCGCATCGAACTCGCGTGCCCAGCCGTTCTTCGCCCAGGCACCTCGGAGCAAGGCGCTTACTATCTCCGCCATGTGAACGCACTCACAGGTCCGGCAATCTTCCACGGCAACATTTTGCCCTATTTGCCAACCAAAGTTGAGATTCGCGAGGACTGCATGGTGAGTGGGCCAAAGTTCGAAAAGGCGGTTGGCATTTTTGCTAACCAAATCATCAGCGAAGTTTTTGCAGTTGCGGACCAGGACCCGCGCCTCGCAATTGGCGTGCTCATCGAGAAAACCCAGCACCTAAAGGGCAATGGGACGGGCAGTCACATGGGCGGAGGTGTTGGCAACAATCGGCTCCCGTCCCATGGCGCCAAAAGAACGGCTGGTGCAAAGGACAACGATGACGACTACCGCCTTTGGACCGTCGATAAGATTCGCGCGTCGCGCAACTCATTTCAAAGTGCAATCAAGGCCGCCACCGTTTCGAGTCGCGAAATTATCTTTCGCTTTGTCCTAGAGCTACCTCACTTGCACCATGAGAGCGCTCCAGCGAATGCAAGCGAAGCCGAGGATCTCAACCAAAAGGTGCCAGAGGAAGAACATGACGAACACGATCGCGGACTTGGGAGTCTCACGGGCCGGGCAAGCTCCCACGATGAAGATACCATCATTGTGCGAGGCGAAGGCGGTCAATTCGTTTCATTTCACAAGTCTTTCTCGCTCCACTTTCAGCTCACAGACAAGGATGATGGGACGCCTGCGGCGAGCTTGCGTTCCTTTGCTCTCTTTCCCTTCTCAAGCTTGTGCGACGGCGTCTTTCGATCAAAGCGAGATGCCGTTTTCTATGCTGAGCTTTTCAAGACAGCGGACGGCAAATGCTGGACGCTGGACAACAAGCAGGACCTTCACGCGCCCTTTCGCGCGAGTCTCAAGGCTGATCTTGTAAAAGGGTACATTGCTGGGGACTTGATTGGCGCGGTTGAAATCCTCATTACGCTCACCTGCATGGCTCGCCGGTACGCTGTAATCCCTGACATCATCCGACTTCTTCACTCTCAGGTAGGGCACCTGTACGGGCTAACAAAGTGGAACGAGGCCTTGCGCATCGTGCTCGAGCGATGCCGCGTCAACCAAGACTCCAACCGCTTTCAGGATCATGCGCATGGAGACGCTGATCGTCGCGGACGACTTGGCGGATTCACAGACTTGCATTTGGTCGACAAGGTTGTGCAGCAGTTTCGCGTCTACAAAAAGCAGCTCTTGACGCTTGTCGATGCTTCTGAAAGCAGCGAGATGGCCATCATGTGCCTCCCCATTCAACACAAACTCTACAACATGAGCGACCATATCACGCAAAGGCTCGTGGTCGACGAGAAGACAACCCCAGCGGCTCTTGAGAACGTGAATAATATGTGCGAAGCGCTTGTTACAACGGTCTCCCGAGATATGGTTGCCGTGCTTGCAAGCAGTGCGCTCCACGAGGACCCGAGCCAGGGCCGCGATGGAGGGACGCCGCCGCGGCGTGAATCCATTGTGGCTCTTATTGACGAGGTCATCCAACAGGCTCTTCTTGCGCCACCCAAGGACCTGCAAACCTCCGGGAAAATGGGCCCCAAAGATGCACGTCGTAAGCGGCGCAGCAGCATTGTAGACGAAGGCCCCGTCCTCGGCGCGGAGAACTCGTCGAGCTTCGATGTATTTTCTTCTGCGGGCGTAGAGACGATGGAGGCCTTTTCAAACGAAATGCGAGCCACGGCTCGTGCTCGTGAGAATGTGCGCGTCGTGAGCGTACCGAATGCGATCAAGTTGGCCAAGAAGAAACGCAATGTTCCAACGTCAATTGCACGCGAAGCTGTTTTGCTCGAGTATGTCACGGAGACGCGCATCGATGCCGTTCTTCGGGATATTGTTCTCGACGTTTTGAACAACGGAAAGCTTTATCCCAATCCATACCCATTGGTTGTCGCACGACTACGCGCGGAGGTAGCGCGGCATGCATTATGGCGTGAGCCTGATCCGGATCTCCTCAAGCTTGTCTCGAGCTCGCCATCGCGGATCTCGCTTTGCAACCTGCGTTGCCATCTGTACAAAATGACCGAAGCGAATCTCTTTGGCACGATCGGAGCCCTACGAGCCTGCGAGCCCTCCTTGGTGGAACGTACACTCTCGACGCTGGAGGCTAGCGGTGTCATTTCGCCTGCCCAAGGTCCGAATTGCGCGTTGGGCGATCATCCTGGCGCGGCACCATCATCATCAGCGCGCACGAGGACGGCCTACGAGGTTTCCGTAAGCACCTCAATCGGAGGCGCTTTTGTGCTTCACTCTTGCATGTCACGCCTCGCACAGCTTCAGCAGCAACAGAGCCGGCAGCGCCACCAGAAGAATCATAATCCGGATCAAAATGCTGATGCGAAAGATGGCACGGGGCCCACCGGACAAGAAGGCATTTCAATCTCTTGGAGCCATGAGCTTCGTAATCATCCAAGCCTGACGCTTTTCGAGACACACGTCTACGATGGACCCCACGCGACCGAGGCTGTTGATGTTCATGCTTCGCATCTGATTGCCCATGGTCTGCACCTGAATGATAAGTCAGCCTCAAACGTGCTCCTCTGCTTGGCAACGGGCCAGCATGCAATGAAGATGATAAACGAGGATGGTGCCTTTGACGGTGGCTGGAAGCCAATGCAAATGAACGAGAGACATCGTGTTCTCCCTCATGGACCTTGGAGTAATGAGCAGGAGTCCACGACAACGAGTGGGGACGTTGACGGTGCATCCGTTTCGGCTGAGTCGACCCTTCCACCAAAGCGAAAATTGACGGAACTCCATGAGGCCGGGTTTTTCACACGCATGCAAGACAAACTTTACCATCCCAAGTACACGCATGGGGCTGTTTTCAAAGCTCAGCAGCTTCGCCGAGACAAGGCATTATGCAAGCAGGAGCTCGTCCGGGCTATCGAGGCCCACGAGCCGGTGGTGGTCCGCGTCGCGGTTCTCTTTGACACCTTTTACGTGGTGGTGACCAAGGTTGCAAGCTTGTACTTTGTACAATCTCCGCATGGCATTGTCCACTCGTTTGCGCCAGCCTTTTTCCGCTACGAAGCTTTGTACCAGAGCGTATGGGGGAACATGAACCAGGCAATGTCTGCCTTTCAGGCGATCTGTGGAGGACAGCAGGAAATGGCAGACCCGCGGGACCCAGGGAACCCGATTTGTGAACACTATACATTGTCGCTAAAGCTTCGCGTGGCGCAAGCGTACAGCGAAGGCAAGCTAGCTACTGTGTACCGCGGCATGCTTCGTTTGGCGCTTTTGGAGGGAGACAAGGAAACGGTTCCCGATTTGCTTCGCATGTTCAAAAAGGAGTCACTCGCTCGAGAGTTGAGTGACCTGGGAGCAAGGAGCGAAGTCGTGCGTGCTCTCCTTGAGGAACGATACCGTAGCGAAGAGTCGCGAGGTAAAATAAAGACGCGCTTGCTGCAAGCTCTTTTTGGAGCCTTCAAATTCAAGGTGGAGGGCACACTTGCACGCGCTGACTGCGTTTTCTTTCCTGGCGTGCACAATGCCGTGCATGCGCTGTTACTGAAAACTGATTCAGCGATTGGTATGGACCGTATTGGTACGAGTACGTTGCATCTCGAACACCTCGAGGAGTTGCAGACGTATGTAGAGTGCATTTGCATTTCTGCAGCTGCTGCGCTTCATCGAAATTGTTCTCATGTCGATGACCTTTGCAGGCGTTTTTGCAAAGAATTGCTGCCTGTATCGCGGGCAAATTTTCTACGGTGAAATTCTGGAATACCAGCAAAAGAATGTGTATTCACACAAGTTGCGCAAGATCACCAAGATAGTGTGTTCCAGGCATTCGCAAGAGTTAGCATTGGCCTAGTGATAATGACGATGCTTTCTTTGTCTCACTTTATTAGACTGCGTCGCCCGACATAGCACGTCGTTCAATTGTATTTTCTCAGCTTCTTTCTTTTTCTTTATTCTCGTGCTTCATATTTTGCTGATGTAAAGGCAAAGAAAACCTGAAGAAAGAGTATGAAACGAATGGCAGGGACAACGTGCTGGTCATCTTTTGCAAAAAGAGTAGTTATGTATAGTCTCTTTGAGAGCGACGAAAAAAGGTGACCGGACGACGGAAGGACAATTGATGCTGCTTGAATCTGGAGACGCCCGGGGCCAATCGATCACTAGATCTTATGGTAGCATGCAACTATTTCGAAGAAAGACGGTGCATTTACGCCGTAGAGTTGCTGCTGGCGGACACACGGTTCGCGAACGGATTAATCCGCTGCGTAATCTCTTTGAGAAGAAGCCCGCGCTCGTGGACGGCACCGGCCATGAGCCCCGAGTTCTCCTGCGCGCGACGAATAAGGTAGGGCAGAACCTCGTGGACCTGTCCGTAGGGCAAGTACTTGTAGGCGGAATAATTGTGAGCGCCAAGGTTGTAGGTGAGGTGATCAGACATGCCTCGGAGCTGGCCAAAGTGGACCTTGCCAGAGTCGGGCTCAATGTTGTAAGCGGACATTTGTGCGACAGTGAACTCGCAAGTCTGCTGGTTGTGGCTGGCCACCATGACCTCGGCGTCGGCGTCGGCGAGCATGACATCGAGGTTACGGTGGTAGCAAGCATGAGTGTCCTCGATGTTGTCGTGAATGGGGTCCGGGTAGCCATTTTCGGAAGCGAGCTTTCGCTCGGCAACCATGTAGGCGCCGCGGACAAGCTTGGCGGCAAGCTTCCAGCCCTCGCGCTTGGAGCGGTCGAGATCCTGGCTCAAACGCTCGTCGGTGGACTTGAGGTAGCACTGGTAGGTGTTGTAGATGGTGGCGGTGCCGTCCATGTTGTAATGACGCTGGAGCATGAGCACGTTGGCATCAATACAGGGCTGAAAGTAGGTCTGTTCAGCATCGACCATGAGGCTTACGCCCTGCTCCTTGGCGAGCTTCGCCAGGCGATCGAGACGACCAAAGAGCGCGCGGGAGAGCTCGACCTCTTCCTCGGTGAGCGCGACCTCGGCGAGCGGGCCGCGTGTCTTGCACGAGTCCACAAGCTTGGAGATGACATCAATGTTCATGGAACGGGACCAGTCGACAATGTCGAGGCGCGGGGGCGCTTCCTCGCCGGAGGAAGGCTCGCGGCCAAGGACGTAATAGAAGAGCTCATCGACCATGGCGGGGTCCTCGGGGTCGACAAAGTACTTGGAGTAGGCGAGACGCCACTCCTCGAGCGAGAGGGAACCGATTGTGGGTCGCTCGAGGTCGTCCTCCATGCGCTGGAAGAGGCGTCGGGTCTCGACGATCATTTCACTCATTCGCTTGAGCAACTTCGGGTTGCCGAGCGCGGTGACCTTGATGGCGGCAAATGGGCGGGAGCGCGTGCCCTTTTGCTGCGACACGGTGGCGGCGGTGCGAATGCAGGACTCGAAGACCTCGGTGGCGTGGTCGCATGCAAGTTCGCCCTCGTACTCGTAGACGCGGACCTTGACCTCATTTTCGCGCTCTTCGCGATGGGTGGTAAGGTCTGCCTCGACGGCGTAATCAAGAATTCCGCTGACGCCGCCCTTTTCGAGGCGCTTCATGAGCGGGATGAGGCCGGCCTCGTCCTCGGCGGCGCAAAACTGTTTGAAAAAGGTGTGGCGCACGACAAAGTTGGTGATGGTCTTGCCGAGAATCGAGTAGGAGAGTCCGATGAGTTTCTCACTGCGAGCAACGAGAGGCTCGATGCCGCAGATGCGGAGGACGGCATAGGCTCGGATAAGGTCAAAGGTGGTCTTGTTCTTGAAGGCAAGCCCTGTGTCATTAAAGTTGAGGTCCGAGTTCTCGGCGACCTCGTTGACGAACTTGGGGTCGTAGATGTCGCTGGGCGTCGCTGTCGTCGGTGGGGGTGGCGAGGTCGCCGGCGGGAGCGCCTGCTGCGTGGCGCGCGTCGCGGTCGCCAGCGAGCGTTGGAGGTGGGTCCATCGCGTCAGCTGGCTCACGCCTGTGCGGGACGCGAGCATCTTACGTCCTCAGCGCTCGCTCCGCCACTCCGCGTGCACGGCCTTCGCTCGCTTATCTGCCTGCCTGCCTGCCTGCCTGCCTGCCTGCCTGCCTGCCTGCCTGGCGCTCCGTCCGCGCGAGGCTACGCTCGCTCGCTCTGCTCTGTCGCTCGAGCGTTGCAGTTCCGAGTTTGAATTCGAAGGCGCCTCCGCGCACCGTGGAATCCAAGGAAGCAGGGAGGAAGGCGAGGAGGAAGAAAGGGGGCGCCGAAGGCGGCCAAGCAGGGGAGACGGTTTGAATCCAACAGTCGGCAGTGCCCGCAAGTGCGCTATGGCCGCGCCGCAAGTGGGCTATGGGCGCGCGCAAGTGGCGCAGAGGCCACGGCAAACAGAAACAAAAGTGCGGGACGCTGCGGGGCGCTGCGGGCCGTGCAGTGTGCGCGTCCACTGGGAATGCAAGAGGGAAAAGCGGCCAGAGGGAGAGGGGGGTGGGGGGTGACGATGCGACGCGAAGGTGGAGGTCGAAAAAGAAGGGGGGGAAAAGGAAGGAAGAACACCGAGAGAGTGCGGGGAAAGAAAGAAAGAAAGAAAGAAAGAAAGAAAGAACGCGAGGATGCGAGAGCGATCGATCGATCGATACCTACGCATGCGTGCGTGCCATGCTCGAGTCCGCGACCATCCATCCATCCATCCATCCATCCATCCATCCACGGCAGCCCTGCCTGCCGCGGGAGGCCCCGTCGCGCGCAGCCGCCGCGCAGGTGCGGCCCCGAGGCGCCCGGGTTGCGCGCGCAACCGGGGGCATCGGCGGCCTCGGGGAGGCCTCCCCGCGGCGCGGCGCTCGGGGCGCGGCTAAAACGCTTGCAATGGCGGCGCGCCGCGGCGGCGGTCCCCTGCACCCCGCGCCGCGCGCGCACTCGGAAGCCGCCGCCGACGGCCCCGCGCGCAGCGGCAGCGGCTGCGGCGGCGGCAGCGCAGCGGCGGGCAGCTCCCGCTCTCCCTGCCTCCCTGCCTCCCCGCCTCCCCGGCCCTGCGCGGCGCGCCGCGGCGGGGTCGCTCGCTCCCTGCACGTCGCATCGCGCGCGGGAAAAAACGCCATCTTGGGCGGCTTGTGGCAGTACAAGGACTTGGGCGACCTGTGCCTGCTGCAGAAGGACTTGGGCGACTTGAAGAGCGGCGGCTTTCTCCGCGCGAGGAGGTACTCGCTGGGTGTCGGCGGGGTGAAGCGGGCGCACCTGCGAGGCTCGGGTTGTGTGTCATAGCGCAGCGTGCGGTGCAGTGCAGAGCAGCGCAGAGCGGCGAGACCGCGGTGGCGCCTCGCGCATGGTTCATCCGTGCGTCATTCCATGGAGGCAGCGCTGCGCTCACTTCATTCATGATCCCGAGAAGCGGGGCGAGTCGCATGGAGCGCCAAGCAGAGCAGAGCAGAGCAGAGCAGAGCAGAGCAAAAGCTCGCCAGCCATCGGCTCGCGCGCGGCCTCGCCGCGCCGCGCGGCGTCCTCGGCAAGCTGCAGCAGCTGCAGCTTCGAGCGAGGAGTGTTGACGACAATGATGAGTTGAGTCGAGTTGAGATGAGAGATGAGATGAGAGTTGAGTTGAGTTTTATGAAAAGAGACCGACCATCGCAGCGGACGCGTGGGGGCCTGCGCGGCTGTGGCTGCGTCGCGAGGCTGAGGCGAGTGAGCTCAGCTGAGCCGCGCCGAGCTGCAGCCGAGCAGGGCTGCCGCTTCCTGCGCCGACTCGAGAGCAACAGCAAGCACCCACGCAAAGCAGCCATACAACACAACTAGCTACCCGATGATGACGAGGAAGAAAGAGCCTCGCTCCTGAACACGAGATCGAGGCGGTGACGCCCTGCCTCAAAGCCGCAGCTGCAGCAAAAGCAGCTGCTAATGCGACGGTCGCAATCGCATCGCTGTCGGTCGCGGTGCAGGAGAGATGGAACGAAAAATCGAACGAACGAACGAGCGAACGAGCGAATAGACGAACGACGGAGCTTGAGCTACTGCAAAAATGTAAAATGAGCTGCCACTGCAGCTGCCGGGCTTCGCCGCAGAAGTGAGTTTCTGCACGGGTGCACTCGCTTCCACATCGGCGAAGAGCGTGCGCCCGTTCGTCCCGACGGCCGGGCAACCAGCATAGCAAGCAAGCTGGTAAGCAACGCCGGAAGCGAAGTCACCGACTGCGAGGAGAACCCACTCCAACCTATCCCCTTGTTTTCTAAGCCTATCCGCCGAAGCGAAGATTTGACATGATCATCCACCGTGGCCAATCGTGCAGACAAGCAGCGCAGACACGGGCCCCTGGCGCACACACACATGCAGCAGCAGCAGCAGCAGCAGCTGCAGCTGCAGCAGCTCAAATCGCAGACGCGGCCCCTGTGCCGCCAGATCGACGAACAAACCAACAAACAAACCAACGAACCAGGCCAGGCCTTGGCAGCCAGGTAAAAAGGTAGCAGGGCGTCGCCCCAGCCCGGGCCTGCGCGCTTGCCGTGAGCGCTGGCTTGCTTGCTGGCTTGCTTGCTTGCTTGCTTGCTCCTGCTCGCTCCCCGCGTTGCTCTTGCGTGCGCCCGAGTCGCGCCGCGCACGCCTGGGCACGCGGCGCCGCGAAAAAGGAAGACAAGCGTCGACGAAAAAGTCCCGCAGTGCCCCTGATAGGTACCCGCACAGCACACCACTGGGCGCGGTGCGAGCCCACTGCGACTGTGGGAAACGCGGAGGCGGGGTGTGTGCTATTGGGGGGAGGGCCAGCTCCGACGCCGGGACGAGCTTCGCTGGCCCGGTGGATGGGCGCCTCGAACCGTCCTTGTGCAGCCAGGCTACGCATATCGCGTGTCAGGGATATGCAGCAGCTCCAGGCATGGCAGAGGCCGTGCCGATGGCGGTTCGTTGATTGGAGGGAGGGAGGGACGGAGCTAGCCAGCCGAGGACTCGGAAAGGGAGGGGAAAAAAAGAAGTCCTTTGCAGAAAGTCTTGGCATGCCCCGAGCACGAGTGGTCAAAAGTCACGGTTCACGGCCACCTTACTCACTCTACTACGCGTAGGCAGTGCGATCTGTAGTATCATGGATGAAGGAGGCGTCGTGGAGTCTCGGCACCGGAAAGTGAAGGGGTGGGAGGTGGGGGGGATGTAATGAAAAAGAGGCCGCAGCCGCAGCCGCTGCCGCTGCTGCTGCTGCTGCCGAAAAGTGGCAAAAGGGACTTAAAGAAAAAAGGGATGCGAGCTTTAGAAGAAGAACTGCGCCGTCACTGCGGCAGAGGGCTTGGGGCTGAACGGTTCAAAACGCCTGTTCCAATCGGAGTCGAGAATCTACCGTCAACTTGTCGCGCAACGACTTGAACTTGATCACGGTTGTCGACAGCAGCAACGGTGTCAACATTTGCAGCTTGTCTGCGACTGATTCATCCAACGCCGACGAACCGCTGCCAGACAGTCAGCTTCACTCACACATCGGTTGCGACGTGTGCACCTAGAGTATGTGAGATGACGGAGAGGCACGAAGACGCCAATGCTGTACAAGTTCTATCGAAATGAACCGACAGAAAGTCGATGGAACAACACACACACACACAGATGTTGCTGGCTGCATCGAGACAACGAATCAAGAAGACTGTGTTCTCCTGTCCCTCACTGCCAACAATACAAGGCAGGAGCATGACCTGGTACTCGATTCTTTTGGCGTGCGCCGTCTTGGCAATTGCGAAGCTCCTAAACCGCTCCGCGTTGCAGACACCTTCTTCTCATCACTCTGTGACGGCCTCCACATTCGCTACTGTATGTCTTTCTGGCCAAAGCAACGAAACTCTGTCGCCCTGCACTTGCCAAGAAAGGACTTTGTTCGTTCGTCAATCGCACGGCGAAGGAGCAAGCACAACGTTGTGCGCGGGGCGGGTTACATACTAGATTGCTCCAGTGGCTTCCGACTGATCAACTGCAACCAGCAGCGGCCGCTGTGTCGTTGGAATCGCAAGGTCGTTTGCGGTTGCATCTCCATCTAGCAAATTCGTTGCAGGAAAGGTCACGCGTTGCCCAATCAACCCATGTCAGCCTCGCGCTCTTTGATAACCCACGGACCCCTGTTTTTTTTTAATCGCGAGATTGGGGTACTTGATGGCTCCATAGGTTCGGTTAGGTTTGCGTACCGGTTCTTTTCGTCTTTTTTCCTTTCCTTTTCCCTTTCTTTTTTGATTCATACTTGCACGGGGTGGACGTCCAGACGAGGATCGGAGACTGACGCAGACGCGGCGTGGACGCGCGCAGCCGCACGACGCGGCGGCGAGGGGGATCAGTGGGGTGACAGCGCTACGGTCCCGGGCGCGCTGAGCACTGACGTGGCCGCTAGAGCGACCATCGTGCGTCTACGGACGCTGTAGGACGCTCACAAGGTGGAGCCGGTGGGGCCCGAACGAAGCGCCCACGATACCAAGGCCGTCATCGCCGCGGTCCGATTGAAGCGACCTCGGCAAGATGGCTAGCGGAAACGCGGCGAGCTGCACCGACAAAATGTGCGCCAAGCTGAGCATGACCCCGCCCGGTACGGAGTTCCGATACGCGAATGCGAAACACGCAAGGGAACATTGGTTTGTCAAGCTCGGTCTCCTGCTCTCGTGCCTGCCGTTGCTGCTTACGATGCTGGGTGTGCAGACCGTGACTGGCGGCGTTTGGTCCCCAACTGGCAGCGAGCTGAGCGCGATATCTACAATGCCCGAGAGCTCCATCGATGACAGCACCAGAGTTCCTCGCAAATGGATGCGCAGGAAGCGCGTCAGTAATCCGGCCGGTTGCGCACTGACGCCCGTGGAGGGCGAGCGCATGCTCAAGTACGTGCGAGTCGTGGGCGAACGCAACAGTGGCGTTGACGGCGTCGTAGACTTACTTAGCAAGCTGTTTCCCAACGTAACGGTGGGATCCGGCTTCGTGCGGACCAAGTATTGGTTCCAAGACGAGCGCGAACTCGACCCGGAAATCGATCTTGAAGAAGTCCTGGTGGTGGTAGTTCTCCGTAACCCTTATGACTGGACGCTCTTGATGCAGCGCAATCCAATTTTTGCGCCCGCGCACCGAATAAAGCACGATTGGCGAAGATTCGTATCGCGCTTGTGGACGACCAAGACGTCGATCACGGATAAGGAGCTCTCGAGCACGCCGGGAGCAAAGTGCCAAGCCAAATATCAGGCTGGGGAAGTGCGGCCATGCCGCCAGAGTAGGACTTCCTTTCTTGGATCCGAAACTAGGTCTCGGTACATGGATCCCGTGTACGAAACGAATCCAGTCACGCATCTTCCGTTGCGCAATGTTCTCGAGCTGCGCAAGTTCAAGATGCTCAATTATGCGAACATGACGCAGTGGGTCCCGCACATTTCGTATCTCAAGCTCGAAGCCCTCGATACTCTTGAAGGCGTTGCCCAGGTCCAGTCTGTGCTGTCGCGGGCCTATAATTTGGATTCCTGTGACACCGCGGACGGCGGAACCCACGCATATGTGGACCCGCAATCCAAGTTGCTTGCCTCAACCCGCGCCCAAATGACGGCGCAGTATCGTGACTACCTCACTTGCAACATTTTCTGGTCCGTGGAGAGCGCCGTCTTTGGTTATTCGGCTGCAGAGCTCTACACGTCGGATCTGTGCTCCAAAAGTCCTTATAATGTCGCTTTTAACGGCCACACCCCTTTGCCATGAGACGTCTGAAAAAGAAAGGGGGACAAAGTTTTCTTCCTTCGCTACTGCACTCGCTGTCGTAGCACAAAAGAGAGAGGATGAACTTTCTTTTTTTTTTCTTTTTTTTCGCTGCTGCAACTGCGCAATGTGGCTGATAATGAAATTGCTGTGTCTTTGTAAATTCATTGATGGGAGGTGCCAACTGATTCTAAACGAGCCTCATTGGTTCCTAGGCTTTTCTTGGGCGGAACGAACCATGGTGCACAATTTGTCTGCTAGAATGAAGGAAGTTCAACGTTTGTTTGTTTATTACGCACGACGCTGGCTTCACATCTTCCTGATACACGTTACATGTATTGCCGTGCGTGGAGATGAAGCCTGTCCAAAACGCAAAGGCTGACCACGTCCGAAAGCGCCTCTTTTTTTTTGTTGAGACTTTCTCTTGTGCTTATTGCTGACCTCTCACGCACCCTGCGTGGCATTGATGAGGGTCTCCTTTGCGATTTAGCAAAAGGCGAGACATCAACATGAACAAGAGACGGGGACGGCACATTCGTAGCATAAGCATCATGTTTCTGTGCGGGCTGTGCTCCAGAAGTCAGGCCTTGCTTAACGAGATTCACGGAAGTGTCCTTTTCCTCGTTCTTTTCGTCATCACTCTCTTCGTCGTCATACCTTACTTGTCAAGATTTGCGGAAGTGCCCTTTTCCTCGTTCTTTTCGTCATTACTCTCTTCGCTATCGCTGCCTGCAAATGGTGCGCTCCACATCGCGCCCGTGGCTTGGGCTTCTTCCTCATCTTCCTCGGCAATGGCATCGTCGAGTGAAATCTCGAAAGGAGCCAAGCCGGAAGGTTTCCAAAGGAGCAAAGGATCGGGTAGCTCGTGAGCATGGAGGACAGCAAGGGCTGCATAGCCTTCCACTTGTGCAGGACTCTGAAGGAGGTCTTGATTTACGCGGAAAATGTCGAGCAGTCGAAACGCAAGGCCCTGACGATGTGCCGCGTCGCGCAATGCACGCAGACTTGTGCCGCGAAGAAAGGAGCAGAAAATCCACACGCCATGATGTCGATCTAAAATGGTGGCTCCAGCGCGCATGAGCGCGTCGAGGTCCACATTGTAGTATAGCACCTCGGATGCGAGGACGAGATCAAAGGCTCCCCGAAGGCGCTCAAGGGCTGCGTCGTCTGCCCAGTCGAGCGAGGCGACCTCTGCAAAAGGCGCCTCGAGTTCGCGCACCTTTGCGCCCAGCTGCTCGAGCGCCGCAACGTTGACGTCTGTGAGCAAGAGACGTCGTGGGGGCTCGTACGACTCTTCGCTCGAGGTCAGGTTCGATGGCCCGGAGGTGTTTTTCTTGGCGGTCGCGCGCACGAGCGGGAGCGCTGCGGGCTGCACGCCGCATCCAAGCTCGCAGACTGCGCGGCCCGAGCAGAGAGGCGCGAGTCGGCCGGCCAAGGCCGTGGCAAGCTGCGTGAGCGACCACGCCGCAAGGCCGGTGTCATCGTCCATGGCCGTGCAAGTCGGAGTATTCCACGACTAGCCACACGCCATGCTGCCTCTGCACTTGGTTGGCCAAGCACGCTAAGAAGCGACGCCAAGCAGAAAGGACAAGCACAACAAGCCTGGGCTCAAGCGCAAGGACACGGACAAGCTGCAGAGCAGAGCGCGAATCGGAGTTTGGGTTTGGCAAGCGGACAGGCGCGAACGGAGAGCGTTCGGAAAAGCAAGGATGCTAGGCGGGGTGCTGGGCGCGCGCGTGGCGCAGAGACGATGCGGCAACATGGTGCAGCGGCGGGCGTTTTCGGAGGCGGCACGCAAGCTGATGGACCGCGTCGCGATTTCTGGAGCTCCGGTGACGCCGCTGTCCATGAACCAGTGGGTGGTCGCGTGCAAGGAGACGCGCAAGGCGGCGATCATTGACGGCGGCGCGCCCACCGCGGAAGAGTGGAAGACCTTTCAGAACTGGCTCACCGCGCAGGATTTCACGCTCGAGATGATTTTGCAGACGCACGCGCACTACGATCATGTGGCGGGCCTTGGCTTGGTGGAGGAGATCTTCGAGGACAAGATGCCGGACATGTACTTGCACTCGGATGACTTTGTCAACTACCGTGATGCGGAGAGCTCTGTGCGTAATATGGGCTTCGAGCTGCCGAAGCCATTGCCGAGCGAGTCGGTCTTCACAGATCTCAAGGATATGAAACAGGTTGCCTTGGGGTCGCTTGTCTTTGACATTTTGCACACGCCCGGCCACGCCCCTGGCCATGTCTGTTTTTACGAGCGCGACATGGAGCTTCTGATTGGCGGTGATATGATTTTTCGCGGCGCGATTGGCCGCACGGATTTGCCGCACTCTTCTCCGGACGACATGACGGCGTCGCTTCGTTTGCTGCACAAGGAGGTGAGCGACGACGCGACGATTCTGCCAGGCCACGGCGATGTCACGCAAATGGGAGCCGAGCGCGCCAACAACCCGATGCTTAGCGCATAAATTAGTTGGCTTAGCCTCTACTACCGAGAATTCTTGGCAGCAGGCGAGCGAGAGTACTTTGCCGTCAAAAGACTGTGCTAGCTTGCTTGCAGCATGATGAAGGTCAGTCTAGCCTTGGCCTCGTGCATGGAGGCTGGCCTAGTAGACTTACAAGTAAACAATAAAAGGAAGGAGGCGGCAAGTGAAGCACAAGAAGTTCCCCGGTAGCTGCAGCTGCATGCTTCTAGAGCAATAGAATGAATGAATGAATGAATGAATGAATGAATGAATGAATGGCACAGTGCGCCACTGCTCGAGTGGGCCTGCTTGCGCCGAAACCGTCTAGGCCTGTAACAGGAGAAGCGACCGCCAGCAACACCGCTGCCGATAGCGAGCGTGCAGGGCAGACTAGTGCAGGGCAGACCAGTGCAGTCCAGTGCGGCCGGCCGTGCGTTCGTATCCCTCAACTCAAGCATGGTTTTTCTCCCGGTTACTCGGCCCGTGCGGCCGTCAGAAGATGGTGTCGCTTGACGAGGACGAGCAATCGACCGATGCGTTGATCGAGTTAGCAAGAACAAGCAAAGAAAGCACGCATGCATGCATGCATGTATGCATGCATCCATTCAAGCAAGAGAAGGGAGGCTTTGCGATCAGCGACGACTTCTTTCCCCGCCCCAACCAAGATCGCTAGCCTTGAAAGCTAAACGGACGAATGGAAGCCGAGTTCTGCCATCGCTGCAAAATGTAAGAGGCGCCTGCCTGCCTCTGCCGTGATGGAGACTGCAGCTGCCGTTGATGGCTGCGACCTTTCCCTGCCCTGTGTCGTCCCTTGATGGTCGTCTGGCCACCCTTGGCGTCCTCTTCCTGATTGACTTTGCGCCATCAATCCATTTCGACGCTTGGAGCGCGATCCATTCGCATCAGGCCGCATGCACAGCGAATTCTCTCCCGCGCACGCACGTCTTGCAGGTCAAGCCGCGCCGAATCGTCCGATGAGGTGCCTGCCGGCAAGGGACTGCGACCTCGGCGAGGCCGGAATGTGCCGGCAGCAACGCCCTTCTGTGCATCCGTCCATCATCCTCCCATCGGTCGCGAGCTCGCGTCACTCCGGCGCGCGGAAGAATTGCAGTGGAAATGTAAATACACCAAGGAGCGTGCCTGCGCGTCTTGGGTCGCACCGCGCTTCCTGGATCTCGGCGTCCTTGGACCCGCGCGAGCCGCACCCGCCGCCACCCACTGCCACTCTCGAGTCGGCCGGGTTCGCTTGCTCGGCGTCGGGACCTCGCGCGGAGCCCGACCCGGCCAGGTTTGATCGATCGTCCAAGACATGATTTCGCTCCCGTTGATCGATTGTGTTTCTCTCCTCCCTTTCTAACCAGTTCCACAGTGCTTCTGCCAGCTAGTAGTACCATAGCTTATTCCCCCGCTCTTCCTCTGCCAAGGGACGATCGCCACCGGTATAGTCGCTGTCGCCGTCGATCAATTCCATCCTATTCCGAAGTTCTCAGAGAGTGGAAATGATGGCGACTCCGCCGCGCGCGAGTTCTGGATCTCCCAAAGTTCGCGGGCCGAGAAAAGAAAGAGTTTTCGCGGGCAGTGGCCAGTGTGGCCAGTGAGCGGGCCGACGCACCGCCGTTCGAGGTCTGAACCGCCGGGTATTATTTATTCTTTCTTGCTTGCTTTCAAGTTCTTTCTCCTCGCCTTCTCCGCGGCGTAGGCGTACTCGCCGCGTTGGCCTGGGGCCACGCTTCGTCCGTCGACCGACCGCAAGGGCCTGTCTCGCTTCTTGCGGCGCGGGTGCGGCTAGCTTCGCGCGTGCTCGGCCTGGCCTTGATCCCGCTCGAGACCGCCGGTAGGCTAGCTGCAGTTGCTAGAAGCAGCCAATAATCATTACTACCCGCCCGGCACCGAGGGCTTCCCGGCGCCGCGGTCGCCAGGTCGCGAGGAAACCGGGGCGCGACGCGGCGCGAGCAGCGCGAGCGACGCCAGTTGCTAGCCGCGGCCGCGGCGTCGATGCGCATGTCGAAGGCGTACGCGACGCGGCCGAGGCGTACGCGCCGCGCCGCCGGCCTAGACGCAGAGCTGGCTCCGGGCTCAAGTTGGTTGACATGACAGACTTGCTCACGGTGAGTTAGTTGCGGGCGGGCGATTCGAAGTCTCGCTGCTGGCCGGCCAGGCAACACAGACGCTGTGGCGGTGCGTCCGTGGTGGAGGCCCTCCTGGCGGCCGGCTGCTGCTGGAGAGAGGAGAAGCTGCTCGCGGACTTTCGGCTGCGGCTGCACGCTCCGGCCGCGGCGGCTTGGCTTGCGATCGCTCGAGGGCGACGAAGGAGGGCCCCCCGGCGGCGCCTTCCACGTCGTTGCAGAAACCAGAATAAAGAAGGAAACAACACAAGAAAGAATCCACCGAGCAGTGAAACAAAGCGGGCAGCGGCAGTGGAAAATAAAAAGCGACAGTGAAAGCAAATAAAGGAAGATCGAAAGAAAGTAGTAGATTGAAAGAAACGGGCGGGAAGAAAGAGCGCGGGAATCTGGACCCGACGGGCGGGTCGGACGACCAGCAGGAGGCTTGGCGGATTTCCCCGGACCCGCGATTTCCCGGTTCGCGGGCGAATATTGGAGCGCGTGCGATCCGCGAAAGTCTTCCTCCCACGCGTGCGCATCACCGCCGCCCAACGCGCCCCTGCGTGCGTGCCGGCGCCGCGCCGCATCGCAGCGCATCGCAGCGAAGAGCGGTGAGGGCGGGAGGGGGAGGGAGGAGGGATCCCGCACCCGCCGCCGGAGACGCGGTGCGGCGGGTGCTGCGCGGCCGGTGCGGCCAGAGGAAGCGGTTGCAGCTGCTGCTGCTGTTGCTGGCGAGATCGATTGGCGGCCGGGTTTTGAAACCAAGAAGAAGAAGTTATGGAGTTTGATGTGAACTTGAATCTGAATTTGAATTTGAATTTGAATTCAAACGAGGAGGGAAATAAAACGTAGACGGGACGGGACGCGCGGCGGCGCAGCAAGCGGAGAGAAAGAAAGAAAGAAAGCCCTGGCGAGCGAGCGCGCATCGCCGAATCCCGCGCGCGCTGCCCTGCCTCCCGTACCGCCTCCGCCTCCGCCTCGGCCTCTGCCGCGGCCGGCCCATGTCGCGGCCGCAACAGCCAGCCAGCAGGTATCCTCCCCTCCAGCCAGGTCTCAACCGTCAGCGTCTCGCGCTTGCTCGCTTTTGCCAAGGGGAAGAGGTTCAGGAACCCTGGATCTTGCAGCGCGGCCTGCGACCATGCTCGTCCTCATCGCAAGTCTCCCGGCGCCGAGCAGCCGCCGCGCCCCGGCTCGGATACCCCTGCCGCGGCAGGCTGGGCTTGCTCAGCGCGGCACCCGAGCCGAGCCTCCGCCACGACCCGGACGCGACCCCCTGCTGGCTGCGCATCTCTCGCGCCGCGACAGCAACACGAGTTGCACGGTGCGAGGGCCGCGCACGACAGGCGCCGAGCGAGTTGAGTCGAGTCGAGTTGGAGAGTGGACGAAGAAAGAACCCAGGAAAGCAAGGACCGCGCAGGACCGGACCGCGACCAGCCCGAGCTCGCCTTGCTCGGCGCAGTCTGTCTACTGCTACTGCTGCCGCACTCCGCGTGTGCTAGCTAGGCCCTCGAAGATTGGACTCGCTCGCTCGCGAATGCGGCGGCGTCGTGACGGACGCTCGGGGCCCCGTCGGCCGCGCCTCGCGGGGCCCCGGCCGAGCGGAGCGATGCGCCGAGCGACCGACGCTCGAACGAACCGGCGCCGCTGGTACCTTACGTCGTCCGAAGCCACGCCTGGCTTTCTCCTTCTTTCTTTCTTTCTTTCTTTCTTTCTTTCTTTCTTTCTTTCTTTCTTTCTTTCTTTTTTTCCTGGTCTCCTTGAACACTGTCGTATACAAAACCTTCTTCTTTTTATTTGCTTTACCTGGGTCCTCCCTCCCTCGCTCCGCCTCCCCCTCTCTCCCCCTCTGCACCGCGCTCGCGGGGTGGCAGGTAGGGCTAGGGTTAGGCCTAGCGGGGCGGTAGGGCACCAACGTGCGCCGCGCGTGCGTGCGTGCGACGTCAGAGCGGGGAGAAAGGGGGAATGCTTTCTTTTTCTTTTCTTTTCTTTTCTTTTTTCTTTTCTTTTTTTCTTTTCTTTCCTTTTCTTTTCTTTTTGGTAGCAGGGAGAAAGACGGCTCGTCTGGAAAAGACGAGGCGAGACGTCGGCGGCGGCGATCAACCAAATCCTGACGCAGAGCAGACCCAGAACTCCCGAGGCGTCCAAGCAAACCAAAGGGAGAAGAAAGAAAGAAGAGGCCGAAGCAAGCAAACTAGGCAAGAAAGCAAGCACCATGGCTCTCGTCTTTGAGAAGGACGGAAACCCTGGCGCGACGTCGATGCAGCAAATTGACAAGAAGGAGGACGCGCAGCAGAAGCGGTCCGTCGAGGATGTCGAGTCGCAGCGCTCCGCGGAGCCCCCTGTGGAGCTCAAGCTCAGCGCGGGCCAGCAGGCCATGGTCAACCTGAACAACACCGCGCTTACCCGTGCTGACCGCGGTGTCGTGCAGATGATGCTCTCGGCCATCCTCGCCGGCATTATGCTTTCCTGGGGTGGTGCCCTCTACGTCGTGCTCGCCGCCGGTACCAAGGCGTACTGGTCCGAGGCGCCGGGTCTCCACTCGCTCATCTCTGCGGCTGTTTTCCCCATGGGTCTTACCGGCATTCTGCTCACCGGCAGTGATCTCCTCACCTCCAACATGATGTACGGCACTCTGCCCTTTGCCACCTTTGACCCGCGCCGCGAGAGCCCTCGCAAGCTGCTTTCCTCGTGCAAGCTGCTCGCCATCAGCTTTGTTGGCAACTTTCTCTCGTGCGCACTCATGGCCGCCTACATCAGCCCCATGGTCGTCACCTCGGACTATGCCGTCGACTTCGTCGTTGCCGTTGCCGAGAAGAAGGTCGCTGGTGGCCTCGGCATTCGCTTCGCCCGCGCCATTGCAGCCAACTGGCTCGTCAACATTGCCGTCTTCCAGGCGGCGTGTGTCTCGTCTGCTCACGGCAAGATGATTGTTCTCTGGCTGCCCATTACTGCTTTCGTCGCCTGCGGCTTTGAGCACAGTGTCGCCAACATGTTCCTTATTCCCCTTGGTATGTACAACGGCGCTGACGTTTCCGTCGGTGACTTTCTCGGCAAGAACCTCTTTCTTGTCATGCTCGGTAACGCCATCGGCGCCGGTATTGGTGTTGGCTGGCTTCAGTGGCACGCCATGGTCCCCACCAACTACTGGGTCCTCACGGGCCACAAGCGCAACAACTAAGCAAGCAACCAGTTCTTTGCTCTATCACGTTGTTGTCGCGGCCCTGGCTTCGATTAAATCTTTCAAGCTTCGGCCCTGGACACGGATTTCATTCAGGCAAGCACACAGACACACAAGTACATTTTACTTGTTGATACTTTGGGAACGGACAAGCTTTTCTTACCAGCGCAGGGTCTTAAAACCTTTGGATGGACGCCTTCTACTCTAAGCAAGCAAAAGGCACGCTTCACCAGGGCAAGATCAGATCAGTGTATCATGTATTCGTTATCCCATCCACCCTGCTCCTGAAACCCTGATTCCTTCCCCCCCATGGCTGCTGCCTGCGTCACCTCGTTGCACGCTCGCAGGCACGCACCGTCAAGATGATTCGAACGTTTTCCCTCTCGTATGTCCCCCGCGCCGGTCGTAGCAATCTTGCCCCCATGCTACGCTGACGCTCACCCTTTGTAAACCTTTTCTATGGCATGCAAACTTTCTTACTTTCATCTCTTCTGCGTAATTTATCCTTTTCGCTCTTTTGTCTCATACGTTTCGTCCTACATGCATAGCTTGCCTTGTATACATCGATCGCTAACGCACCTCGCCGACATGAGACGGCACGTCCGACGCCTCCTTCCTCTATGACGCTGAGCAGGGACTCTTCTTCAGACCGACGCCACGAGGGTAAGCCTTGAGCCTGGCTGGCCGCTGACATTGGCGCCAAGACCTGGAGTAGGTTCCCAAGGCGAAAGCTACGCCGCGATGAATCCCCTCCCTCGAACTTCACGGCCGGAGCAGCCCTCTGAAATCCCCGCCAACACGAGCTCGAGACAACCGCAAACTGCGCCGCAGACGAGCTCCAGAGTCGGAATTCAGCGGCGCGAGGGACGCACGCGCTGCTGCCGCATGCCGCTGCTGCTGCTGCTGGCTGCTGCCGCATGTGATGCATGCGCAGAACCGGTGCCTGCTGGTGCTGCAGCTGCAGCTGCCAGGCCTGCTGCTTGGAGTCAACCTTGGAGATGCGACTCCTGTGTAGTCGAATTCTTTCAACTCGCTCGAGGGCAGCCAAGTCATGATGACGACCTACTGACGGTTGTTTAGCTGGTGGCTGTAACTGCAGCTGCTCGGACGCGCCTCCCGGCCGTATGTCACGGCGCGAGAGCACTGCTGTCATTAGTGGTGAGCCAGCCCTGCAGTGAGGCCAACTTCATGCGAGCGTGTGGCGGTTGACATACTTCACGGGGCACGTACTACCTTGCGGCGAGCGGCCTCTGCTGCTGCTGCGGCGGGCGGTGGAGGAACGAGAGATGAGGAGAGCCGCCTTATGTTATGTTATAAAACTTCAACGTGCTTGTGGCCACCATCATCGATCGTCGTCGCCATCCACCTTTCGTGCCTTTTTCCATTTTCATTCATGAAAAATGCAAAGTCAGGAGAGCAAAAGCCGGCGAAGTGGCGTTCTGGTCTGTTCTCCATACCGTCCCTGCTCTCCCTGCTCTCCCTGCTCCAGCGTCATCGCGGTGGGCAGCGTCATCCGCCCGCAGCGTCATCGGCGTCATCGCCGGCGCGGAGAGGCGACTTCGGCGCACACTGACGAAGCGCAGGGTCCCCGCGCGCACCTCTCGAGGCACACACTTCTTCGCGCGCGAGCGCACACTTCGGATAGGGTGCGCGCGAGGACTCAAATTCAGCGTCGATTCTCGGCCCCGGAGATGCCCTGGCGCCACCGCTCTGTTGCTGATGCGAGGCGATTATGATGCGAGGCGATTATGATGCGAGGCGAGGCGATCGACGTGCAGCCGCGGCAGGCTGAGCAGACGCCGCAGGCGCCACAACGTGATTCTGCGTGCTGGCCATGGCCGGGTGCAGGCAGCTGCACCTGCTGCTGCAGTTCAGAAGCGGTGGCTGCGGCGGCTCGGGCCAAAGTGCGCGCCGCGGCGGCGAATTTCTCACGCGCGGCGACGCCTTTGACCACAGCGACCAACCGTCAGTCGCATCGTGCCCCGCCTCGTCAACACACCCTGCCGGTTTCTCATCTCATGGCAAGGACAAGGCAAAGACACAGTCGTCGCGCGGGACTTTTGGCAACCTGGCGGCACGGCTTTGGGTCCTACAGCCCCGGCAACGTTCCGGGCGAGCGCCGCGGCGAGGAAAACCCACGCCCGCCACCGGGTCGTCCCAGCCCTCCCCGGCCGCGCAACGTGCGCCGACCGCTGCTCTCACGTGGCTGCTCGCATCGCGCTCCGACCCAGTGCTACGTAAGTAAGTTGAGGCGCGGCGTGGCGTGGCATGTGGCGTTGAAGGTATCGCTGGAGCCGCCGCTCGCAGTGCTGCTGGCCGTACAAAAAAAAAGCCAAGAACCCTGCCCCTTGCGGAGACAATGTCGGGTCGCCTGCCTGGAGAGACGCGCACGAGCAAACGAGGCCAGGCCAGGCCAGGCCAGACCAGGCCCAGACCAGCCTGAAAGAAGAATCAGCCACAGACCAGCCAGACGAGGCCAGCGAGACCGAGGTTCTTGCCGTCAGTTGAGCGCTCGAGTAGAGTCCGGCGGGCGGTTTATCGCCCGCAAAGGGCGCAAACCACCCCAGTGCGGACTGACTGACTGACTGACCCTCTCACTGGGACAGAGCGGAGGGGACCGGAGGCAGGCGTCCCGGTGCGCAATCACGAGCGCGGGTGCGAGGGAGGAGGGGGCGCTTGACTTGACGCGACTTGTGGGGCCGTTTGCGGCACTTGCGGGCGGCGGCACGCAAGTGGGTTATAGGCGCCGGGAAGGGCGCGCTCGAGTGGCTGGCGGCAGGCCGCGCCAGACAGACTCGCAACTCGGAACGCGAACACGAGACCAGCAACGTCGACGGCGACAGCGGCGGCGGCAAGGACCGGGAGACGGCGGCGGAGAAGGCGCGCGCTCGGAGTCGCGCTCGCCGGCCGCTGGCGGGGGATCTGGCCTGCGCCGCGCGAAAAGGACCGAGCGGCCGCTCGACCGGGGAGCGGATCTGGACGAGGGAGAGGGGGCGCGTGCCGCTGATCGCGCTGACGTGAGCCGACCCGCCTCGAGCGCGAGGAGCGCGAGCCCGGCAGAGCAGAGCAGAGCAGATATAGGGAGGGGCGCGATGGCGTTCGCGATGCGCGCCGTGCGGAGAGCCGCCATCACCAACGTCGCGAGGACGAAAATACCGCCTCGCGCGAGGTGGACCAGCAGTAAGGCCATGGCTGTGGAGCCGGCCGGATTGGGACTCGAAAACCCTGTCCTTGCCAGCGCATCGACGCCGACGCCTGCGCCGTCATCACCGCCCTCGCGGCTCCTCACGCCGCTTTCGAGCTCGGCGCAATATGACGAGGACACGGGGCCTCGCACTTTTTACGTCGAAGAAGGCGTCTCTGTGCTTAGTCTCACGAGCAATCGCCGCATTGACGCAACAGCTTTTCTCTCGGGCGTCTTCCGCACCATTGTCGAGCACGGAATTCAGGCGGACATGGTCGCGAGCTCGGTCAGCGACGTGGCTCTGGCCTTCAAGCACCGCACGCAGCAGAGCAACCTTGAGCCCGACCTCACGGAGCGTATCGCCGCTCTTTGCAAGGCTCTCGAGCCTATTGGTGTGCAGAGCTCTTACACGCAGGGCCATGCCCTCATCGAATGCGAAACACGCGGCTCGAACGAGAACGGCCCATGCGAGTTTCAAAGTGAAATTTACCGCGTTTTTGCATCTCACGGTATTCTTAGCCATCTCTTTGTGAGCCAGGCCTCGCAACGAGACCCTTCGCAGGCCGCCCTTGTTTCCATCGTTGTTCCAGAAAAGGACGTTGAGTGCGCGGTCCAGCAAATGATCCGTACCGAACTTTTCGTACCCGCCTAAGCGTATCCGCACAAGGCTTGGTGGGTATCATTTCCCAAAGTGGAGGAGGGGCAACTTTTCATTTTCGTTCAAATTCCTCCTCTCTCTCTCCTTCTGTGCCACTCGTCCGCACGAAGGGGAAAAAAAGAAATGGAACTCTGCACTCCGCTCGTTACATTGCGGAGCGAGCGCACTCTTTGATGCTCTGATCCACGTCCTTTTCTTTTTCTCATTCTGTACAGGTCACCACCACCACAGTGGCCGCCCTCTACTCCTGTCATTCATACATTTTTCTCCCCCTGACGCATGCTATACACACAAACAAACTAATACTCAAACAAACAATCAAAAACGAAGACAAAGAAAGCGATCTTTGATTACACTTTTTCCAATGTATTGCTCCGTCTCACGCAGGAAAAAACAACCCGCGTCGCGCTCATTTTGACAATATCTTGCCCGTCTTAGATGCCTTCAACGCTTTACTTTGCTCCCGTCTTCGCTCCTTGTCTCGCTCGTTGTCCTTGACACACTTCTGCCGAAAAGCCTCTCGCTTTTCGACCCGCGCCGACGATGCCAACAAACGATCAAAGACGCGACGCGCTTCCGTTTCTGAATTTAAACCCGTCGCGTCCATGACTCCGCCGCACAACACAAGGTGAGCTGGAAGTGGCTTGTAAGCACAAGATATAGTCTTGACGCCAGGTGAAAGCGAACTCTCACGTTCAACACCCAGCGCCGCTGCCATGGCGCGCTCGGCCAGGACTGCCTGCTGCGCAATTCGCACGCGACGCATGTGCTCCATCGTATCCTTCATGTCCTCTTGAAGCCGTTGTGGACCACCATATGCCTGGATCGCCTCGTATACGAGCTCGTGTCGTCGAAAATCGTACTCGTCAAACTTGCAATTCTCCTGCACCTTTTGTAGACAGGCCATCAAACACAATAGCGAACCGGACCGTAGACTCACCGCATGCAAGCCCGTTTGATTCTCGCGTTTGCCCCCATACTTTTGAACGCACCGCATCACCTTCGTGCACGTCGCAAAAACCCGTTCTCGGACTTGATCTGCCGCCATCGGAACAAAGACTCGCTCGTGCACTGTTTTCGCTGAAGACCACGATCGAGCTGCCAGCGCAGCATCGTCTGGCGTAGGCACCGTCGATGGTCGAAGCGTCCCCCACTGCGGAAGCTCGACGCATTCCGAAGGCGACGCGCAAATCCAGTTTGCCAGCTCCCGATACAAGCCAGCATCAATGAGAGCGCGGACCCAAGGCTCTCCAGTGGTCGCCATACAACGTACTAGACGAAGAACCAAGGATAGAACCCCCGGACTGTCTGCGCGTCTCGCGGCCGACCAAACGCTAGGAAGATAACGCGCCGCCGTCCATGGTGGGACAATGTCTTGCCGATGCGCGTACGCAGCCAAGAGGCCCCGGAGGGCCTGGGCCCGTACGGCCGGACTCTCGTCTTCAAGAAAGTTGCACAACTTGCCAATATCAAGCTTCTTTGGAGGATGCAACCCGGTGAGGAAGTCGGCCACAATGTCTCGCTGCCGCATGTATACCGGCGACGTTTGCGCTCGCGCTCGCTCTGACTGTGTCATTTCTGTATGACCCATCACGACCGGGGCTCGCGGTACGGCGCAAGTTCGCGCTCGTTTCTTCGACCCTGTTTTCCTTTTTCGGACCTTTTGCTGGCCTCGGCACAGCGTATTGCTTATTTTTCCTGAACGCTGCTGCACTGCAGGACTTGCTGACCTTGACGGACTGGGCGAGGTTTTGCAACGACGTTGTTGTTGTGTCCAAAAGTCATCATGCGACTTGTTAACACGGACATTGGGCATCCGCTCAAATGATGAGCTTTTACGATGGCTTCGAGCCTTCGCCGCAGACGTCTTGGGCCGCGCGGCATCTTCCTCGCATCGCGTGCCTTCAGCAAAGTCGCCGAGCACATCTGCCGTGGCGCATCTTTCCATAATCTTTAATGCAAACGACGCCAAATGAACAACCTTTGGAGGTAGCTAGCTAGCTAGCTAGCTTCGTCACAGTAACGAAGGAGAAAGATAGTAAACCACCTCTATCAATTGATCGCCAGCCCGCACGTCCGTCCGCACGCACGCACGGACGTACGCACGCAGACCGTAGACTCTCGCGCCGTGAGGTCCTGGTTCTTCGCGCTTTCCACCCATGTATACTTGATCTCGACTGCGACTCGCAAGACGCTCGCCGGAATGTCGACAATAGAGTTGACAAAAGACATTGTCGCAGTCGCACTTGGTGGTGAATGTTGGATTGCCTCCCAGAATGGGGGCACTTNAGTACACGAAGCGAGCTCGTGTGATGCTAAAAGATGGAGAGCAAACAACAACCTTTCAGCCTTTTGGTGCGCTGCTCACGGTGTTGAATGAGCACAACCAAGCTGCTTATGTGCGCGCTTTGCGTGACGGCGAAAGGATGATCGAGGTGATGGACGCTCTTGACGATTTTCGCCAACATCGTGTTTTCATGGATAGCAAGGACTATCAGCCAGAATGTATATGGATCGACAACTGCTGCAAGCAAAGAAATTACCTTCAGAGTCTCTGGCCTGGTGTGAGAGTCTATGTTGACGCCTTCCATTGGCTCAAGCGCTGGGATAGCGTCCTGCTTCCAGGGCCTGGGCATCCTTTACGTGGGCTATTTTCGCAAACAATGGCCGATGCTGTCTTTGCAGCAGACTTGAGTCGTGCCGCGAACTTTACATTCAAAAAAGGTGACATCATGAGACGGCAGGTGAGGCCGAACTTGCAAAGGGTGCAGACGCGTCTTCTAAGGCTGGCCAGGGTAGTTGCCGTAGTCGTCGCGGCAAGCGCAGAGCAAAGCGCCAAAAGAAGAAGGCCCCGGCTACGTCCGATTTATTTGCGATAGATAGGTGGACAGGACCATCCAATTATTATGGTGCTCAACCTCTCGACAACACATTTGATTGCGGAATTCATGTCATGATGACGATGGGCGGGCTAGTTCCTGGCCCCAGCATGGATGAAATCAATAGGGCATTGCAACCGGAACCAGGTCGCAATGCGATCCCACAGAAGCGTTTGGCTGTGCAGATTGCTTTCGCTGAGCTCATTCTTGATAGCATTCATCACCAATCTTCCCTCTGATCCAGCACAGTCCCATGACAAGAGCTGTGCCCAGTAAAAGACAGAGGGAATTTCAACGGATAAATATTTTAACAAGATCGTGTATTTTTTCATTCATTGAAATGGTCTAAAGTTCGCACGTGGCGCCGCGACCGCAGATCGTTAAGTACTCTTAGTGTCTCACTATTGAGTACCCCCAAAGTAATGGTCTATACGAATGGAGCACTTACCACTTGGTCCAAACGTGCTTTGCGCGGTCACGGCGACGACAGTTGCGTGCTCGCGCTCTTTCGAGACCCGCGGCGCCGCGACTTGCGCTGCGACCGGACTGGCGTCGCGCAGCAGCACGCAGCGTTTGCCCGCTTGTCCCGCCACGCGGAGCTTGAAAGCCCCGCGGCAGCGCGCAAAGTAGGCCCACGCAAGCAAGCAGCAACCTAACGACCGAGCGTACGTAGCCCTTCTCCTTCTCCTTCTCCTCCTCCTCCTCCTCATGACGACCGCGACAACGGCGAGAGCGGCGACGGCGGGAAGGCTTGGAAATAAGGAGGTGGAGTTCCTCGCAGAAGATGAGCTGGTGACCATTGTGCCTCGATTTGAAGCGGACGTCTTTGAGATGATCGGCGGTCGCTTTGGGCCCTTCGTGCCTCAAACCCCTGTCCAAGTCCCGCTTTGGCTCGCCGTAGAGCTGCGAAAACAGCAAAAGTGCCAGATTCAGTGTCCCTCATGGATGACAGTCGAAGAGCTTCGCGATGCCAAGAAACATGAAAAGGATCTCAATCAGGAAGGGTTCAAGAATCTGCCCTCGCACTACATGGAAATCTCAAGTCTTTTGCTCCGACACGGCGCAGACGATATTGAAAACGTCAACCTTGTCCGCTCGCTTCTTGAGGATATTGAACAACTTCGTCAGTATCGGATTCGCCAAGGTTTGCACAGCATGGCTGCCGAGCAGGTTGTCACCGTGCCACATTTTGTCACAATGACCAACGCATCAGCCATGGAGATTAACAGTATCCGCGATGTCTTGCTGTCATCGCTCGAGCGATTCTACAAGATGCATGGCGAACGCGACGCTGCCATCTCTTCCTCTAACGAGATTGTGCCAAAGGTCGAAGCCCTTGAAGAGGAGAACCAAGAGGAGCAAAATGTCTCCGGCTTCCGCCGCAGCAACACGGCTGAAAACAATGCTGGCCCCGTTTACCAGGGCAATGCCCGTATCCGACGTGCACAGGCGGACCGGTCACAGTCACAGTCACAATCGCAGTCGCAGGATGATGATGGCCTCGTCCCGCTCGTCAGCTCGATGCCTGCGACACAAACATCCTACGAGTCAGATCTCGACGAGGACGACATCAGAGCAGCAATGGAGCAAGATTGAAGATAAATTCAATCTGATGCGTTTCATTGCAAGTTGCTCTGACAAGTCTCCTTTCATTGCTTATACAAAGACAGTATCCCGACGCACGACCAAGCTGCTTCATTCAGTATGGTCTATAACAAAGCCTTTATAATCGTCGCGCCACGAGCTTCCTATGCCCGAGGCCTATTGAGCTGGCGGCATGTAAATCTGAATTGATGTTTGACTGTGACTTTTTAGAAATCCTCCCTCCTTTTGCCAAGCTTGGTGTGCAAGAAAATCTTGTCCCCAGAGCCGTACACGTCGAATACAAAACGAATTTGATTCTCTCTCTCTCTCTCTCTCTCTCTCTCTTTCCCTCCTACCATATCATTCACCGCGCCGCTTTGCCTCTGCGCTTAACCTCCAGTGAAGCTCTCAGCGTCCTCGTCGTCTTCCTTCATGGCACGGCACATTTTTTATTTTATTTTTTGCGCCATCATCATTGATGAGCATCACATCATCACGCCTCCGACCGGACCGGTCGAACAGCAAACCCGAGTTCGTAGGATCCGCCTGCAGCCGGCGGGCGCGGCTTGGGGCGAGGGCAAGGGCCAGGACGGCCGCGGAAGGACTGCAACCATGCCGTGGAAATGCGAGTATTGCACCTTTGTAAACTACGGGGACTCCGCGGAGGCGTGCGAGATGTGCGGTGTGAAGAAGAAGCCACAGCCGCCTCGGGCCTTGCGGCCACGGCCGCCTGCGCCGGGCGCACTGGAGAGGGATCGCCTGCAGCTGCAAAAACAGCAGCAGCAGCAACAACAACAACAACAACAACAACAACAACAACAGCTGCGAGAGCAGCAGCAGCAGCAGCAGCAGCAACAACAACAACAACAAGAGGCAGATCAACAGCAGAATCTGCAGCAGCAGCAGCAGCAACAACAACAACAGTCAAAGCAAGCGAAAAGGAGGTCTGGCCCCGTCGACGAGGCCATCGATGGTCTTTTCCAGGGCGGCATGGATGAGCGCACTCAACTCCTCGAAGAAATTCTCGAGTCTGAGCGCACCTACGTCGACAGCCTTTGCGTTCTTGTAACGCACTTTCTCCAGCCCATCGAGCGAGAAGTTCGGGATGGAAGCAAAATCATCACGGAAAAGAAACTTCAAGGAATCTTCTCAAACGTCTCGCAGCTACTGCAGCTCAATGTCGAACTGCTCCGCGTCATGGAGCTCGAGCTTGCCAACGCCGAGCAATTGCGCAAGAGGGCAAACTCGATCTCCGACACCAATGCCGGTGGCGAGGACGTCGCGCTTGCCATCACAAAGGCCTTCAAGGAAATCATTCCCTACTTTAAAATGTACTCTTGGTATGTCAACAATTACCCCACCGCTGTCGAGCTGCTCAAGCACGAACAGGTCAATAACAAGCTCTTTGCAAAGTACCTCGCCACTCAGCATGCGCACGAGATTTGCCGTGGTCTCGATGTTGGCGCCTATCTCATCATGCCAGTGCAGCGGCTCTGCAAGTATCCCCTTCTCTTTGGTCGCTTACTCAAGGAAACGCCGCCAGAAAATTCTGACTACGAACACATCAAACAAGTCACCAAGGTCGTCAACGATATCACAGAGGTTGTTGATCTTGACCGTGATCGCGCCGAGCGCAGCCTGCGTGGCTTTGAAATTGCAAACTTTCTCTCTTTAGAGGCCATCTCGCGCCGCCTCGAAACCAAATTGCACGTTTTGCAACCAGGTCGTGTCTTCCTGGGAGAGTGGACTTGCATGATCTCTCGCTCCTTATCCAAGCGCCGGTCCGCAAGCGAACCACAAAAGCAGCGGACCATGTTTCTCTTTTCGGATTCCCTCATCATCGCCAAAAAGGGTTCCAAAGGCTATGAAGCGCGGGTTTGGATGAGTCTCGACCACGTCCTTCTCGGGGATCTGTCGCCATCGAAATCTGCCTCCAGTTCCAACTTGCCGCCAGCAGGTGGAGTGTCTGAGCCGTCGAGTCCGGCGAGCTCGACGCGATCCGCCTTTAACTGGACGCCCAAGCTCATTGGTTCGGCCAAACGCACTCTTCTGGCCTCACAGAATACTACATCGTCGACAAGCTCGAATCCAATCCCCAGTCTCGGGTCGACCCTGTCTTTGGCGTCTGCTGGCAGCAGTGATAATGGCAGCACCGCGGGCGAAGGTGGACCCGCACGTACATACACTTTTTCCATTATTAACGAGTCCAGTATGACCCTCGCGCGCCTTCCATTGGCGCGAAGCCGCTCACGCAAGAGTGGCGTCGAGACCTTTACGTTCTTTTTCGAAGACGATGCGGAGCGTCGCAAAATACATACAGAGCTAGACAACGCTATCATGGGCCTCCAAGAGACGTCGCGCTCAAGACCACGTCCTCTAAGCACGAACAGCGTTAACATTATTGGTGGAGGTGCGTCGAGCATTGCAAACTCCCAGTCCTTTCGCGCACGGCCTCTCAGTGAGGGAAACTTTGCTCACTTACCTCGCAAAACACGTTCTCTCTCGCCGCCGCCGCCGCACAGCGGCGGTTCCAAGGAAGAACACGATCCATACCAGTCGGCATTCATCACAGATGAAGACAATGATGATGACGAAGAAGAAGACGTTCATGCATTTGCTGATGGGGATGAAGCTGAGGACGACCAAGAAGAGGAAGAGGAGTCCGTCGATGGCATTGTCCCCACCTCTCTTGACCTCTCCCACGTACATCAAGAACGTGACCACCACTTTTCCGTCACTGTCGTCGCTCCATCAAGTTCAACGCAAAATGAGGACAAGCTTACACGTCCAGCAAGCGCTGCGGGCAGCCAAACGTACCGCAGGCCTTCATCTCGACCTCCCGCGCCAACGCGGGATGCAGGCGGGGCATCCATGGCGCGAACGCCGTCACCGCGACCTGGTAGTTCAGGCGCTCAGGTCAATAAAAGGGCACAAGCAAAAGCAAGGCCTGTGGCACCTACTCATGCTTCATACGCGAACAAAGCACGCCCAGCCCCACCAACAAAGACGACGACCCTAGCACCCAGCACAGATCTGCGCGCCATTTCGTCCTCCGAATGGGCGTCAGCGCCAAACAACGACGAAGTACGTCCCGCAACGCCAATCCGGCTCACAAGCAGAAGCTCAAGCTCCGCCTCCTCGTCGAGCGGGAGCGCCGTGAATCTCTTTGCATCTAAACCAATCACCGTTGTGCAGCGCCCGGCTCCACTCGCTCTCAACCAGCCTAGCTCGCTAGCGACTTCGTCATCAGACCGCGATTCTCAAGTCGTGCTCGTTGATAAATGGTTCCCCGAAAGCAACAAGAACGGTTCTAGTAAGACGCAAGCGCGACGTGAGCGGCCACCAGCCCCAGGGGAGAGATAAAGATTCATGCTGGCGCATGCTACTTTTCCAAAAGTCAGATTATAACACTAGCTAGTGATGTTCTTTAATGTTTTTATAATTTTCTTGAGAAAAAATGGGACGTTTGGCGCCGGAGAAACAAGGAGGAAATAGTTTTGAGTGCGGACCGGACTCCCAAAAGATGCTCGCGGACCTAGCCCGAGAGGCGCGGTTTTCCGTCCGCTTCTTTTCAAGGCACGCAAACGTAAAGTTGATGAATTACTTTTCTCAAGCCTCCTTGACACAATCATCGCCTTCGGGATCCTCCTTGACGGCTTCGCTTGTTGTCTCGCCCGAGGCTTCTCCCGGAGGCTCGGACACGGCTGTGCCCTTAGGTTGCGAATGGTCGACGTCGGTAGACTGCTGCTGCTGCTGCTGCTGCTGCTGCTGCTGAGCCTGCTCCTCGCGACCCTTGCCTTCATTCTCTTTAACGTGAAAGCCGTGTTTCTTCATGACAGCCTCAATACGCGCCGCGTCCTTGTCCTGCAAACCAGCGGATGCCCTCGCAGCCTTGCATACACTTTCAAACTCGACCGCAGGAAGCGTCCCCAAGACCTTGTCCATGCGTTCGAGAATATCCGCACAAAGGCCAGCCAGCATGGGAGCGACGCCCGCGTCAACACCACGAGTCGATAGTGGTGTTGCAAGCACTTTTTTCCACTGCGCGCCGGTCAGACAATTGCCATCAGCGAGCTCGACGACTGCATTGCGCAAAAGCTGTGCGGCATGACCCGCGCTTTGAGACGCATGAGAAGGAACTGCACCCGCTTCCATGACGGAACGAAGGCTCTGAAGAATGCCCATCTCGTCGGCGAACCACGTGTCGTTATGACTGCACGCTTCGAGAAGTCGCGAATGAAGGATGAACAGAAGGTTGAGAAGGTCTGTTAAAAGTTCGCCACCGTCCATCTCTTCTCTTGAGGCAGAGTTGCTTTGACGATGCGAGATGGCACGGTCGACAAAAGCACGGTGCACCTGAAGAAGTTCTTGCACATTGACTTCAACAAGACGTGCATGCGTGAAGATCTTGTTCAAGATTTGCAGCCCACGAGAGCAGGCCCCAAAGTCCTCTGCCTGACTGACGAGCAAGAGCGTGCGAGAGATGGCCTCGTTCCAGATCTTTCGGTCTTTCGGAGGCTTATCAAAAGCCCGTACCAAAGAATCGCAGACCACCATGAAAAAGTCCGGTACAATGTCACTTGGCAAACGAAGCAAAAAGCGCAGCGCGCCGCCCACATCATCGCCGCCAACCCACAGCTGGCGCACCGCGAGACGCAAGAGCGCAATGGAAGCCTTCTCGGTGTGGCAAGAGGCCTGCTCGGCCGAGCGCAGCACCTTGATGAGGTGCAAGCGAGCCATGGGCCACACCAGCGCGAGGCGGTGCTCATTAGCGAGACACACTTCCATGAGCAGATGCAGACCAAAGAGACGAGACGCTCGGGACGGCGGGGCCAGCATATCTACGCGGATATCCCCGCGAAGGTCCGTGACCTCACCCTCGTCACTGTAGTTCACGCGAGTGTTCACCAAGAGGTCGTCTTCGGGAGGCAGATGACTTTCTGACCCGCCGTTTGCAACAACAATGCCTCGGACAAGAGCCGTAAGTGTCTGATCAGAGAGCTTTTTGGACAATGCACAGAATTGACCGAGCTTGGCCGTCTCCACATGCACCTGTTGTTGTTGCTGTTGCTGTTGCTGTTGCTGCTGTTGCTGCTGCTGCTGCTGCTGCTGCTGCTGCTGCGGCTGCTTCTCTTGTTTGTGCTGCACGTGCTGCGACTGCGACTGGGCTTGAGGAGATTGCGCGCTAGCGCTCAGCTGAATGCTCTGGAAAGCAAAGCCTGCCGCACGCTTGACTGTGTACAATTCCTCCTCGCGCGCATGCAGCGTGGCCTCGGCCTCGGCGCGAGACTCGCCATTAAACCAACTCACCCAGCCCTTGGCTCGCTCAAGCGTCGCGCGGGCAGTCGCCGTGCGCGTCTCGGCGTTTCGAACCCATGCAGAGGCGCTGATGCGATGGTACTTTGTACGTAGGCTCGGATCCAGAAACACATCGCGCGACTCGTGAAGGAGTTCTCGCGGGAGAAGATCGAGGTCAAAGAGCCGCATCAAACAATACACAATATAAGGCCATGCCAAACGCACGACATCAGCATGCTGCAGCACAATCTTGATGACAGAGCTCGTTGCGGTCTGCGCCTTGCTGCTGCGTTCAAGAGCGCGCATTGCACCTGCGATGTTGCTCGGCGACCCCTGCACATCGCGGGCGGCATCGCGGGCTCGCACGGCGGCGACCTCATCCTCATCTCCGTCATCCTCCATGTGCACATTCTCTTGCGAGGCGTCCTGTTCGGAGGAGGCGCTGCCTGGCTCCACGCCATCTGCCTCGTCGTCATCATCCTCCATATCTGTGTCCATGCTTTCGGCCGTAGGGAGCGCAGCCTTTTTCTGCTGCCTTTGCACCGAACGCATCCGGGCCTTCACCGGTGACGCCTGCGCGTAGAGAAGCAGCGTGGTGAACTTGCATACGTCAACAATGATACGATCAAGAACGCGCACCATGCCAAAGCGCGCAGCGGTCTCTGCACAGTTCATGATGCCCTCGAGCGCCAGCTCGACGGCGCGGGGCTGTCGCGTTGGGTCGCCCGCATGGTATACAACGCTGAGCGCAGCAAAGGCCGGCTTGTGGATGAAAGAAAAGAGTTGCTCGTCATAGAGCCGACAAAAGTTGCTCTTGGCCGGTACAAGCTTGAGCGGCGCGCGCGGCCGCTTCATCAAATCGGCCCAGCGGTCCGAGGTGACCTCGCCCGTGAGTGCATTTCCGTCCGTCATGGTGTTAATCTCGCGGGATCGGATCTCATCGTAAATAGACCGCAGCAACGAGAGTGGCATGTCCTGACCCTTGGACACACTCTCGCCGTAATTGAGATTGCTCAAGGTGAACGCGTCAAAGCTCATCTTCTTCTCGGGGCGAATGTTCGGGTTGTGCAGATCCGTGTTGAGAAGAATAATGGAGAAACACAGCAAGTAGCAGCAGTCCGTGGTGGGGAAGTGGCGCGCGTCTACGCACTCTCTGTGCGCGTGCTCGGCAAAGGCCTGCAAGATGCGATCGATCACCTGCGCCTCACCTGGCAAGCGGAAACTCTCGAGAAACATGCGCAGAGCCGAGAGAAGGGGCATGTCATCGATTTCAAACGTCTTGACGAACTCGTGGAGGACTTCCGCATTTTTGTCGTGGTAGTCGCCAATATATTCTCCAATCATGCTCTTGTCGAGGCCCTGCGTGTCGCGCAAAAAGGCAGCTAGTTCGGCCGATTGCGGAGGGTCGCTGACGAACTTGTTCTCTACAAGGGCAGCGACGCCTGACTTGGGTTTGCGGTTGAAAGCAGCCACGCACGATTGCAATCTGCGCTTTGCACGCTTTGACGCGATGAGCGCGTCCGGGTCGTGCATTCGCGCTGTATCAAGCAGAGCTTTGTCTACTGGCAGCTCGCTGGAACGCATGGCGATTGCTTTAACGCCCAAGTGAATGCAACGCAAAGACATGAGTTGAAGCGGATCGAGCGCTAGCTTGCGAAGCTGCTTGGGAAAGCTGTGGTTCGACAGGTAAACAAAGAGGTTCTCAAGCACATTGGTCGAGCCGACGCTGCAATCAAAGTTGCAAAAGATGTCCACGGCAACGGTCTGGTCCGCGAAGAGGTCCGTCAGCGTTTCGAGGACAAGTCTGCGTGCCTCGTTGTCTGTGTTCTTCGGTTTGGCTTCCAAGGCACGCAAAAAGACACTTCCGCAGAAGGATTCCATTTGCACGCGAAGGTGTCGACGCGTGTTGGAATGCGAGACGAGCACGTGCACGACGCGGAGCGCGCGCGACAGCAAGCTCAGGGGCACGCGAATGCTTGCATGGCCGTGTCGGCCGCTTGCGCCCATGAAATCGAGCGCATCGCGGCCGTATTGGGCATCGAGGTCGCGGAAAGTTGACGGAATACGCGCAAACGGCGAGTCGGCCCGCCCCTCGCTCGTCCCTCGACTATCGTCGTCGTCGTCGTCGTCGTCGTCGTCCTCGCCATCCTCACCCTCATCGTCTTCCTCGTCCTCATCATCGTCCTCGCCATCTCCGCCATCAAAGTCCTCGTCGTCTTCGGAGTCATCTTCGATACCGTCGCCCATTTTTCGGGCGTCGAGAATCTTGGACACCTCGCCATTGCTGTCAAGCTCCGCCAGGCTCTGGCTGACAGAATCTTGAACGCCATCCTCCTCGGCAGCCCTCTCGGCAGCAAGCTGCGTGTCACTCGAGGAAGTCTGCTTCTTTGCCCTGCTATTCCGCTTCCCGCGTCGTTTCTTCTTCTTCCCCTTGGAAGCATTCGCTGCCGCCGGCGGTGCCGATGAAGCCAGAGGCAAGACCTGAACCATGTCGTGACCAGCAATGTCACTGCCAGAAACGCTGGCCGTAATAGGTCGACACGCCGCCTGGCACGTCTGCAGAAGCGCGCGAAAGAGATCGTCGCAAATAAGAGCGTGGATTTCGGGCTGTGAGTCAACGCGAATCTCGCCCGTCTCGGCATCGATTGTCGATACGATTGCACTGAGGACGAGATCCAGCGAGGTCTGCCGCAATTCAGGTTCTTGCCAGCCGGGGCCATTTGGATCGATACGCTTGCATAGGAAGCCAAAAAGTTTCTTGGCCAACTTTTCGTCGCGCTGCTTGGTCTTGAAACTAGTGGAAGGTGCGGCAACACTGTCGTGGACTGCCGACCGCTCGCCATAGAGCGAAGTGAAGAGCGCGCTGACCATGGACGCAAGTTTGCGCGAGGCAAGTCGTCGCAACATGTCAGCGTTCGTTGAAACAACACTGTTCTTGAAGACGGCAACATAGACGGCCTCGACTTCGCGTTTGGAGAGGCTCGCCGCGGCCGGACATGCGAGGCACGCTTCGAGGAGCTCGAGGGCCCACATGACTGCGATTTCATCGTCGCCGGTTTCTGTCTGGCGAAAGACGCAGCCCACAGTGGCTTCCACGACATGATGCAAAGCGCGCTCCACGCGTTCCGAGGGCTCCTTGAAGAGATTGAGCGTGACAACGAGACGGTGGACCGAGGAAAGTGCTTCGCTCGTGACCGAAGCTGTCGTACTTGGGCTACGAATGCACTCGAGGAGCGGCCGAAGTACCTCTGAGGGATCGAGAACGTCCTCTTCGCGCGCCATTGATGCATACATGCGCAACTTTTCGCGCACATTGCAGGCAGCTGCTGTAAGAAGGGAAACGTCCTTGCGGAGCTCCTTGAGTGTCATGATGTGGAAAATGTCCAGCATGAGTCCTGGTTCGCGAAGGCAAAAGAGATCCCGCGCACGAAGCGAAGCACCGCTAGCCGAGGTTCCATTGCCGGCCTGCGAGGCTTCTTCGGCACGCGTCAATGCATAGCCCTCTTGGCGCAATTTCGCAATGACGCCCTGGTACTCGCCACACAGGACTGGGATCTCCGGGTGCTGCATCGCGTCAATAATCTTGGCGTGCGGTCTAACTCTGCACGACGCCGGATGCAGCGCTTCTTGGGCTGCGGAGGTCCGCACGTAAACGGTATACCTATATATGTGTTGACGTGGCCGCGGTGAGGAGCAACGCTTGGGGACTTTTTACTTGCTGACCTGCTTGCTTGCTCGCTCGCGCGGGAGCTTTGCTGCCGATAGGTGACGACGGACGTCGCACAAGCCGGGCGTCCGCGTTCTATGAGAGAGCCTGGCGGGCGCCACGGCTCCGGCGGCAGTAGCGGGCTTGCTTGTGCAGGTTGGGTGTTGACACCTGCCGCCTGCTTGCTCCAGGTCTACGAGAGAGTCGACGCCCCCAAACGTACGAGCGACGGGAGGTGCGGAACACGCGCACGGCGTGCCCGAGGTTAGGCGATACAGAGGCTCGCCGCGGAGGGCAGGTGCGCGCGTCGCGGCCGGCGCGCTGCGCTCCGTGGGAGCGCTCCCGCGGCGAAGAAGAATCGGCTTTGCAAAGTGGAAATCTTCTTTGATCGATAGTTTTTTATTTCTTGTTTTCTCCGGAAAAGAGGTCTAAGCAAGTGTCGATGGACCACTTTCGAGTCAATCGTCGGATGGGTTATCCTTCGATCAGGTCAGGATTGGGACCGATGATTTGGCAAGCGAACCTACTGACAAGCCTTTTGAATATCACATTGCATGGACCAGCAACGTGTTGACTTGAGAAAGTGCCCCAGGATATTTACGGCTGAATGAACTCACTCTAGAGTTGAGACAAATGAAAACAAGCAACTCACCATCCTGCTCCGTCCGCCAACCAATACATGAAGCAACGATAGTAGTTAGACGTTGCTCGATGAAAGATATCCCAACCATGGCCCTCTCACCAAACATGTATAGTAACAGGACTACTTGTTTTTCGTTCTGAGTAATGTTAGTGCTAAGCCTTGAGTCCTGACGACAGACAAGAGCTAGGCAGATAAATCAGGACTCAAGGACTTTAGAGCTTGCTCGGAGGGCCGTACGCAGGCAGCTTGATGCCGCCCGGAACGGCAAAGGTGGCGCCAAGTTCAGAAAGACGGCGATGCGCATCGGCATAGTCGTTGAAGAAGGCACCCTGGCTCTCGCCGTAGCGATCAAAGTGCGGCTTGAAGGACGGGTCGTTGGCAATGATGCTGTCCGTCTCGAGCATCAAAAGGTTGTTGTCGCCATCGCGCTTGAAGTAGCTGTTGTCAAAGGTCAGCCACTTCTTGGTCCAGCTCTGGCCACCCATCATACCGAGACCCTTGCCGCCGTCGGCGCGCGCGGCGTGCTCCTCGTTCGAGGTGTAGGGTGTTCCCTTGGAGCCGTAGCCAAATTCGGTGGTGCCGCTGCGCTCCTTGAAGGCACGGCCCACGGTGTGCGCGCCGCTGAGTGCGACAATGTCTCTGTCCGAAAAGCCCATGCGGTGGAAGACGTCGCGAAGGTGCTGCTTCGAGTCCACGTCGCGGGGGAACGGTGCGTTACCCGCGGGCAGGTTGCCCTCCTGCGGGCAGTCCTCGGCGTCGAGGCGGCCATAGCGCATATCGATGCACGGGCCGCCCATGAGGGCGATGGCCTCGGCGCTTGCCATCTGAAGGATATCGGCGACAGAGAGCACCGGGTACTTCTTCTTAAAGTTGTCCGCGTAGCGGAGAGCCTTGTCCAGGCCGGCGTTGGCGTCGTGTCCGAGTTCCTCGGACTTGCGAATGCTGCCATTGGCGCCACCGACGCCAGGCTTGGACACATCAAAGGTGCCGGAGTCATGCCAGGCGGCACGGACCATGATGGGGCCGCAATTCATCTTGTCGATGAACGCGCGCAGCTCCTCGCGGCACTCCAGGAGCGCCTCGGTGTATTCCTAAATACCGGGTGGCAAGACGTCGGAACATCCAAGGCGAAGAAATCAACAAAGATAATCCAGTCCGGGCGCCATCGATTGTATCATTCATGCGTCAGTCGCTGTCACTATTCTTCGCCCCCTCGGTCCCCCTCACAACGTCCCGCTCTCTTCAGAAAAGCTTTGTCCCGCCGCGCCGCGTCTGCGTCGGTGGCGCTCTCTCGCGCCATCACAGCCACGCCGCCCGTACTTTTGCGCACAACATCGGACCGACCCATCCATCATCACTCGGCAAGCGCGGTCCTCGGCCCCGCGCGCCGCTCGGTGCTGCACGTACCTGCTCGTCGAAGCCCATCTTGCCTGCTGCTGCTGCTGCTGCTGCTGCTCGCTCTGCTCTGCTCGCTCTCGAAAGGGGTCCCGCCGCGCGTCCAGGTTGCGGCTTTGCCTCCGAGTCGAGTCGAGTCCGCGCCTTTGTTAGCCGCATTGGCTGCTTGCTTTCTGCATTCCTACGTCTACAATCAGCAGCTCTGCATCTCATCATGGTGCTGCACTTTCTTTTTAGTTACAAGCCAACAAGGGCCGGCCAGCGACTGCGAGTGACGGACGAAGGCACAGACGGCGCCCAGGATAAGCTCTCCTTCGACACGGCCATGGTGTACGAAGTATACTCGGCGATTGTTGCGTGCCTTGGACACTGTGATTGGGATCTGGAGATTGAGAAATGGTGCACCCGTGTGGGCGAGGGTGAGCGTCGGGTTTATTGGGTCGTGGATCTGCAAAGGTGCAGGTGGGAGAAGAGTTGGGTGAAGGACGCGGGGGTGGCTCGCACAGGGGCGTGCAGCGCTGCAAGGTCTTTTTCTGATGGATAAACATGGTACGAGAATGCTGAGAGCGTCGTCCGCAGCCGCTGGATCAGCGTCGACGTCGCGTCACCAGGTGAAGCAGCTGCTGCAGATGACTGCGCTATCAGCAGTAGCAGCAGCGGCAGCGGCTGTGTTCGCTCGCATCGAGCAACATGTGGACCCGCCCGACGCTGCTATCCACATCACTTGCTTACGAAACATATTCGTCTTCACTGCTGCTGCTGCTGCTGCTGCTATAAAAATGCTTCTCCGCTGCCTCGGACCTCCCCGATCTCATCGCGTGCTGGCACAGCCCAAGCTACCCACGTCCACGGAGTCGTGGACCTCGTCCTTGCTGGGCCTGCCTGACCTCGGATGCGACCTGACCTGTACAAGGGTCGCGCGTGAGTGGCTCTGGCTGGCTGCTTCGACTCGACGGCCGCGCCAGCTGCCACCGAGCGGCGGGCGGCGCGCCGCTGCAGAACCGTGACCAGGCTGGGCTGGGCGGGAGAAGATGGAGACAGGGACCGTGGCGCAGGTGCAGCTCGCGCTGCGGGCGCGAGCAACGCAGGGCCCGCGGCAGGAAGCCTACCAGGGGCTGCTCACCGAGCTGAGGACCAACGACGACCCGGCAAGGCTGCAAGAGCTCTTTGCGGCGCTGGCGCAGAACGCGGCAGAGATCGCGAGGCACCACGCCGCCTTTGAAGACCTGCTCGCGCTCACCTTTGTCTTCAACTGGACCTGCGACGATGCTTTGTGCGCCACTTTTGAGGACTTTCTGCGCAAGCTCGTCTCGGCGCACGCCGGGTTCCTCAATCCGGTTCTCGAGCTGCTCGTCAAGAACTTTTTCCCGCCAAATATAGGGCTCGACGACAACGCCAATGCCCCCGCCGACGATATGGACGATCTGGATGATGATGACGATGATGACGATGATGACGCTGCGAGCAAGGCAGGCGCCGCCGCGGCAGAAGCTGCCCGTGAGGCGGCCGAGGCCCACCGAGCAGAGCGAGTTCACGACACGATTCGTTCTATTTTGCGCATCCTCCCGCTTGGCTGCACCACGCTCATTCAAGTTCTGCTGGCAAATTTTCCCCGACAACATCACCCACTCGAGCTGCACTGTGCTTTCTTCAAGCAGGCTCTTCGGGTTTGCGATTACGTGCCAATTTTGCGGGATCGAATCATTGCGGCCACCGTGGAGCGCATCTTGAGAATCGACGCTCTCGTCCGTGTTGATGACCTCGATGAGGCGGCGGCGACCACGTCCATGCAGGCAGGCCTGGAGAGCGCCTCTGCATCTGAACCTGGGGCGATCTCGCAAGAGGCCACGACAGTCTTTGCCATGGAGGAAGACCACGAAAACGACCAGCAAAAGGCAGGCGATAGTAAAGAGGAACGAAAGCAGAAGATCGCGCGCGAAAAGGAACAGCGGCGCGCCACGCAGCTGCTCGAGCTTGCGGACAAGCTCGATGTGTTGCTTGATGTATTCTTCAAATACTCGGACGCCCAACTCGAGGCGCGCGGGCGCACCACCGATGTCTTTGTGAGCTTGCTGTTCAACATCTTTTATCGAATGATTCTGCCACGGCGGAGCGTCTCAAATACGCAGTTCATCGTCTTTTACATTTGCCGGAAGCGTTCAGAGTGGGTGGAGCGCTTTGTCGCGGGGCTATTGGACCGCGCGCTGCCCCAGATTTCAGGACAGCAGCAGCAGCAGGCGAACCTCACGCCTGCACCTGTGCGCCTCAACGCCATCAACTATCTCGCTAGCTTTCTTGCCCGCGCGCTCTATGTGAGCCAAGAAATGTGTGAGCGGTCGGTCGCCCGAATGGTGCAATGGCTTGGTGTGTATAACAACGCGTTTGTGGTGAAAAACGAAAAGGCCATAGCCAACGGTGGCTTTGTGCTCAATCCGGCGGAGCACGTTCACTTTCTGGCGGTGGCTCAGGCCGTTATTTACATTCTCACTTTCAAGGGGAATGACTTTTCTCAGGACGCCCTGCGTTCCTACGAGCTTCCTCGCCTGATTGCGTCTCCTCTCTGCCCGCAAGCCTACATTTCACAAGATACTGTCGACGAGTTTGCACGCTTCGCCAGGGCGCACAATTTGTTTTCAAGTAGCGAATTGGATTCGCTCACGAACGGTCTGGCCGAAGCCTGCTCGCGTACGCGCATGCAGCATGGTGTGGAACGGCACGAAGTTGTTGCAGCGCTCGCTACGGAGTATCCTTTTGACCCTTGCAATCTTAAACGGACTGCCACTCGCATCAGTCCGTATTATCAGGACTGGTACTCGCGTCAGGGCGAGCTGCACGCACAAGAATACGAGACTGCGCAAGCGGGTATTGACACGTCTGCGCCAGCGGTTGATGAAAGCGCATTCACTTCGGACGGGGAGAGCGACATTGACGCCCCGGTTCTCGGGGACGACCAGATTCGTGATGCACAGGCCCGTCTGCCACCAGCAATCCACGTTCCGGGCATTTCGGAGCGCGCTGCTCGCATTTTGAGTCAACTTGGTGCAGTGTCCGAAGGTGGCCATGCTCGTCAGACCAGTAGCGGGGTGAGAGGCATGTCTACTACCTCGCCCCGAGCCGTGCCCATAAATCTCGAACCAGGCGCTTTCTGGGGGTTTTCCGCGACAGCATCTGCGTCCCTTGCGTCATCCCATGACGATGCCATGTCCTTTGATGACAACAACAGCTACTCGTCCCCAGTCTTGACGGCATCAAATTTTGCGGGTCCAAGTTCTTTTCTTTCGGGAGGACGGTCTCTTTCTTCACTTGAGTCTGGCTCACTCAGCACGCCCCCAAAGATCACTCCAAAGGCTTTACCGATTGCAGTTCCGGGAGCTGATGGAAATGCGAAATCTAAATCGAAACTACACCGCGGTAATGACGACGACGACGACGACGATGACGACGACGACGACGACGACCAAGAGCTGGCCGGCTCTTGGTAACTCGGCTGTGCACGTGCCAGGCCTACTTGTACATGAACGCTTTATTTTGTTTTCAGTCGAGCTTCTGGCTTTGTAGTGGCGGCGGACGGTTGATGAATGCGAAAGTGCGACAAACTACTGAGACAAGATTATAAGAAGAGAAATGAAGACGTGTTTGCAAATTTCCCCCTGTCGTCCTTTGTGGACTTTTCTGCCGCTCGCAAGGCGCCAACGCTTTGATATAAAGAACCGCGACGCTTTCGCTTTCCTCTGTCACAATTGCTTGGAAACCTCTCTCCCTAGCCTAATCTAGATAAATCGCCTGAATCATTGAGCTATTTTGTTGCCCCAGCAAAGTCTTCATCAACAAAGAAAAATAATCGGATTAGCAAGTAGGCAGGCCAGCTACATCAGACACGGAAGTTGGATCGGAAAGAGGCGACAGGTCGAGTACAGTATTGTACAAGTCGCACCAGTAATCATCGTCGAAGACCGCAAAGACGCAATCTTCACGGTCGCGGCAAGCAACCTGGCAATCAATTGCTGTCATATCCGCTCCACTTGCGAAGGACCTTATCAATGCTGAAGCGTAATCGCCAAATTGATACTGCACGAACGCCCAGCATGAGGGAACAGTGTCTGGCAAGGGAACATTAGTTGGTGCGTCCGTCGGAGTATCTGTCGGCGTAAGAGTAGGTGCGTCCGTCGGAGCATCTGTCGGCGTATGAGTAGGTGCATTCGTTGGGGTATTCGTTGGAGCATCCGTCGGCGCCTCAGTAGGTACATTGGTCGGAGCGACCGTACACAATTTCGACCCCGAGGTCCACCTCTTGGATGAGGTGGAAACAGCTTCCCGCAGCTCGCTCATAAGGTTGCACTGCGCGGCGGCATTTTCGCCTTCCCAGGAGCTCTGCGCGCGAAAGCTCCAGTAGTTGCAGCCCTCGGTCTCCACGCACTTGGAGTGGCACTGCTCGGGGAGCTGGATGCCTGCCTCATCTTCAAAGGAACCAAGCCTGTGTTGCGCCCTGGCTTTGTTGACAACGTACGGCTCGTAGCACCCTTCGATAAAAACCACGGGGCTCAGAGTAGGCGCCTCGGTTGGTGCATCTGTTGGAGCATCCGTAGGAGCCTCCGTAGGCGCGTCCGTTGGTGCAGAAGTAGGCGCATCTGTGGGCGCTTCCGTTGGCGCATCAGTCGGAGCACTCGTAGGGCTCGGGGTGATGCCAAGCAGACTGGTCTCGCACTGATCATCAACAAATTGATCCGCAAGGGCATTCCAGCTTGCATAGTCTTCGACCTTGTACACATCCACAGTGAGTCCAAGGTTTCTGTAAAGCGATGCACTGCCTTGCGCGTTTCCAGTACGCACGGAAACGTACTCAGCCACCTGGCGGATCTGCTTGACGAGCCATCTCGTGCATGCCCTGGCCGCCTTCGTCGGGTACTTTCTCTCGTTGTCGTCGTTCGCGCAAGAAACGGGCAGACGACCGTACTCCCACTCAACATTCGGGGCATCATCGCCAACATGGACGACAAGAGTAGACCGGGTCGACACCGCATCGATTTTTTTCGTTTCCTTGATCATGTTGAGCGCAGTCAGGAGACCCAGGGGCATATTCGTGTTCTCCCGCTGCTCAGGCGTCCGAATAATGCCTTCCAGGGCAGCTTCGAGTTCCGCAGAGGAGCTAAAGTAGGTACTACCGTCACCATTGACAAGTGGAAAGATCTCGTTAATGGCCGTCGAGTACTCGATCAGGCCAAAGCGAGCATCCCCCGCCCAGCGAGAAGCAAAGTCGAGAACGAAGTCGTGCGCTTCACCGAGTTCCTCGTCATCAATGGTGAAAGACGCATCGACGACGAAAAGAATATCGATAGGGTCCCCGCAACCAATGGGCGTGGCTGCTGCGCCAACGTCGCAGGCAAGCTCGGCGACACCTGAGGCGATGGTCGACTCGTCAGTAAGATCGGAGGGAACAGTAATGTAGGCGTCGAGAGGCGCGGAAGGAAGAGCCGGGCTGTCACCAATCGGGACATAAATGACCTTCATGCCGTCTTCATCGACAACGTCAACGAGCTGAGTGTACACGCACTCGCGAATTGCCTCTGGAGAGAGGTCATCGACCCTGCCGATATTGGAACACACATTGCCAACAAACTTCTTGCTGAAGTGTTTGACGCCGACATTTCCGTCGGAGATGAGAATGATGATCTCGGTGGCACCCCGGGGTCGCTTGTTGAGCATTTCTCTCGCGACATCAATGGCAAAAGGCAAATTAGTTTCGGTGGACCTGGTGGTGGACATGGACTTGATGAGGCTTTGGAGATTACCAATGTTCTTGACCTGCCATAGTTGTTTCCTCTTGTACGCTTTGTCGCTAAAGCTCAAGGCCGTGACGCGGTCTTTCGATGATGCAAAGCCGATGTCGAATTCGTCGCCAATAGTGAGTGCAATGCGCTTAGCGAGGCTAAACTTGTCCCTGCTAGCCGATGCGTCGAGCATCATGACTACATCATAGGGGGCGCAGGTGGAGCTCGGGCCGACGCCGACTGCTTCAGACGCGCCGTCAGAAAAGGCTGCGAGCCCTACTGCTACTAGGAGCATCGCAGCGGCTCGGAGCATGGTCTTCATGGCTATATATCTGTTTTTTTTTTCGAAGGACGGGGAATTGAGGTTTGCTCGCCATCTGCGCAGGAGCGTAGCTCAGGATCCACTTCATTCAGTCTTGAGCACGCGACTGTAGCGAGAGCACGCTTTTTTCAGCTCCCCTCAAGTGTCGCGATGGAAGACCGATCTTAGACGTTGTGTCAACTTCTTACTTCTGTGGTATTCCTCTAGCATGGAAGAACGACTGAATCGCGAAAGTCCAGCTCGGTGTAAGGCCCACCAACGCAACAATAGGTATTGCCAGAGATTGAGACCGTGTTTTGTTGCTCAGAGCAGCTGTCATGAGCCAGCCAGACCCGGAGCTCGGTCGGCCGGGCCTCCGTTTCGTCGATGTCCAATCGAGGGCGCTGTCCGGAGCCAGCCTCGAGTTTCTTACTTGTCATGTAATGCGCGAGCAGCGATGCATGCCTCACATCAACAGATCTTCCTCCCATGTCCCTCTTATTCTCCCACCTTTTCGTCTTCGCACGGTGCACATCTCGCACTTTGTCCATTTCTATCTTCCTTTCTTCCACCAAGGAGGAGTTGGACACCTCCGCGGCCGGAGTTTAGCGCTCGCGACTCAATTGCACTCCTGCGCGTGCGATAAAGTGAAAGCCACACTGCTTGCGCGAATAATGTTGAAGTCATGCGCGGGCCTGACCGCACGTACGTACCACGCGTAGGCCAGAGGAGTGAGGCTGGCCGGCAGTTAGCACTTTTTCCTGGCTTGGAGTTGCTTTGGCTCTAACTCGAAGGCAAGCAAGCACGCTGAAAAGAAGGACAGAGTAGGCCGAGCGCGCGCCTCGCGGAGCATAGCTGGTTGTAGGATTCTTTAAGCTGCCGCGGGACGTTCTTGAATGCATGATCAAACGCAAAGAAGTGTCTTTAGATGAAAACAAGTTGGATACGAGAAAGCTTAGAATCAGTCCGATGACCGTAAGGACGCACACCGTGACCGCGCACGCGCAAGTGTCACTGGCCGTAATGTCTGACTGAGTGAGGCGTCTACACGAGACTGCGAGTCCCGCGCAAGTGTCTTGCCTTGTCGTGTCGCGTGGAGGCGAAGTCCATTCCGGCCACAGTGTCCTTGTCAATGGCAAAATTGTGGAAATGAGGCTAGTTTTCCCAGGGACTGTTGCCAAAAGCTGTAAACGCCCGCAAACGAGGACCTATCACTTCTTCTAAAAATGACGGCCTAGCGAGAGTTCTTGCGGCGTGAGCGTAGAAATGTAATCTCGTTGAGAGCGATGTGATACTTACTACCACGTCCGTCTGAAGACGCATGCATGCTTACTCAGATGCAAAAACGTAAGCGAAAAAGCGCACTTGCAGCTTCTCTATGCTTTTGTCGCCATCCGGTTCGCACTGTACGTATTCGTGTGCCGTAAAGATCGACTTGCGTTTATTCTTCTACATTATTCGAAAGATGTCGGAGAGGTCACATCCGCAGTGCAACGTCTCGTAGTGGATGAAAATTTCTGACTTATTCCTATTTCTTCTTTTGCAAACTAAGTTCAGGTTGGCTCTTGTCAAAATCGTTGATGTGTTCATATTCCTTCTCGAGTGCGGGCATGTTTGATCTTCTCGATGAGAGAGAGAGAGAGAGGAAAAAGAAAAAGAAAGCAATGCCGCATCGCATGTAAGGCCGAACTTCCTGCAGAATTCATTGTTTCTTGAGAAGGTGAAGAATCGTCCGCTAAGACACTACCGACAGCTCAGAAAGAGTCCCCACCGATGAGGCGGCGAATCATTTCGAAGGCCTGCTGCGGAGCTGTCTCAGGCACCTCATGGCGACCACCCTTGACGGTAGTAACAACGAAACTGTTACCCTTCACCGGTGTTTTGTAGTTAATCGCGTAGCCGGCGACCTGAGGGCCGAGCCCATCCTTGGGAGTGTACGTCCATGGATGCCATGCCGAGGTCATATCGAATCCAAGTCCCTTGGTCCACCCAAAGGCGTCGGTCCAAGGCACGCAGCTGTCCCAGTCGCCATTGTAAATAATGATCCTATCGAGGTATTCAACGAGAGCAGGATAGAGATCGCGGGGCAGGTTCTCGCGATTGCTGGTGTAGTTCTTCAGCTGGTTGCTGCAAGTACCCCAAATAAAGGGCTGTTCTTTGACATGGAGAGCCTTGACAACCTCGGCCTGGGTCAGATACGCCGTCGCCGCACGCGAATCAATACAAGCTACCGGGCCATCCCATGCACCAAGCTTGCGCGCCATCTCAGCCACTTCCAGAGGCTGTACTTCGCGGGGAAAAGGAGCGTGTACCCCTCCCATTGGCGCTTTAAGCGCCACAGATGAGCCATTGTAGCACTCACCATAAATATTGTAAAGGTTCACATTGCCAACTTCAGCGTGCATCTTCTCGAGTGCCTTGCTGCACGCGTCAGTGGGCTCTGGAAGCTGATTCGCAAAGTCGCCGCAGCTCTGTACCAGATCAGCCTTGACTGTCGGAGAAATAAGCGCCGTCTGGCTGAGAAAGGGTGCCACATATTGCTCACGCTGAATACCGTCCGCGCAGGCGCCCACCTCGTTGCCAGAGCACCCGTTACCCACTGCCATACCAATAAGCTTTGCGCCCTCATACTCGCCAGCCTTGTCAGCTTTCATGATGGCTTCTGCAAGCGTTGGGACATAGACTCCAGCATACGACTCGCCTGCGAGGAAGAAGGGGGATGATTTGAGCTCTGGGTAGAGCGAGAAGAACACCTGGATGGCCTCGAGATTATCAGCTGCAGTCTTGTCGTCGTCCGTGTAGTAGTCCTGGTCGGGATCGTCCGAATAGCTGAAACCCACGCCAACGGGCGCCTCGAGGTAGAGCATATGGCCCAGCTTGGTCCATGCGAACTCGAAAGGTGTCAGTTTGCCGGGATCCTCTACCGACACCCGAAAGGGTCCGTTCTCGTAGAGAAGGCCGTCAAGAGAAGAGCATCCGGGCCCGCCGTTGAACCATGCCACAAGCGGCGTCGTCTCCGAGGTGGACGCCTGTTGCGTCTCAATGAAAACGTAGTGCACGTGCTTGCGCCCGTCGGCAATGTCCAGGTACCCAGAGTACATCTTGAGCGGCGCTCCGTCATACCCCGGAATCGTCTCCACGCGATCCGCCTCTACTCTCGCCTGCGTCTGCGTTGTCAGCGCCAGCAGGACCAGCCCGACGAGCACGGAGCAAACCGCCACTCTCAGCGCCGCCATGGCCGCCATCCTCCTCCGCAAGTCAATCGCGCCGAGATCAATCTCAGTCCCAGGTTCTCGCCGGCCAGCTCGCGGCCTCCTCCCCGAGCCCCGGCCCGGCCTCGCCCGCTCGCCGCGCCCTCCGCGCCCTTCGCGCCGCCGCCGCGCTGAGTTGCCTGCGCGGATCGCGCTCTGCCCTGAGGTTTGAACAGGCAACGTCGAGCGAAGTTTTGAATTTGAATTTGAATTTGAATTTGAATTTGAATTTGAATTCCTCCCTCCCTCCCTCCCTCCCTGCAGAAGGAAGATCCGGATCCGGCCGAAGGCGGGCGGCATATCGTACCGAGGGGCGCACGGTATCGGCCGGGCCGCGGCATCGCGACGCGGCTCGGACCCGCGCAGAGCGCGCTCGCGCCCAGGCCCGCGCGAGCGAGCGAGCGCGAGCGCAGCGCGAGCGCAGCGCAGGGCGGCGGCGGCGACCCGCGCGCGGCGCGTCCTCGCCGCTGCCTCGCGCCGCGCGCGCTGGCGGCGGAGCGGCCGCGGGCCAGGATGGAGCTCGAGCGGGAGCTCAGGCTCGAGCCGGAGCTGAGCGCGCTCCAGGAGCTCGCGGAGGAGGAGCGCGCCCTCGGGAGGAGAGCGCTGGCAGGAGACACGGACGCAGGGACGGTGGCGGCGATCGTGCTTGCGGTCCTCCTTGCGGCGGCGCTCTGTGTGATCGCCACGCTCTGGCTCCGCAAAACCACGCCGTCACGCAGACGCTTCAAGTACGCGTTTAACGACGAAGACGAAGAGGAGGAGGAGGACGAGGTGGAGGACGAGGAGGAGGACAGTGGCAATGGCGAGCACTATGGCACAAAGGAAAGTCAGAACGACTTTCCCAACGAAGCAACGATGCACAAACAAGGGCTCGCAGGTCCTGGTGAGCACCAATTCGAAGGCCCTGGCGGGGAGTACGAGGGAGACACCGAGGGCGACGATGCGCGACTGTCGGCCAGCGGGGACACACCGGGCCGACGGGTGTTTCGAAAACGCAAGTCGCCTGCGGCGCGCTCGGCAACGTCCCCTGCAGACGCGAGGACGCCCCCCGGGGGCTCGCCCGGATCGACCTCGTCGTCTTCGTCAGCGGCTGCACGACGCGCTCAGAGACGGGCTAAACGCTCCCCAGCAGTAGTGTCGACACCAGAAGAGGAACTTATTGGCCGAGTCAAAGGTCTCAACGCTGCGTCAGTTCTTGGCATTGACCTTTCGAAGCTGAGACTCGGCCCAAGCATTGGTGAGGGAGCCAATGGCCGCGTCTTTCGCGGAACATACATGGGCTCGAATGTCGCCATCAAGGAAATCATGTCGCTGGCCCCTGTCGATGACGTCGAGCATCACTTTGTGACTGAACTGGAGGCACTGCGACGACTGCGCCATCCGCACGTTGTGGAGCTCTATGGAGCTGCGGTCACCCGCAGCCTCGTGTCGGCAGACCGGCTCCGGTACTTGCTGGTCACGGAGCTAGCGCCCTGCAGTCTTCGCGATTTGCTCGATTCGGACGAGGTCATTACCTTCAAACAGGCCCTTCGTCTCGCTACAGAGCTCAGCAAAGGTTGCGCATACTTGCACGCCATGAAGGTCGTGCACTTTGACATCAAACCTGCTAACGTGCTGCTCTCGGACTCGGGAAGGGTGAAAATCTGTGATCTTGGGGTCTCTCGACTGGGAAGCAATGCCGCGCAGGGCAAAGGCAGTGGCGAGGCCGCGATTAGGGGTACTCCCACGTATGCGGCCCCGGAGATCATGCGCGGCAAGACCGCCCTTCTTTCCTACGGAGTCGACGTGTACAGCTTTAGCATCCTCTTTTGGGAGCTCTTGCACCGACGAAACCCGTTTCCCAAGTCGTGGACGCTAGCCGTGCTGTTCAACCGTGTGCTCGACGGCCATCGCCCCGCCATTGGCCCGCTCGTGCCGGCGCGTCTCCGTCGACTCATTATGCAATGTTGGGACCCGATCTCGATCCGGCGGCCCGAATTCGAAAACATTCTTGTAGAGCTGGCGTGGTCCGAAACAGAAATGCGCCACCCCGAGCGTGCTTTCCTGTCGACGCACTTGGTCGAGGTTTGGTTCGAAGGCAAATTCCGCAACGGGCGCATCAGCCGTAACGTGGGTCAGGGCAATTACGAGGTTGTGCTGCAAGGCGAAATCCAGGAACGGACATTTCCCGCAAGCGAAATCGTGCTCACGGATGGTGGCGGAGGTGTGACGACAACACTCGCCGTGGCCAACGAAGCCGAGGGCAAACGAAGCACCGGCGAAGACGGCATTGTTTTTCACGTGGTCAACGATGAAGGTCCGCGTGGTCGAACGGGCGCTGGGCGGGGCGTCTCGGATCCCACGGGGCGAAGAGATCGAAGAGGCGGTCCTGTGCACGGAAGCTCAACGGGCGCTGGGTCTGGCGCGGGGGCGAGCGGGGATGCCGACAGCAGCGAGTCCTGGCAAGGGACCACTGCGAGCACGGGGTTCACTAACACCCCAACACCGACATCACGAGTGAGCGGGTCGTCTGGAACCGAAGATTTACTAAGCGATGACGCCTCGTGGGACAGGGACACCTTTTCTGTGGACATTGAAGGTATTCGAATTGGCGAATACGGCATCATCACACCCCAAGGCGACCTAGACGATGATAACTCACCGTCCCTAGCCAGCACGCATCGTGGTAATTTCCGGGCTGATCTTGTCGTCCTAAACGAGGTTGGGCGAGGTGCTTCGGGTGTGGTGCATCGCGCGCTGCAATTGAAAAACTTTCAGCTGGTGGCTATCAAATCAATCCGTGTCAAGGACAGTCTGAGCCGGTACCAAATTGCCAAAGAGATTCGTGCGCTGGATGCCGTCGTAAAATCATCGCCCACAAGTCAGCTCGCCGTGAACTTGACGCAAATGTATGGCGCATACTGGGAGCCTGAAGATGCCTCGGTTCGTATCGTGCTCGAATACATGGACGGCGGAAGTTGCGACGACATGCTCATCAACTGGCGGCCGCCCTCAGAGCACCTTTTGGCCGCAATCGCCATCGGGACACTCAAAGGTATGCAACAGCTGCACTCTTCGTTTCGGCTGCACCGAGACATCAAGCCGGCAAATGTTCTCATTGACAAACGCAAGGGCGCCAAATTGTCAGACCTGGGCCTTGCTCGTGACATGATGGCGCAAGAAGGAGCCAAAGATCACATCAACGATGCTTTGGCAGAAACTTTTGTCGGGACAATCTCGTACATGAGCCCCGAACGGCTCGAGGGCAAGTCGTACAGCTATGCTGCCGACGTATGGGCGCTAGGTGTGACGCTAACGTCGCTAGCGATAGGCAAGAACCCTTTCCGCAACTACAGCTTTTTCCAGCTCCTCGAGTACTTTCAACAATCCGCGGTGCCAACCGTTCCTGACACTTACACTGAGGATCTGCGTGATTTTTTGGCTCAGTGCCTACAAAAGTTGCCTCAGGACCGCGCCACCACAGAGCAGCTCCTCTCACATCCGTGGATTACCGCGTATGAGCGTGGCGAACTTCCAGATCCTCTTGGTATCCTCCGCCAGTACATTAGCGACGCATCGGAAGGTTCCCGTTACAAGCGCAACGATCTCAACTACATTTCATCCCGGGTCAATGAACACCTACGCCAGTACTTGGGCAGCCAAAATGGCGAGGAGCCCACGCAGGTGGTTGTTCCGGTGTCCAAGGTCCGCAACCTCGCCGCTCAGTTGGGCTTGCCAACGCGGCACGTTGTCAAGGGCTTCAAATCGCGTAAATAGTTCTCGGCCAGCTTGTATTCCTGCGAGGCCTCGCAAAAAGTTTCGACTTGAAATGGTTGAACGCAGCAAGACGAGACCGGCCGAAACAGGAAGAAAACCACAGGAAGGAAAGAAGGAAACAAAACGAAACGAATAATGTTTTTATTTTATTTTCGCAGCAGGCAGCCTGGCAGGCAGGCAGGCAGGCAGGCAGGCAGGCAGGCGAGAAGACATGGAATTTCTTTCTCTCGTTCGCTCACTGCGTGTGGTGGATTTTTGTTTTAACGAGGTCAATAGACAGAAACCACGAATATTTTAAGCGAATGAACGCGAACGATGCTGACGTATAATGTACGCAAGAGTTCATCCATAAACACCGTCCGCAAGCGCTGCGCCAACAAGAACCTGTTTGGGTAGATATGCCCTTTGCAGTCGATCTGCAGTGGCCTTGTCAAGAGCGGTGCCACGAATGTTTATAGACAAAAGACTTGGGAGCTGGAGGACACGCTCAATGCCAGTGAGCGTGACCTGCTTACAACCATAAAGGTTCAGGTTCTCAAGCCGCTTGCAGCCTTGAAAGACGAGCTCTAGAAACTCGTCGGTGACTTGCGTAGCGGCGACATTGAGATGAGTAATTCGTGCAAGCATGCCGATGCGCTTGAATGCAGCATCAGAGAGCCGTCGGCAGCCACCGAGTGCAAGTCTGCGCAAAAAAAGGCATTCCATAATCTGCTCCGAAACCTCCTCATCGAGAAGGTCGTCAAGATTGCGCAGCGTGAGACTGGTGAGGTGTTTGCAGCGCAGCACAAAGTTGAGAAGGGTGCGACGCTCCTCCAGTGTGGCGACGCCGGCGTACTCGCCATTGACGCGAATGCCAAAAACATGCTGTTCTGCAGCGCGGCTCCAGTCCCTGGAAACAAGACGCGCAGTCCGCACCCAACGACCTTTGAATTGAAGAATTCGATAGACCAAGTCGTGAGGGAGACGCTGTAGTAGACGAAGCCAGGCAGCATCCTCTTTGGAAACCTTCTTGGGTGCATCAAGGCGAGTCAAGTGCTCCGGGGGCTGCGCGTTGCCACTGAGCCGCACAAGGTGCTTGAGCTGTGGAGGCGCAATGACAAAGAGGCCTTCTTCAATGGAGCTCAATTGCAGGTGCACGTGACCCGGCTTGGCTACGAGAAAGCAGCCGGGTCGGCTCACGCTTTCCAGCGTCACAATGTCCCCAAACCGAAGCGTCCGTTCGTTGACCTTGGACGAGAGCAGTATTTGGCCCTCGTCCACGCTGCGGGCATCGTCCAAAGATGAACGCTCAGAGGCCGCTGTGGACGGTCTGCTTGGAGGAAACGCCTCGGCGCCTTGTGACAATGCGGACGACATAAGCGATGACAGGTTTCTCGGGATGGTTGGCGCGTTTGCAGAAGAAGCGGAACCAGCAGCAGGAGCGTTTGCAGCACCAGCAGCACCGCCCAGGCCTCGCGAAGCTTGAAGGGAAGACGGTGGCGAAGAGGACGAAGACAGCGCAGAGGAGAGAAGATTAGCGCCTGCACCTACTCCGTCATGCTCACGATCACCCGAGGTTTTGCTTCGGCGCAACGATCGAAGATCGCCTTGGGAGTGGCGTCTTCGCAGGCCCAGTCCGCTGGAAGGGGACGGAGCCGAGACTTTGGAAAGAATCGATTCATCGAGAGAAGGCCTGCGGAGTCCGAAGGAAGGAAGCATTTTCAAGGTGCGCCGAAAGTAGCTGGGAGAACGGAGATTAGACAAGGTGTCTTGCTCATCAATGTGTTGGCCTTGGCCATGGCGACGCACGCGCCATTCGTAAAGAGGGGGCTGCTGATCCATGAGATGTACATTGGATTTCCAGGACATGCGGCGAGTGCTTTGCGGTCCTGGACACAGATACTTGCCAGCCTCGATGTTGGCATAAATGGTAACAATGTGATCATCCTCGACATTGATGAGATCTGTGTCACCACGGAAGTTGATCTGCTCCGCGCCCTGCGAGTGGAACGTGATGAGGCTGCTTGCCTCCACGGTCGGGCTCTGGCCGGCATCCTTTCCATCAGCAGAAAAAACGTAGCTCTCGGATTCGAGGCCTTTGAGGAAAAATGTTGACGCGTATGCGACGGGACTTCCGTACCCACGTTCCTCGTCGAATCTGGCAGCCAGCGCGCCTCCTGCCGTCTCCGTTGCGCCTCTGTCACGACCTGGTGTCCGAGGATGCTGGAGCTGGTGCTGGTGCTGCTGAAGATACACGAAGGAGTCAACCTCTTGCTCGTCGTCGATGGCGTTTTGTCTAAACTGGCCGCTGTCCGAGTCGGATTCGAAGTTCGTGCCGGTGTCCGGCAGCAGCACGGGCTCCGGGCCACAGTCCACGGTGCCGCCCACAAAGGACGGCAGTGGCAGCGAACTCAGGCGGTTGCCCATGGTTTTTCAGCGACTCGCTCGCACCCGGCGGCGCTCTCGCTCGCACTTGCCTGTCACGAAGACGGCGCGGTGCAGAGGCGCTCCAGACCTTGCGGCTTTCCCCTGGCCCTGCCGCGCCGGCTCCGGCTGCGAAGAAAAGGTCGCCTCCTTGCCGCGCCGCGGGTACCAAGCCGCGGTCCCTGGCGAGCTCGCCTTTCGCCGCCCCCGAGCCCGCGCGCCCCAACCCGGGCAGAAGGACCCGCCCGGACGGCGGACGCTCGGCGCGCGAGGCACGCGGGGCACGGGAGGCCGCCGGCCGGCCGGTCGGGCGGGTCTTGCGCGCGCGCGCCGGCAGCGGCCTCGCGCGCTCCAAGTTGGGTCTTTGCGAAGCGGGAGCGGGTCCTTTCTTTGGGAAGAGACGAGGACGAGATATCACGCGAGCGCGACGACAGCGACGACGACGACGACGACGACGACGACGACGGTGATGACTGCACAAGCCTTGCCGTGGTGTAAGAGAGGATCGTCGAAAACCGAGCTGGCGGCAAAAAGAAGACGCGCGCAAAAACACGCACACACACACACGACTACGAATGAATGCTCGCGAGACGAACACGATCAACGGGGCGGGGGAATCGTTTTGGTGGAGGAAGGGGGTGTGGATATATGGATGGATATTAGAAGGGTCATGATGAGGCGGTTTGCGCCAGGTTCAAGGGGCCATAGACGTGCTTGTCCAGGAAGGCCCGAGCCACAGGAATGATCTCCTCCTGACAGAGAAGGAAACCGTCATGGCCGTGGTCAGTATCGATGGTGAAAAGCTCGGAATTCGGGAGGTGCTCGTGCAGGTATTGCTGCTCCTCGGGCGGATAGAGCGCGTCGGTGGTCGCAGAAACAATAAGAGTAGGCTGGGTCATACGTTGCAGTGCACCCTCGACACCACCCTCGCGGTCGCGGCCAAGATCATGCGTGTCCATCATGCGCGTGAGCTTGACGTAACTGAGCGCATCGAAGCGGCTGACGAACTTGGCGCCCTGGTGCCGCAGGTAGCTCTCGACTTGAAAGAATCGCTCCTGGTCCTGGCCCGCGGCGCGGTCCTTCACTTGGCGGCGGCCGAACTTACGTCCATACCCAGCATGCGTACGATATGAAATCATCGCCATGGCCCGCGCAACGCTGAGCCCCTGCGCCGGATATGTGCCGTGCGCGTGGTAGTCGCCGCCATGCCAGTTTGAGTCAGCATAAATTGCCTGGCGTTGCGCCTCAGAGATGGCGATTTGCCAGGGGTGATGGTAGGCGCCACAGCTCATGGGCAAGATGGCCTTGACAAAGTCGCCGCCGAGCGCAGCCCATTCAAGCGTCTGCATGCCGCCAAGCGAACCGCCCACGACGCACGCCACGCTCTTGGCACCGAGATGCTCCTTGACTAGACGGAGGTGCAGACTCACGCTGTCGCGCACCGTGACATCGGGGAAGGCGCGGCCGTAGGGTGTTCCCGTCTTGGGGTTAATCGAGATCGGGCTTGTGGTCCCATAACAGGATCCGAGCACGTTAATACACACCACAAACATTTTCGAGTCGTCAAAGAGCTTGCCGGGTCCCAGCATGGACCCCCACCAGTCGTCGAGGGCCGCATTGCCCGTGAGCGCGTGGCAGACGACGAGGACGTTGGTCCGGTCCTCGTTCATTGTCCCAAAGGTACGATATCTGCACTCCACGTCTTGGAGCTCGAGGCCATTCTCCAGCTTGTGCGAGCCCGCCAGAAATGTCTCGCCCGTCGCGTCGACGCGTTTATACTCGTCCTCATCGTCGGCGTCCCCATCGTCGTCGCCGTCGTTCTGGTGCAAGGCGGGCGCCGCCAGGCGCGCCTCCTCGAGCTCGGGCAGCGCATCGTCGCCCTTGGCCGCCGCCGCGGGCACAGACGCGCGCGACGAGAGCGCGCGGGCGCAGGCGCGCGGGGGCTCCGCGGCGAGCAGGCCCGGCCTCGCCGTTCCCCGCGCCGCCCGCGCCGCCGCCGCCGCCGCCGCCCGCGCCCGCGCCGCCCGCGCCCGCGCCGCGAGCGAGTGGTGGTGCATGCGCGCCTCGCGCGCATGCGCATGCAGCAGGCCGCCCGCGCCGCCGCGCCCCCGCGCCGCCGCGCCCGCCGCGCCGGCCGAGGCCGCGCGGCTCCGCGCCGCCGCCAGCATGCTGCCGCGCACGCCGCGCACGCCGCCGCTCCAACGGGTCTGCCTCTGCGCCGCGCACGCCGCGCCGCGCCGCGCAGCGCGAGAGAGAGAGCGCGAGAAAGCAGGGAAAAGGGGGGAAAGCAGCGCGGGAACAGGGGCCGCGCGGGCCCCCGATTCGCCGCCCGCCTGTAGAGGCGAGGTCGGAGCCGAGCAGGGCGAGGAGGAGATGGCGATGGGCGGCGAGGAGGAGGAGCTCGGCTTGGGCGAGAAGAAGCGCAGGGGGAAGGGGATGAGCGACGAGCGACGAAAGACGAAGGAGGGAGGGACGGAGCTGGCTGCACTGAAGACGTGGACGGGATTTGTGGCCGAGGGGGTGGAAAAGGGTGAGTGAAGGAAGGAAAGAAGAAAGTATGGGTTCGGGGGTCTCGAAGAGTGCGTGTGGAGGGGGCGGTGGAGGTGGAGGGAGGGTGGTGGTGCCTGAGATGTGGCGGGATGGATGGGGAGTGAAAAATGGAGGCGGCTTTTGGGGGTGGAATCTGGGTTGATCCATGTGAATTGGGAAAAAAAAGGAGGGAGTTTTGGTTGCCCATTTTGATCGTGGGGCGCGTGGAAGACGCGAAGCTCTTCATCGATCGTTTGCACAGGTCGGTCGACGTGGCAACGATTCTTCTTGTCTTGCAGCAACATTTCTTGCAAAATGGCTTTTGCGGCATCTTGTATCGCCAACGCGGAAGCTTGGTTTCCCCTGACTTCTTTTGCTCGAACCATCGCGAACCGAGAGCGCTTCGACACATACATATAGTGAGGTGAAAACTGATGGCGAAAGGGCTGGTTCGCGACTTATGATTAATATGTACGTGCGTCGGGTCAGAGCAGAGCAGACTCCCTTGCCAAATCGATCACAATAGCCAGCAGGAAGGCAGGCATGAAGGGAAGGCAGGCATGAATGTATGCTGGGCCAATTCAAGATGGATGGCATCATTCACTGGCAATGGTCTTCGCCGCGGTGTGAACAACGCAAAAGACACCCCTAGCCAAAAAAGAAAAGAAAAGAAAAGAAAAGAAAAAAAGGTGAGGAGCATCGAGCATCCTGCGAATCGGTATCGGCAAGGCGCGGCGCGTCGTTTGCGCGCAAGGAACCCAGCGTCAGGTCCTCTCGCCTCCGTCACACCGCCGCAAAGCTCCTCTCTGCCCATATCTTAGCCTCGAGGCAAGAAGAGCGAAGACAGAAAAGAAGAAGAGACGATGTCGGCCATCCTCTACTCTGTCGTCTCGCACGGGCCTCTTGTGCTGTGCGAGTACAGCGGAGCGGTCGGAGGAAACTACGCGCAGGTGACCCAGGAACTGCTCGAGAAGATTAAGATTGAAAAGGACGCGCGCATGAGCTACGTGGCAGAAGGGAAATACTCCTTCAATTACCTTGTTCGTAAGGAACTTGTGTATCTCTGCCTTGCAGAGATCTCTGCGGGCAAAGCGGTCCCCTTTGCGTATCTGGACAAGATTGCGCGGATGTTTGAGCAGCAGCATGGAGTCGCTGCGCGCGACACCAGCGCACGATACGCCTTCAACGCAGACTTTGCGCCCGTGCTGCGCGCGCAAATGGAATTCTTCTCGGCGCAGGGCAGCTCCAAGCTGCAGGAAGTGCAAGAGAGTCTTGACAACGTCAAGAACGTTATGCAAGAGAACATTAGCCTCGTATTGGAGCGCGGCGACAAGCTGGACGACCTCGTCGTTCAAAGCGAGGGCCTCATGGATACCTCTGCCAACTTTCGATCGGGTGCAAGCCGCCTCCAGCAAAAGCTTTGGTGGAACGACCTCAAAACCAAGATCATTATCGCCGCCATTGTCGTCTTTGTGCTCCTTTTATTGCTCGCCAACGCCTGCGGCGGACTCACCTTTCCCGAGTGCTCGTAAATCAAAGTAATGCCCGGGCACCACAACTTCGCATTGGGATCCATCTAAAACGCTTGGTTTCTTTCGCAAAGTAGGCCATTGTCTGCGTCCGCCTTATCCTCGAATCACTACTACTATACGTGTAAACACATGATCTCTGCATCACTTCTCTTGTCTTTGCCTCGACCGGCTTTGCTTGGCCTGGCTTGCTCGCGCGACCATGTATGTATACTACTATTAGGCCCTCCTACTACTGCTGAGAATGACCATGGGTTTTGTTGTGCACGCGCGTGTTTTCTCTCTCGGGACCGCGTGCGCAACGCCGATCGGAGACCCAAAACAGAAGACGTCGCCGCGGTCACTTGCCTGCAGGTCTGCCCGTTCGCGAGTGCGTTTGTGGCGGACGCCGGCACGTGCTCGTGTGCTCGCGTGCTCGCCTGCGTGCTCGCGTGCGTGCTCGCGTGCATGTGCAGGGAAAACTTGCCTGCATTACCTCACCTCATTTTTGGTTGACGCTACTTCTGCGCGTGCAGACCAGACGAGACCATGGCGCTGGCAGCGCGGCTCCGCGCGGCGCAAAAGCGCACAGGGACGGCGCTAGAGAGCCTACGAGGATCGCGGGCCGAGCCCAAGGCCGAGTCCAAGACCGACAGCGCCGCGCAGGCGCCTGCTGGCCATGCCGCGACCGCGCTGAGCGCGGCAGGACTCCTCGCCGTACGTGAGGCCCTGACCAAGGGCGAACTGGCGGGCGACGTGCAGCTCGCCACAGTGACGGATGCCGGCGGCGGAAAGGAACTGGTCAAGGACGAAAGCGTGATTCTTACAGATGCATCGTCGTACCCAAACTTCAAGTGTGCCAAGAGGGCGCGGCCCAAGCGACGCATCAATGTACACGCCAGCGCCATTCGCACCAAGTCAAAGCAGGAGTGGACGCTCGAAGACGTGGCTGACTTTGCAAGGACGGACGCCAAGTGGAACGAAGTAGCACGCCCGACCCCTCTCAACGAGTGTGCAAGTGAGTCCGTCGTCTTGCTGCTCGTGGGTCCAACCTGCGTGTTCACCTCCCTGGTCGCCACCGTGGAAGCCTACGCCGATACACGCGATGTCGCCAAGGAATCCCTTCTGGTCTATGTGCACATGCTCGACTACAAATCGCGATCAGATGCGTCCTCGTTTTGGATGCAAGATGCTGCGGCGCTTTTGCGAGGCTCGAACGCCAAGTTTGGCGAGATTGGGCTCGTCCTCGATCGATTTGCCGCCCCGCCAACGAGTGTCACCATGGCCCATGTGTGGGCCGCACACGTCGCGGAGCGAGAAGGTCGCGTCATCAAAATTCTCGCGTCGAGCGGGCTCACAAAACGCATGCGCGCGCAACTTCCTGAACAGGGCCAGACAATTTTTGCATGGATCAGCGCTGTTCGCGTGGAACTGTGTAGGTACCCATCGCTGTGCAGCAGCAACGAGACGTCAGAGTCTATTTGCGAGACAAACGCCCAACTTGAGGCAGAAATCCTACGCGCCGCACGAGCGACAGGTCTCGATCTCGTGAGTGGACCTTTGCGCTCCGCACTCATGGGCTGGGCAGTGCAGAGCTCCCGCGTCGTCTTGGAGCGATTCGGCAATCGTGTCTCAACATCAGAGAACCCTGCAACTCAGCTTCAGGACGATGCTCTCGTCATGGCGCAGCGGGCTCGTACGCTGGCCGAAACCACTGCGCACGCCCTCGTTCATAGCGAACGGTGGGCCGACGCCTGCGAGGTTCTCGATGCCGCGCTCCGCTTTGAAAGCACGCTTCGTCCAGAACCGAAATCTGTAGACTCACTCTCGACGAGTCAGCTCTTGTGTCACCGCGCCCGTTGTTGTGGAAAGCTCGGGCGCGCTGAAGCTGGCCTACAGGATGCTCTTCGTGCCGACGGCCTGCTCACTGCTGCTGCCGACGGGCAAATCGAAGAAGACGAATCCCGCACTGCGCAAGACTTGTGTCATGTGGATGCTTTGCAGCTGCGCGCCGATCTCGAACGACAGCGGGATGCCAAGAATGCTGATTTCAAGCAGGAGGCATTGAACACCTTGGTGCGACTGCTCGAAGTCAAGACCAAGGTGTTTGGCCAGGAACATCCCGAAGTGTTGGCGACTTCGGAAGCAATCGTTGATCTTGAGCTTGAGCTGCGTCAAGGAAGTGCGGCAATTCTCAGCGCTGTCAAGGCGCTGCAACTGTCCAAGCAGCTCAATGGTGAGAAACACCCGCACACGGCGCGCTGCTACAACCTCATGGGTCGCGCGATGGCAATGCAACTACAGACATCGGAAGCGACAAAGATGCTCAACAAGGCTATTGAGATTCACGCGAGCATTTTTGGTGAAAAGGATCCGCGTCTCGAAGATTTTCGTCAGGACCTTGCAAATGTCCAATGACAATAAGTTCGTTTCATAACAACAACAATAATATCAACTGAGCAACTTGAGGGCTCAAACGTACATCTCACAAGGGAGCTTCTCAACCTGAAAGAGCAAAGGTCGACGCTCTTGGTGAAAGCAGGCGTATTGGCGAGTCCTGGGCGTGGACAAGACGTAGAAACCTATCATCACACGGAAAGCAAATTTCAATTCATCTACACGAGGCAGAGTCTGCGCGTCTGAATGCACATGCACTTGTCGCGGACCTGAGAAGCGGAGGAGGAGGAGGAGGAAGAAGAAGTAGCATCTGCGGGATAAGAGATCATGCTGCGAATAATACCATCTGGTTCAGCATCGAGCATAGCAACAGCCTTGGAAACCGCCTCACGAGAGAGCGAGAGATCCGAGCGCGGCAACTCTGTTGGCGCCAACGGAGTGAGTCGGGTGGTCTGGATGAGATCCCCTCGTTTGTCTTGCTGCTCGAGCTGCCATGAGCGTGCCGTTGGAAGTCCAGCGTCACCTCCCTTGACCCAAGGCAGCTGAGAACGGAGTGGAACGAGGAGTGTGCGAGCATCAGGATGCGCGAGACAGACTTGTGCCACCTGTTTGGCTTCTGCAAGCGGACATTGCACTGCAAGTGCCGTGGCAACCGTCTGGAGCGCGTTACGAAGACGGACGAGATCAACGAGTGCATCACTCGAGTCCGAGGGCATGACCATGCCGATCTCCGAGAACCAGCCTTCGAAATCGCGCTTCAGCTTGAACGTTCCAAGTCGCACGAGATGCTTCATTACCACAGCTTGAACAGAGACTGGCATTTGCGATTGAGCAAACATTTTCGTAAAGGTCGCCAACGTTTGGGCCGCACTTTCCGATGAGGCAACGTCCTGCGTCGCGCTGTCTCCTTCTTTTGCTTCGGCCTGGCGTTGGACAACAAGTCTGCAGATCACACCGAGCATACTCTTGTTCGACTTGTGAATGTACGGCAGCAATTTGCCTCCCTCCAAGAGGCCGACCATCTCTCGCAAAGCGTACAGGATATCTTCGAGCTTTTCAGCGCGGACAATGATAGACCGCCATAAATGCTCTGTGAAATCAAGATTCGTGCGCGCTCGCAGTACGCGATGTCCAGGTTCGAGCGTCCCCATGAGATCCGAGGTGTCAAGATCGAGGTCGTCGTGGTCATCAAAGAGCCCGGCGTCTTGACCACCCTGCTCAAGGGAGGAGACGCCTTCTCTTGTGTGGCTCTCACCGCTAGCGCGCGTGCCACGTGCACGGGAAAAGAGGGTTCCCGAGACAGCTGATCGGAAGAAGGCCTGAACACGCCGTGCCCAGCTTGCCTCTGGTTGATAAGCGCCGAGGTTGATCGTATCGTCGGGGTCGCAAGTTTGCAGCCGATTGAGAACAATGAGGTCCGGGTCAGGCAAGAAAATAGAGCTTGAGCGAGCCTCGGGAAGTCTCTCAGCATGGAGAGGCGTGCCGCGTACCATGAGCAAAGCCTGGTCTGGAATCAAAGCAGGGGGGGCGAGCAGCCGGCAAGGCGAGGTTCGCGAACCGGTCCATCGGGCGAGAAGTGCCACGCAGCCCGTTGCATCTGCAGCATTCCCCAAAAGTTCATAGGTGGCGCTGGCCTCCATTCGTGCAACGTCCTTGCCATCGTCAGAGAATGTCGATGACAGCGTCTGCGTCGTCAATTGCCCATCCGCGCGAAGCGATGACGGAAGCTCGGAGGAGATGAGAGTGCATGCATCCTCGTCTCCGCAACGATCGGTCCACGCGCCCACGAGTGCTCCCTGGTCGGCCACAACGACAACGGGTTCGTCAAGGCCTGCGACAAGGTCTGCGAGCAAAGCGACGAGCTTTCGTGCTACGTTGAGGTCGCCTACGGGTCGTGCATTCCGTGTAACTACCTGTTGACGCGCGAGGACCTCGCGTCCAAGTTTGAGATCGTCTCGTTCGAGCGCTTCTGCGCGAGTCAAGGCCTCGCCAACAATCTCCGTCGCGCCGGGGGCAGCAGCGCCGGTTGTCGTGATGCTGGCACTGCCAACGACTACGATTTTGGCGTCGCCCGGGAGCATATCGACGGGTTCGATGAGAGCAAGCTCGCAGAGACGAGCAAGCGTTGCGGAGGGATCTCTCGCATCGTTGCACGCCTCGCGAAGGTTTGAGTCAATGCCAAAGCAAAGCCAAAAGCCGAAGCCGGCATTTTTCGGGAGCCGAGATGCATTGTCATCCTCCGGCTTAACTTTGGCAAGCCCGCGTCGCGCCTTGGCAGCCTCGGCGGCTCTTGCGAGCGCCGCAGCCGCAGGATGGAAGGTGGTGGGTCCCACGCGCAGAAAACCTGCACTGTGCATCTCGTCTACGAAGACCCCGCCATCCCGAAGCGCCGTCAGCGCCTCGCGCAGGTTATCTCCTGCGTCTGCAGCGTCTGCGTCGTGGCCACCCATGATTGGCGTGTAGAGCAATCTGATCAGTTGTAAACCAGTCTCAAGGCTACGGCCAGCAAGGCCGGCGAAGAAGCATAAATTGCGAATGATGAGAACCATGAGCGGGACTCGGGAAGGCGATAACCGCCAAAGTGCCCCTTTTTTTAATGACTGAAAAAATGGTTTCAAGCCGTTTCATGAACGCATCTAAACGTAGATATTTTAACTTGCTTCGCGTGCGCGAGATGACGCAGAAGCGCGGAATGCAGTGGTTGGATTGCATGAAGAACTTTGTCTTGTTTTATTTCATTTGATCAAATTGCGACATGCCTGAATCATAGGCTCCTCCATTTTTCTGCTGCTTGCCCTGGACGCAGCGTCTGATGAGCTCTTTCAGAAACGAATTCTCCTCGTACCATTTGCGTCGTACTGGGAGCGATTCTTCTTCTAGAAAAATACCACTGCAAAAGGAGGGCGCCGTAGCAATGTACTCGGAAAAAGTTGCATAACTCAACCGATGCGTTTCGTTCTCGTGAACAGGCACAATGGGCTTGTTGGCGTCGAATGCACAGCGCAATTCATCTTTGACTGCTTCGCTCGCAAAGATACCTTTCGTGAGGACCAGAACATAGGTTCGAGCGCGACGGACGGCGGCAAGCATGGCGGCACGATTCAAATTGCCCTCGTGCGCTTGGTCAAACCACACTTTGAGGCCGCGATTCTCGAGCTTGCATCGTAATGCATCGCTTAGATCTCCGCCCGTTGCCTGCACGTGGCTAATGAAAACGTGCGTATCTTCATCGGGGCCAAGCGGAGACACCGGCACAGGGCTCGACACTTGCTTTCCGTCTCCATCTCCGTCGAGAGCGCCAAGATCTTCGCGAAAAAATGCATCGAATTCGCTCACGTAGGCCGTCCGTCCGCCACTGGGGTCGCGCAGTCTCCTCTGCAGATTACCTGCTTGATGAGCCTTTGCAAGCTTTCCGTGGGAAATGGATACTTGGGATGTTGGACTCACAAGGAGGAGCTCCCATGGAAGCTTGCGAAAGATTGTGTCCTTCTGCTCGCGGAACATGGACACCAAGAGCTTGATGACCAGTGCGGGCTGGTCGGCCCTCTTGTCGATGCAAATGTGAATGACGTTGCCTCGAACAGTAAGCAAAAAGTCATTGGCGCCGAAAGACATGATGGCTTGCGCGTTGTTTTGCCTCGGCGTCATGGGTTCATCATCACCTGCAACGTCGTCCCGTGAAGCGTACTCAGCACATTGTGCGACGAGACGATGGAAGACGCCGTTGGGAAGAAAAAATTTCTCGAATGAAAGTATGCACGAAAGCCCAGGCTCAAAATGCGGCGTCTCGAGCGGTTCTGTCATTCCGGAAAGTAGACCGGTCACAAGAAACTCGTCTTCTTCTGCGTCTTCGTCGAAACGCCACTCGGAAAGCAGCATGTTGGCAATCATAAAATCGCGCAAAAACGGTACCTCTTGCTTGCGCCACAGCCATTCTAAAATGGAATGAGAAGCGATTGAGCTGCTGCGCATGCGCTCGTAGGCTTCAATGTGTCCGCTGGCTCGGAGCTGCGGATCGTAAAACATTTTCTCTGCATGCAGATCATCGGCAATGACACAAGAGAGCTTGTCCAGAAGCCATTGCGGGTCCAGTACGACAATTCGTTCCAATGCTGGCGAGGTGCGCAGATGCACAACAACACCAAGACCATGAAAATAGGCGACGAGGTCATCAGTCTCGTTGCGCGACTGCCCGTGGGTAGACGCCCTTTGAATCAGGTCACTGTAGAGCCAGTAGGGCTCCGAACTTGCGACGAGTTCCTCGTAGATTTTGAGCCAGGCCAGTGGAACTCGCTCGTTCACATAGGGTTGCGCTGCAGCTGTGCTGACGATAGCCCTGCGAAGTTCCGCCGCGCGTTCCGGGTCCACGCTGCAGTTGTCAACAGGAAAAAAGCGAAGCCCATTTGGGGGAATGACGAGGGTTCCTGGTGCGCAGATTTTATGAGCCGCCAAATAACGCTCTACCTTTAGCAGATCCTTGACCTGATCAAGATAGGTTCCCACCAAAAGAATAGGCGCGTTCGGCGCGTGCAGCTTGATACTATTGAGCCAGAACCGCAGATACCTAATGGCATCTTCCCGCGAAGCAAGCAGCTCGAGCTCCTCTGGTTTGAGTTTTGTCTCGAACTCCGACTTGCCAATGATCTCGCGCATGTCGAAAACGACCAAATATAGGCCTTTCTCCGTCAGGAAAATGTGGTGAAGCGCATAGAAAACCTGTTGTCCGCCATAGTCCCAGATCGTAAAGCTCAAGTCTCGCTTTGGGCCCTCTGGGGCAGACCTCTGCAACAGGGCCTGGTCCTCCTCGCTCATGGGGAATTTTTGAGCCACATCAGCTGGCTCAGGCAGATGATTAGTTGGAGTATGGCTTTCGCTTTCTTGATCGTGGCGAACGTCCGAGCAAGCAGGTGAATCGGCGACGGCAAGCGTGTGGGTCGCAGGGGACGGTGCGGGCGCCACAATCTTGGGTTCCTTTTCATCAGGGAGGTGGGGCGTTTCGTCCGGGGCTGCATTGCCAGCTGCAGTGCGCGAAGCGTGAAGACGCTGTCTTGCTGCGAAACGCACTTGAGCGTCAAACTCTCCTTGGTCGGATTCCAGTGATTTCCAGTCCATAGCACGTGTCCGGTGAATGTCGGCCACCTCGGTGGAAAGATGTGCGGTCTCGGGCATTTGTCCCAGCAAAGAACGAACGGTTGACGTCTTTCCTGCAGCGCCGCGACCCACGATCATGAGCTTGGCCCGTCCCCATGGATGGGAATCACCGTGCGCAATCGCCGTTCCCACCGCGTCACGCCATTCTTCGTCAGTGATAGGGGCCAGGTCGGGCCCAGCAGAAGGAGAGCCTCCTTTATTGCGCGCAAGAGAGGCCCTGATCTGAGCAAGGATTCTTACGTCCTTGATGTCGTGGCTGTGTGCGAGATTGCAATGCAAGTTTTTCCGAGCGTTAGATTCTGCGAAACTGCCGTGGTCGACCCGCTCTATTTTCCAGTTCTTCTCGTAGAAAGATAATGAAACGTACTCGAGCTCTTGCAAGGTATGGTTACACTGCAACGCGGACGCTAGCGCTTGCGCGCTTTCTGTGGAAATGTTGTTGCTGAAAATACTGTGGAGATTGGCCAGAAGAAGAAGCTTTTCGTTAGTGAAGAAGAGCTCAGAGACTGAGATCAAAGTCAGCAAATTCAACCTACACTAGGGTCTGCAGACGACGGTTCTGCTTTAATGCGTTGGCTAGGGACGTGTGGCCTTCTGGTCCAATGTTGTTGGTATTTAGGCTGTTTGTTGCAAGGAGAATTTTTCATACGATTAGCTCTCGAGTTCAACATAAAAACCTGGCAAAAGATCACCATCAAATGATACGTACTCGAGCAGACGGAGCGAAGTATTGGCCTCCAAAGCGATCGCCAGTGCTTTGGCGCCTGGACTTTGAATGTTGTTTCGCCGAAGACTGTGCGTGTTCGACAGCAAGTCAAAGTGTCAGTTGCTCGGAGAGAAATAGTTGAATTTGAGAAAAGCAGAATGTGGTGAAAACGTACAAGAGCCACTCTAGCGAGGTACTTTGCCGCAAGGAGCAGGCGAGGGCCATGGCACCCTCGTCACTAATGTTGTTGTTGCCAAGTCTGTTTGATTGCGCAGAGGTCAATACATGGACAGTGCAAAGAATTGACGGATCGACTCCGAATGAAAACTTACCCGAGAAGCTGAAGCGTTGTATTTGTTTCTAGCGCCTTGGCGAGGGCCTTGGCACCCTTGTCCCCAATTTCGTTGTCGCTAAGGCTATTGTGCTTTTTCGGGTCAGCGAGACGATTGGTCTGTCTTGGGCCAGGAGCGAACGGAGAACGTACTTGATTTTCTGCAGACAGGAGTTACGTCCAATCGCCACGGCAAGTGCCTCAGCACCATCATCATCAATACTGTTGTACCGCAGGCTACAGTTTGAAGATAAAAATTGTTGTGAGAGAAGAGTTCTCCGAAAAAGTCGTCTGAGAAAAACGTACTCGAGCCTTTCCAGAGTTGTATTCGTCAAAAGGACTTCTGCAACTGCCTTTGTACCCTCGTTGCCAAGATGATTACCGAACAGGCTGTTGCGTAGACGCATATACCGTAGTCGCAGGCCGCCAACCCCACCCCGCGGTCAGCCCCGATTTCGCGCGTGAGTTTTCCTCGTCGTCATCGCCCATTGTTTCGCGCCCCTGCTTGCTCTTCGCGACTTACTCGACGTCCGAAAGCCCCTGCGCGATGCTGTGCAAGGCCGCGGCGGCCCCCCCTTGCCCTGCCGCGTCCGCGGCCCTCGTCGTCATCAGCGTCGCGCCCTCCCGGCGCCGCCCAGCCTTTCCAGCGCCGTGCCCTCGAACAAGATTTGCTTCTCGGCATCAAATCATCTCTGCAAGCACAAACACGGACCGAGGTCGGCGACGGCTACGAACTCCCTGGACGCCATGGCGACGATCGTGTGCGGTCTTCGGCGCGGCGTGCAGCACCGACGACGATAGAGTTCCACGGTCGTGGCGATGGTGGTGAGCGAGAAGGACTATGACGACGATGATGATGATGATGATGATGATGAGTGAGTGAGTGAGTGAGTGATCTCAGATGAGTGATGAGTGATGATGGGAGCGCGATGATTCGTCCCGATCGTTGGATGAAAGATCAATCAATACCTTGACCAACCACCACGGGGACGAGACACAATGCATGTGGCGCGAGCGCGGGCCGGCGGGGCGGGCTGGCGATGGCTCGCGCGCGCAGGCGCAGGGCCAGCGCGGAGGACCTCGCCGGCGAGGTTGCAGCCGCTCGCGACGACTGGCCTGGCCCGGCCATGGACGGTTGACATCAGGGTGGGCTCCGAGTCGGCGCGGGCGTGGAGACCGCTCAGCAGCGACGCCAAGGTGAACGACCTGTACGAGCGCAAGACGCCCGAGGAACACGTGCTGCTTCGGCCCGGCATGTACGTAGGGAGCGTAGACAAAATCACCGAGGAACTCTTTGTGTATGACAAAAAGTCCCGTCGCATGCAGCTCGAAGAAGTCTCTTACTCTCCGGGCCTCGTCAAGCTTTTTGACGAAATTCTCGTGAACGCAGCGGACAATCTTGACCGGTCAGCAGGCAAGATGAATGCCATAGACATCTCCCTCGATCGCAGCACTCAGCGAATCACTGTACGCAACAACGGCGCGGGTATTCCTGTGGTCATGCACGAAAAGGAAAAGGTGTACATTCCCGAGCTCGTCCTCGGCAACTTGCTGACCGGGTCAAACTTTGATGACACCGTGGAGCGCTTCACGGGTGGGCGCCACGGATACGGCGCCAAGCTCACCAACATTTTGTCAAACTCGTTCCGGGTGGAAACCCTCGACGCAGAACGCAATCTGCTCTTTGAAATGGAATGGCATGATCACATGAAACCGGTCGGCGAGGGCGCCAAGGTGACCGAGCTTTCTGCAAAAGAAGTCGAGGCGCGAGGCGGGGGCTACACGGAAATATCGTTCGTGCCGGACCTCAAGGTATTTAAGATGACCCGGATGGACAAGGGCACATTGCAGGTAATCGACCGTCGCGTGCGCGACATTGCGGGCCTGCTTGCGCCTTCAATCCAGGTGACCTGGAATGGTGTGCAGGTAAAGGTTGCGTCCTTTGAAGAGTTTGCGAGTCAGTTTTACGTTGGTGCTACGAAAACGCACGCGAGGCAAAACGGCGCCCTTTTCGAAAAGGGCAAGTGGCGCGTGATTGTGCTCCAGTCTCCGCTAGAAAATGATCCGCTCATGCAAAGTTTTGTGAATCGCATGGCGACTCCGCGGGGCGGTCAACACGTGGATCACATTTTGAAGCAGCTCGAGCCTGCGCTCTTGGAAGCAGCAACGAAAAAGTTGCCAAAATCAAACGAGACGAAAATAACGCGCAAAATGGTGCAACAAAAACTTGCCCTCTTCGTGGACTGCCGTCTTCCGAATCCTTCCTTCGACACACAGGTCAAGGACAAGCTCACTTCCAAAGTGACGGCGCAAAATGGCTGTGAACTGCCTGCATCCTTTCTCACCTCCGTTGTGAAAAAGACTGGAATTGTGGAGAGCATCGTCGCCGAAGCACAGGCGCGAGACAACGCTGTGCTGACGCGTGCGCCCCGGAGAACGTCTCGTAAGAGTCTACTTAGCATCCCCAAGCTCGAGGATGCCAACTGGGCAGGAACGGCGCGCTCGAGCGAGGCGACTCTCATACTCACCGAAGGTGACTCCGCCAAGGCACTTGCCGTTGCAGGTTTGCCCGTCGTGGGTCGCGACGGCTACGGTGTGTTCCCGCTTCGCGGCAAACCGCTCAACGTGCGCGACGCAACGGCGCGTACTGTGGTCAAGAACGAGGAGATCAAAAACTTGTGCACGATCCTTGGGCTTGACTTTAAGAAGAAATACGCATCGCAAAAGGAGAAGGCTACGCTTCGGTACGGTCGCGTCATGCTCATGACGGATCAGGATTTTGACGGTTCGCACATCAAAGGACTTCTCATCAATCTTTTTCACTTCTTTTGGCCGGAACTACTCAAAACGCCAGGATTCCTCTGCGAGTTCGTGACGCCGCTCATCAAGGTGTCGTCGAACTCGAAAGGAAAGTCTGCTGCTAGCGGCGGCAAGCTCAGCTTCTTCACCATGCAAGATTACGAGAACTGGCTTGCGAGCAGTGGCATTGCGCCACGTGCACACAGTGTAAAGTACTACAAAGGTCTGGGCACGAGCACATCCTCTGAGGCTCGCGAGTACTTTGGCAATTTGCCCAAGCATGTGCTTGACTTCAAGTCGAATTCGCCCACTGAGGCGAGCGAGCTTATCGATATGGCCTTTAACAAAAAGCGCGCAAGCGACCGGCGGGATTGGATTTCGCTGGCGCTCCAGCAGCAAGCTGACGGCAAGTTCAGCTACGTAGATCACAGCGCCAATTCGCTGCGCTTTGAGGAGTTCATCAATCAAGAGCTCGTTCTTTTCTCGCAGCATGATCTCGAGCGAAGCGTGCCCTCGGCGTTGGATGGCCTCAAACCGTCGCAGCGCAAGGTCCTTTTCGCTGCGTTGAAGCGAAACCTCACATCTTCAGAGCTCAAAGTCGCGCAGCTTGCCGGCTACGTCGGCGAGCAGACCGCTTATCATCACGGTGAGCAGTCATTGTATGCGACGATCATCAACATGGCACAGGACTTTGTCGGGAGCAACAACCTCCCGCTTTTGTTCCCCTCTGGTCAATTTGGCACCCGTCTGCAGGGCGGTAAAGACGCTGCAAGCCCGCGTTATATATTCACGCGTCTCCAAGAATATACGCGCGCAATTTTCCCGCCCGAGGACGATGCGTTGTTGGAACGAAACGAGGATGACGGCATGGTCGTGGAGCCTGTCGTGTACAAACCCATTATCCCAATGGCGCTCATCAATGGCGCCGAGGGGATTGGCACGGGCTGGTCCACCTTTGTGCCAGCGCACAATCCTCTCGAGGTCATTGCCAATGTGCGGAGGCTTCTGCAGGGCGAACCTTTGGTGCCCATGATGCCATGGTATGCGGGCTTCAAGGGCACGATCGAGCCGCGAACCTGGATCTCCAAGAAGAAGGGGACCTTTACGTACGAGGATGGCTTTGTCTCGTCTGGAGTGATCGAGCGATCATCGAAGACCGAGGCGGTCGTTTCGGAACTACCAATCGGGCGCTGGACGGAAGATTTCAAGCTCGCGCTTCGCAATTTAGTCACCGAGGACAAGCTTGCGGACTTTTCCGAGCATCACGATGAGAGCTCTGTTCGATTTACCTTAAAGGGCACGGGCGCGACGCTTGATAAGCTCTGCGCAGACAGTGCCGCGCTGCGCATGTCAACCAAACTTTTGACGTCGAATATGCACTTTTTCGACCTTCAGGGCCGGGTCAAGCGCTACACGACACCCGAGGAGATCATCGAGGCATTTTATCCTGCGCGACTTGAATTGTACGCTAAACGCCGTCAGGTCATGCTTGACGACATGCGCTATCGCGTGAGTCGTCTTCAAAACCAAGCGCGCTTTGCACTCGCTGTGAGTGAAGGAAGCTTTGCGATTTTGGGCAAGTCCAAGGCCGACATTCTCGATCAACTTGTCGCAGAAGGCTTTGATAGAGAAGACGCACTTGGAAAGACTGGGAACGGCGCCGATGACGAGGGTGGCGAGGCGGCGAGGGAGTCGGAGGCGGAGGCAGACGACGATGCGGCAGGGCACGGAAAGCGGGGCCGATCCCGGGGTCCTTTTGACTACCTCGTGAATACTCCCTTGTGGGACCTTACACAAGAGAACGTATTGCGAATTCGGAAAGAACTTTCGACTCTCGAGGATGAATTCAAGACTTTGCAGCAACTTCGCCCGGAGGATCTCTGGCTTCGTGACCTCGATCGGCTCGAGAAGATTCTCGTTTCGTCAAAGTAAAATAGGCCAACAGGAGGTAGTTAAATAGATTTGCCAGCGGCGAAAGGATGATTGGCAGGCAACCCATGTGTAGCATGAAAATCAAGTGATGTGAGCAAAATGGGAGAAAACCCGGAAAAACCAGACAGATAGGCCAAGACACGTAAAAAAAAGAAAGGAAAAAAAAAGACAAAAAGAGTAAAATATTCACTGGGAGTCTCGCGCTCGCTTTCATGTGGCGGCTGCCGGAGGAGGATCCATAAGAGGCGCAGTAGGAGGCCCCGGCCCATGTCCGGGATCTGCTGAGGGTGGGAAATTGGACGGCGCAGACGGCGTCGCCAGCTGTTGCTCAGGGTCCGGTACTGCAGTTTGCGGATGATCGAGCTCCTCAACAATGCCTGGTATTGAAATACGTGAAGCCGCATTGGACACCATCATTCGGTTAACCAGGTTCATGAGCCGCTGATTCTGGAAAATGACACCCGCATTGAGCTTTCTGTGTCGCAAGATCGCATTCCTCGCTCCATGCGAATGAATTCGACGAAAACCATTGTCGAGCATGTTGGGGATTTTGTACGGTTGGGCGCCGCAGCCTAGTGCGAAGAAGCAGGTGCCAAGGCTCCAAACCTCCGCGGCGAGCGCGTCGTATGTATAAGGTCCGCCAGCAAAGACTTCGGGGGCCATAAAAGCAACAGTGCCAGCGCGGCCCTTCTTGACGCGGTAGCTGGCCATCTCCTGGTCGGGGTCCACCAAGCGTAGCGTCGTGGTCCAACCAAAGTCAATCATCTGCACACGAACATTCTGGTCCCCTTCATGGTAGACGACAAAGTTTTCGAGCTTGAGGTCCCGGTGCACAAAGCCAATTCCTGCGAGAAAAGACACAGCAGCCGTCATCTGAGCAAAGACGCTGTGCAGAACGCGAACTTCGCGAATTACGGCCACGGCCAGGTCGAAGAGGCTCTCGTCGGCACGCGGGAAAACTGCAAAGATATCACTCTGGTTCTCAAAGTACTTTTCCAAACAGAGGACGTTTGCGTGGTCGAATTTGCGCAGAGCGATCTGCGAAGCGAACTCTCGTCGCATCTTGAAGATCTCATGCGACTGTTGTTGCGCGCTGAGGCCCTGGAGGTGCCTTTTGGGGACCTTTTTGATCACCACGAGGCGGCCCCCGTTGACGTGAAAGGCGTCCCAAATTTCCCGTCCGTCGCCATCGTTTCGGTGAATTCTACGTTCCAGCTCATACTTGTCAGCACCGTTTGGTCCTGGCTCACCGGTATCCTGCAAATATGTAGTTTGCAAAGGCCCAGTGTAAATAGCGAACGGTCGATTAATGTTCAACAGCTCCCCAGTGTAGTAGCGGAGCGGGTGTGCAATGTGTCCCGTAAATGTGTCTATGTGGACGCAGCAGACCTCCTGGCACGCTTTGAGAATGCCGATCTGTAGCTCGAGCAAACGGCGCTCGTTCGCTAGAAGAACGCCCGTCAGCAACAGCTGTTCTACCTCTGCGACCTTGGCGTCGAGCATTTCGAGCGTCGCCCGGACCGGGCCGCGCCGCAGCGCTTCCTGGACCACGATCATGCTGCTCGTCGAGGACATGAGGCCTTGCAGCTACGCTGCTCGCCCCTACGCGTCCAGACCGTGCCCAACGCACGGCCGCCAAGGTAGTCAAGGTCTCTTGGAACGCAGGCGATCCCGACCCGTTCCAGGGCGGTCACGCAGGCTCCTGCGGTCCGATCGAGGTCGCGAGCAAGACGAATCAAGCACGCGAAAGACCGGGGCGACAGGCTCTCGTCCTGCTCGCGCTGCTCTCGCGCGGGCGCGACTTCGCGCTGCGCAGGGTCTGCGTCCCCTCGTCCGCGCGCAGCGACGCAAGCTTACTAGCTTAGCTTGTCAGTTTACGCGTGCGTTCTCCCCAACAGTGTTTTTTCGTTCGCGCGCTGCCGGGGTCCGTCTTCCGGCTGCGACGAGGCCGTCCCCGCGTCCGCCGCGGCCTCCGACCCGCGCAGCGCGCGAGAGGCCGTCGGCGGCACGTGGCTCGTGCTCCAGCGGAGCAGCAGCAGGAGACGAGGTACCGCGCGGCGTCCTTCGTGCGCTCCTGCTTCGATCCCCGATCCCGCCTCGCCTCCCCTCCGCGGGCGCGGGCGGCGCGGCCGGGCGGGGCCGGGCGAGACCAGGCCGCCGCCGGCGCCGGGCGCTCGGCGCGCCTGCGCGGCGCGGAGAGCTCTGCGCGGCGCGGCGCTGCTGCCGCGATCTGTGCTGCGACGTGTGATGCGCTCTGCTCTGCTCTGCTCTGCTCTGCTCTGCTCCTCGTTCGCTTTCTGCTTGCTCTGCTTGCTCTGCTTGCTCTGCTTGCTCTGCTCTGCTCTCTTTGAGCTCGTTCTCCGGGCCCCCAAACGGGCCCCAGATTGGATGTGCGCGAAGGCGAAGTGGAGAACAAATGCTGGGACCACGTCAGTGCAGTGCAGTGCAGGGCAGTGGGGCGACACGCGGGGCGGCGTCTCGGGTGCGGAATGCGTCGAGTTGTGGCCCGCGAGCTGAGGGAGCAACGGGGAGATTGTTGTGGAGGGTCTCTGAAGCGAACGTGAAGGTCCAGCTCCGTGACAGACAGTGAAAATGTGTGTATACTTGGGCCTTCGTGAAAAGCGTGGCTGGCATTTTGGAAAAAGGCTTCGTCAATCAATCAATCAATCAAGCAATCAATCAATCAATCGATCATCATCATCTGCTTCTTCTTCTTCTTCTTCTTCTTCTTCTTCTTCTTCTTGGGGCCTATCTCTAAGCAACCAACGTGGCAAGTCAAGACGGAAAGGTAAGGCTCGGCTTGGAGTCTGCTCTGCGTTGCATCTCGTGCTAGCCTATACGATCAGTCATGATGTCGGTTGGGTGCCCAAAAGACCCCAGAAAATAAAGTCAACGTCGGGGTTCGTTTGCCCGAAAGGCAGCAGAGAGAAGCAGAGCGCGAACCCGAAAGGAGGGCTTCTAGAAGTTGGGGGCCGAGCGCGCGCGCGCGGGGGTGCAGGAGACGATGGCGCCGGCGATGAAGGTGACGCTGAAGTGGGAGGAGGGCGCGGAGGCCACGCACGCCGTGCTGAAGCTGACGCTGCCGCGAAAGTGGCGCGAGGGCGCCACGAAGCAGCTGAAGGAGACCTTCGTGGACCAGTACAACAAGAAACACGAGGACACCAAGCTCGAGCTGGACGAGGTGCATCTGGTGAACACGAGAGGACAGGCACTCGCCGATGCTGATCTCGTCGCGCGCGTGATCGAGCATGGCGAGCACGTGCGCGTCAAGCCGGGTCCCTCGCCGACCAAGCTGGCGGCCCCGTTGCCGGCCAAGGGATCCGACGCCAGCGCCGCCAAATCAGACGCCAAGGCGAGCAAGGGCGCCAACGTGCCAACACCCATGCCAGCCTCCGGTTCGAACCTCGTTGGCGACAAGGCCGCCCTTGACAAGGCGCGGAAGATCGACTTTGACTACTCCAAGTGGGACCGTCTGGATCTGAGCGACGACGACGCAGAGGATTGCCACCCAAACATTGACAAGGAGAGTTGGAAGCGGCTCATGGCGCAGAAGCGTCAAGACCGACGCCAAAAGGAGGAGGAGAAGATTGCGGCCTTCAAGGCCAAGATCGAAAAATATAAAAAGAAATATGAGGACCTCCAGGGCAAAATCGACGGAGCCGGGGCTGACGACGACGGCGCTGCGCAATGGATGGTCGACCGCGATGATGCCAAGGACTCGATGGACAAGTACCAAGCCCGCCTCGATCACTTTCTGGCCACGCGCAAGCTCACTGCCGATGATCTCTGCGATGTTAAGGACGACAAAACCACGGTCGCCTCCTCGGCAGACATGACGCCCCTCGACACAGGCTTGCCGCAGCCTGCCAAGTCGCCTGCTGCATCCTCTTCTGCGTCTTCATCTTCCTCTTCCGAACCATCAAAGGCCATTGTGAGGCCCGAGGCGCCCGTGGACGAGGGCCTCGAATACGATGCATACATTAAGCTTCATCGGGTCAAGGTGGACAAGTTTGCGGACCTTCGCTCCGACGAAGCGTCAGAGCATTTTCTTCTCGAGAACCCAGTTATCCTTCACAAGCACGCGGAAGGCTACCTCTTGTTGCGGACCCTGGACACGTGCATGCGCCATCTCGGCGAGGAGGAGGATCGCGGCGGGTTGTCTGCTAAACTCAAGAAGGCACACGCCGAGGAAGAACTGGCCATTGCGCGACAACACATGATCATCCAGTTCGTCTTGGCTCTTGCAGAGGGGAAGCATCGTGATCCGCGCGACTTTGTGCGCGCTTTCTTCCTCAAGGCCGGAAAGAACTCCACGCAGCGTGTCGACGGCTTCGAGCAAGACCTCGAGAGCTTTGTAGATCGAATTCGAAATCGCGCAAAGGAAAAGCGCAGCAAGGGTGAGGAGTCTCCTCTGGCCTATCACAATCGCGACGATGTTGTGCAGCTCGACGACGGCGAGTACGAGATGGCACCTCTCGGCCCTGGTGGCCTTGACCCGAACGAGGTTTTGGGCACGCTCCCGCGCGCCATGCAGGAGGCTTTTATCTCGCAGGACACTGACAAGCTTCGCGAAGCTGTATCGAGTCTCACTGCAGAGGAGGCACAATATCACATGCAGCGCTGCGTTGACTCTGGTCTATGGAACCCAGGCCCGGATGAGGTGGAAGCCGACGACGAGGCCGAAGACAACTAGGCGTTTTAAAAAAATGCTTCAAACTCTTTATCTTTTTGCTGCTCATCGGATCGATTGTAGGGCCGCTCGCAGCAGCGCCTCAAATAACTCATGTTATGAGCCACAAAGAAAAAGTAAAGAAATGCAAAGAGAAGAAGAAGAAAAAGAATCTTGTTTCGTGCTGCTTGACCTCAAGGTGCAGGACCTAGATACACTTTGGTGCTCGCCTCGGCCTTAGCGTCGGCCCGCGGGTTTCGGTCCTAAGTCTCATCGCGTGGCTTGCGAAAGGGAAGTTTGGCAGAAGCCACATAGTCCCAAAAGGCAGCGACCTTGGACTTGGGCAAGACCACATAAATTGCCTGGTCTCCATTCGGAGCACGCGGCATGATAATGTTGAGACCCGGCGCGGAGACAGGCGGCGGTACCATGTACGCCGAGGCGCCTTTGCCTGCAGGAGCGCCCATGTCCACGAGCCAATTGTATCCTGACCACGTGTTGGTAAATGTCTGCTTGCCCGCGACGCAGTCTCCAACAATGTGAAAGACCCCCGTCTCTTCGCGCATGCCCAGCACGCGCGAGTGCTCGAGCCAATCTTTGCGGCAGGCAAGATTCTCACCATCCTTGTCAAGCTCTGCGCGGATAGCACGATGCAAACTCAAGGCGGATGATGATAGGGAGTTGGGATCCATCTCGACCTGCAGCGGCACGTCAAAGACCGCGTTGCCAACGTAGTTTTCTGGGTAGCGGGCAAGTTTGCCGCGCACGTTGAATGACTGCACAACAGGGCGCGTGTCTTTGGTGCGAGTACCCGATTTCGCGGCGCTCTGGGCGCAAAGCACGGCACTCATTGCCAGTTCATACGATGAAACCCATTCATCCCCTGGAAGCTCCTTCTTCACGTTTGCCTTGAGAGCGTCGAGTCCCTTCCTGTCAATGCACACTTCAACCGTCTCGCACGTTTTACTTGCCCAGATAAAGTTGGCAATGAGCTTGAACCAGTACCAGCGCGTTGCAAGAGGTGGCGACCCGCCAATTTCATTGCGCCATTTAGCCAAGAGGGCAGAACGAGTTGATGGGGTCTCGCCTACCGGCTTTGTCACGCGAGGCGGCAGTTCCGCGGGCCGTAGCGATGCTGGCGCAGCACTGGAGGAGCATGCCTCGGACCACTTTTGCATGAGGAGAACGTACGTCTGAGCGTCGCCAAGACAATGGTTCAATTGGACACTTATATAAGAGACACCCTCATCTTCAAAGCGAACGAGGCGTGTCATGAGCAGAGTTTCCTCGGGAGACGGCCGGGCGCCCTTTGGGGCAAAAAAAATTCCTGCGGCCGACCAAGCTGAGCTCGGGGAGTCCACGTCGGGAAGTTTGGCATTCGCTTCACGACGAATTCCTCGAGCGGTCTCAAAGATGACGCCGTTGGCGCTCTGATCATCGAGCTTGAGGCCGTAGCGGAGAGGGTCCGAGGTAGTGTCAAGGCGCGAAGCCACAAAGGGAAATTCAGCCAGCACGCGTTCTAGCGCCGTGCGGAGCGTATTAGCATCAAGGAGACTCTCGATGCGAACGGCAAAGCGAATCCACGTCACGCTCGTCATTTCGTCCACCTCGCTCAACGTCCAGCGCTGTCCGTCCTTGGTGGCGTGAGGGCAACGGATGATATCCTCCTTTTCAACCTCGACCTCAAACGCCGGAGGCGGGGCCTCCTTCTCCGGGCTTGCCGACATTTTCCTCACGACCATCGCGATACCTACAATGGCACCCACCGCCGCAGCAGCGCCGACGAGGCCGCCAACATTGTTGCCTTTGCTCATCCTCGTAGTACTCGTGACCGCCGATGTCGTCTTAGTTCTTTGCACGTGCCGCGTCCAGGAAGCCCAGTCCGCTTCTCGATATCCTCGCGCAGCGACGATGCTCCCGAGCCGCGCGAGCTGCGCCTTTTTCCCGCCCGCAGAGCCGAGGCCGCGCTGCCCCCGCGTCTCCTCCGCGTCGCCTCGCCTCGCCTCGCGTCGTTCGTGCACGCGCACGTCTCGTCGCGCGAGCCCTCGCACGTTCGAGATCTGCGCCGCTGCGAATCGCACGCTGCGCGCAAGTGGGCTATGGCGCGGCCCCAAGTGGCGAAACCGCCGCTTCTCAGTGGGGTATATCTGCGCGCAAGTGGGCTATGCGCGGCCCTCACACTGGCAGAGTCTGTAGCGTCGCGGCACCTCTTCTGCACGATCTCCACGCGTTCCGAAGCTCGTATACACCGCTCGAATGATGATGATGCTGCTGCAACAAGGTGTCGCGCCTTGTGACGGCCGGGGCTTGACCCGCACGAGCTGACCTGCCGGGCCGGGCGCCGTCTCAGCCTTGTGCATCGCAGGATTTGCTCGGGACCGAGGACCAGCTCGCGCCTCCTTCGAGGTCTCTCGTGAGGTTGCTTGATGACGAGATGGCGCGACCCAGTCAGGCATCGTCGCGGGAGGGAGGGCGCCGGCGGAGACACCGCGCCTGACCGGACCCGGGGCGGCGCAGCTCGGTCGCGACGCGCAGTCCCTCTCGTCCCCGTCGTCCGCGCGTCTCGCCCTCGTCCGAGAGCGCGGCTCGGGCCTGGACGAAGAAGAAGAAGATGACGCTCGAGTCGCACCTGCTCGAGGAGCAGGACACGGCTCTCCAGGACTTTGCAGCGGCAGCAGACGAAGGCGACGTGGAGGCCAACGCGGAGGCGGCGCGCGCGACAGTAACGGCAGATCGATCAGCAGCAGGAGGAGTCCATGTGTGCGTGGAGACGCGGAACCTGAGCTACTTTGTCGGTTCCGGCACGTCGCGCAAGCAAATCTTGCACGACGTTAACGTGTGCTTCCGGCCGGGCGAGCTGACTGCCATCATCGGGCCCAGTGGAAGCGGCAAGACGACCACCATTTCGATCCTCTTGGGCAATGCAGCAGGCGAGACGCGCGGCCGCGTTCTGGTCAACGGCATTGACGGTCCACCCCCGCATTTCAAGAGCGTGGCCAAACTGGTCCCGCAAGAAGATGTCCTTCTCGCCTCGCTCACAGTTCGCGAGACGTTGTACTACCAAAGTGAGCTCGTGCTTCCGGAGGTATGGTCACAGGAGATGCGCCAGGCTCGCGTGAACGAGGTTGTTGAGGCACTTTCGCTCCAAGAGTGTCTCGATGTACGCATTGGCACTGTTGACGAGCGAGGCGTGTCAGGCGGGCAGCGCAAGCGCGTATCCATCGCGATGGACTTGCTGTCCAATCCAGCAACACTTTTTGTCGACGAACCCACGAGCGGTCTCGACAGCAAGACTGCCGAAGACGTGGTGCGCATTCTCTCTGGGCTGGCCAAGGAGGGCGGCCGGCGCACGATTGTATGCACAATTCATCAGCCGAGCTATCGGATCTTTTCACTCTTTGACCAGCTCGTACTGCTCGCGAGCGGCCGTGTCGCATACCGCGGTCCCATCAAAGATGTCGAGGCTTTCTTTGAGCACATGGGTCTCCCAACGCCCGCACGAGAGAACCCCGCGGATCACTACATGCGTATCTTGCAAGATGAGGCGCACCAGACATCTCTGACGACCGAGTTTGCCAAGCGAGACAAAATCAATGAGAGCGAGCCGGCACTTCCGCCCATGACGACGGCAACTGCTGAAGCTCTGCTCGTTGCGTCGGCGTCATCTTCAGAAGGCGATGAACCCGGCATCGCACTCCGCGGTATCGCTCGGTACCCGACCTCATTCCGTAAACAGCTTTGGGTGCTCTTTCGCCGCGCTGCCTATGACTCGCTCAAGGACCGCAACAAGTTCGCGCGCACAGTAACCCTCAAAACTGCAGTGGGCCTCCTCGTTGGTTGGGTTTGGTGGCAAGCAGGCAATCCTGCACGTGTGGACAAGATCTTTCCACTCGAGGGTGCCTGCCTCATGCTGGTTCTCAACAGCACGATCGACACGATTGCTTCGACAATTATCGTTTTCCCCACGCAGCGTAGCCTGATGAACCGCGAGTACAAGAACGGAGTGTATCGTCTCATGTCCTTTTACCTCGGTCTCATCATGTCCATGTGCGTGCTTTCCATTGTGCATGTTACGGTCATGACTGTCCCGATTTACTTTATGGTGGGGCTTCAGCCCAAGGTCGACAAATTCTTCATCTTCGCAACGATTTTACTTCTCATGACAATGATGGGCAATGTGCTCGGCGTCATTGTAGGTGCAATTAGCAAGGACTTGGTGGAAGCCCAGAACGCCCTCGCTCCGATGTTAGCTCCCATGGTGATTAGTGCAGGATATGTGATTCCGTACAAGCAGCTCAACAAGCCGCTCCGTGCAGTGTATCACATTAGTTTTTTTCAATTTGGTTTGTCGGCGCTGCAACTCAACGAGTTCAAAGACTTGCCCATCGAATTCAAGGTCTATGGGTACGATATTCCGCTCACAGGCAACTTCATTCTCAAGAACTTTCTCAGTCTCGACCCCGAAACGCATCATGTCCAGGACTACCTTTTGCGTTTGGTCGCTGCCAACATTGTCATCATGACGATAGGATACTTTGTTGTGCGTCGTCGTCTCAAGCAGCGGACAGGATGATAATGCTGCATCGATGCAATGTCATCGTCTCTTGATCTCAAAGGGGGAGTCATTTTGTTTTACCTAGGCCTGGTCTTGAACGCAGATTTATACCTTGATTGTAGCTAATTAATGAACAAAGCGTAGCTTGACTTTGGGCGCCACGAAACAGAAGAAACTGTGTTCCATCAAAGAACGGCCTTCCTTCCTTCCTTCCTTCCTTCCTTCCTTCCTTCTGTTTGTCCCCAAAGATCATGTGTTATCTTTTCGAGAATTTTGCAGGCAAGCAAATCGAATCGGTCCTTTCGTCATTCTTCACAAATTGGATATCATTAGCAATAAATTGAGATCCCGATACTCTCGTTCTTTGCGTCAGGACTGGCAGTCAACCACCTCGGACGTTTGACAGCGTCTACTGTCGATCAATTCCCTCCGCGCTTCATAAAAACAAAGAATCCAAGGAAAATCTATCAGCAAGAAAACAGAATAACAATATCCTGTACATACGCCCATGATGAGAAGGCAATCAAATTCTCTCTCACAACGACGATCTTGTTTCAGGCCCCCAGAACCCGCAAATCAGTAGCCTTCTTTCTTTCTCTTTTCCTCTTCTGCGCAACCCTTTTTCCACGGGCAGTGCCACTAACAGTAAGCATCGTAACGGTCATGTGCCCTTTTTAGTCCTTTTCTCCCTGGGGGAGTCATTCCACGGATGGCGCAGTCCGAGTCCGAGTCTACCGAGGCAGGAGGCAGGCATTTAGACAGACATCAAAGCTGTGCGAAGCAGCGTGAAGGTGGAGAGCGCGAGTGGGTGAAGAAGTAGTGGTGCTCGCGCTCGCGGCTCGAAGCACCGGCGGGAGCTCGCTTACTCGCTCGCCTGCTTCCTTGCCCACTCGCAAGCGAGCAAGCGAGCAAGCAAGCAAGCAAGCAAGCAAGCAAGCAAGAAAGGAAGCACGCTCGCAAGTACGCAAATAGCCACGATGAGCGAAATTAGGTTCATTGTCGAGCGGCTCAACCAGAAGCCGTTCAATCGCGATTTGACGCTCGTGAGCTTTGACGAGCTTGGTCCTTTTGAGCTGCTCCAGCTGCTTAACAATGTGCTCGAATACCTTGACCCGCATTTGCACAAGGTCGATCTGCGCGAGGAGAACCAGTCGCGCGAAGGCGCCACTGCATCGCGCATGACTGACTTCTTGCGCATTCTCAAGTACAAGATCCCGGACAGCAACGTGGAACGCTTCAAGGCTTCTCTTGGCAATGGTGAGCGTAGCACTGTGTACCCAATTTTACACTACTTGCTCTCGCGTCTGGAACCCATGAAGACACGCGCATATCTCGCGCGCTACCTGGTAAACGTGGAGATTCCTTCCGCATTTCTGCACGATGAGGCAATCCAGGACGTCTATCAACACTACAAACAGTGCCAGCGCGAGTTCAAGGAAACGCACAAAGCCGTGGAAAACCTGCGGCACAGCACAATGCAGCCTGGCGAGCTCAAGCGTGAGATTGCGCAGCTTGAGGAGGAAAAAGGTCAGCTCATCGAAAAGATTGCCCAGCTCAAGCGCAAGACAGAGGATATGCCTGGTTTCCAGGAGCTGTACGACGTAACGAGCGCGCTGCGACGTGAACAAGAGGACGAGACAAAGCTGCAGGACCAGGGCCGCGAGCAACAGGCTGCGCTCGAGGCGAGTGAGCGACGACTTGCAGAGCTCCGCAGACGATACGACGAGCTCAGTGCCGCGCAGCGCGACGACGACCCGGACGAACTGCTCAGCCGTCTCGAACGCGAGGTTCACGAGCAGCGCGAGGCACTCGAGTCCGAACTTCCACGCCAACTTCAAGATGCATACGACCGTCTTGGCGATGTGGAGCGTGGGCTGAGCGAGCCCATCAAGACGCAGAGCGATGTCGATGATATGGAAGCTCGTGTCATCAAGGCTCGGCGGGAGATTGACTCGCTTCAGGAACAAGTCGATCGCTCGCGAAGACTCAATGGCGGTGATGACAAACTCAAGATGTTCCGACAGCAGGGCGCCATGATCCAAAAGAAGCTCCAACAGAAGGACAGCGAGCTTGAGGAAGTGCGCGACGAGGCGCAGCGTCTCGACAAGGAGCTCGCCGACAAGGAAAGGGCTCTTGCCGCGTCTGCGGGTGCCCATCCTGGACGACGCGGCGATTTTCGCCAGTACGCCAACGAGCTCCGACAAAAGACGCAGGAATACCGTCGCAAGAAGCAGGAACTGGCTGCCCTTCGTGCAGAGACTGTCATTCTAACGCGCACGGAAACAATTTTACGATCGCGGGGAGAGAACGTCGAGGAGTTCCTCAAGGCGATGGAGCGCGGCAAAGGCGTCGAGGGCGCCGCGCAGATGGAGCAAGAACTCGAGGACGTGTCAAAGCGGGCTGCGGTCCTGAACAAGAATAAGAAGATGACACTCGAGGAAATTTCGGAGATTGTGCGCCAGCTCAAGGACACGCTTGCCAAGCGCAAGGCGAAATTAAACCCGCAAATCACCAAGCTGCGCGCTGTTCGTGAAAAATTCAAAGACCTTGAGCATGACTATCTCGACAAAAAAGCTGTTTATGAAAACACGGCTGTCGGCCTCGAAAGCGAGCGTATCAAGCTCGAAAGTAATTGCAATGCCTTGCAGAGTGAGGCCATTCGCGAAGAGTCTCGCTTTCACTACCTGCACTGCCTCACGGATATTGCCAATGTACAGCTGAATCGTGTGCAAGACGAGCTTGCCTTCCAGCGAGGAGAAGGACGTTTGTTGCGTGATTTCAAGTCGTACAAAGACTTGTACCAGCAAAAGATCCAGCAGCAGGAGCAGCTTTCGAAAGAGCTCCGGAAAAAGCAAAAAGGTCTCAAGGAGAACGCCCCCATCAACACGGAGCAGCGGCAAATGTTTGTGGATCTCAAGCGGCTCCTGCACGCAAAGCTTGGTGTCGCCCAGCAGAGCCAGATTCCTGGCGGCTACAGCGACGGTGGAAGTAACGTCCTTGATCTCAATAACGACTCGGGTGGCGCTAATATCATGACAATCGACCAATAAAAGGAAATGTTTGATGGCCCCCCGATTGCTGCGCATGTCGCTTGTAAGCTATTCTGTTTGAGCGCGACTCTCGTTCACATTAGACCTCGTATTCTTTTGTTTGCTTTGCTCGATTGAGCCATGACGCTCCACATAATACGTCATCGTCCACGAACTGACTCCGTTCCCGCCCCGCTGGCGCCTTCGGCGCGCTCGGTCGGCACCGCGGTAGAAATGGACGCACTGGCACTAGTTACGGCGTCAGGTCGAGCGCGGCTCAAGCGGCGATCAAAGCCAATGGTGCGTAAAACCGCCAGCGTCAGCCATTCGGCAAAGACGAAGATCTGCAATGATCGAGGCAAAAATGTTGTTGGCGCGTGCTGAACGGGGGCTGTCACGATGGAGAGTACCAAGCATACAGGAAAGGTGACGCAGTAGATTCCGTAGCCGAGATAGGCAGGAATGAAGGTGACGAGGAGGGCGCATGGTAAACCAAAGCCCGCCATGAATGGCCAGCAAGATTGGAACATGCGAAGACGCTTGCGAAAATCCCACCCTTGATGCTTCCACTTAAGATCATAACAGTAGAACGAAGCTGTCCATGCCGTGTATACGAGCGAGGTGGGAAGACCAATGACCGGAACGTAGTAGACTAAGAAACTAAAGAGTGTAACCCACGCCATGAGAATGTAGTTGTAGATGCTGTCGCGCAGATTCTCGGCCATGCTTTCGCCACCCTTGATTTTGCCAAACTCCAGCAGGAAGACTTGCTTGCCAATGTCGAGATTCCATGCCGCATTAAGAAGCAGAGAGAGTGCGTACATGGGAATGAGCCAGAGAAATTGAAAGGCATGTTCTGAGGTCTGTGTTACAATTTCTTGGGCAGATTTCCACACATCCTCATTTGCTTCGCTACCCTCAAGCAGGTCGCGCAAGGTATCGCGCAGATTGACGAGGAGTGGTGTCAGGACAAAGTTGTACGCCAAAAGACTGCCCAAGAAAATTGTCCCATTCATGACGAAGCACTGCTGCGTTGAGATGCTCGTGGTTTGGATTGTTGCGATATAGTGTAACGACCGTGGCCAGTTCACTGCCGCTTTAAAGCCCAGCACGAGCGCGCCCCAGGCCGAGGGCCGTGTTTTGGTCGTGCGGCTTGTGCTTGGTGCCTCGGTCTCTGTTGTAGCCATCTTGACGGGTTGCTGCTCTTCTACGTTTCTGGTGTCGATGGGCCAAAGCGCCACGAGAAAGGCGCGAGAGCACGTCCCCAGGGCTAGCGCCAACCGTTGGCGGGCGCAACTGGAGGCGCGTGCGAGGCCGCAGGCTGGCTCGCTTGCTCTCGCACGCAAAGCATTTTTGATGAGGGAAATTTCCAGCATTAGGCTATACTTGTTATACCAACAAACACGTTGAAAACACGTACGAGCTACATACAGTCTTGCAAGAGCGCGCGCGCGCGCGCGCTCGTGCCGTGTATGCGTACGTGGTAGAGGAAAACAAGGGAAAGAAGAGGAGTGAAGAGAGCAATAAATTGAATGTAGAAGACTTGAGCAAAGAAGAATACGATGAAAAAGAGAGAATGAAGAAATCTTCATGCCAAGATGGCTCGGTTGGCTGAGGTGGCCAAAACGTAAGACTTTCCCGCCAACGGTGTATAACGACGCTGAGGTGAAGCGTCTCGCGCTCGGAGTCAATGCCATCGTGCGATTTTACATCTTGGCCTTGGAGGCCTTCTTCTTGTCGGCCTTGGAGGGAAGCTTAACAAGCGAGATGGTGGTGGAGCTTGTGACAAGCAGAGTACCTGTCTCGGAGCCGAGGCGGAGCTCGGCTTCGAGAAATGCAATCGATCGGCCGAACTTGATGACTTTGGCAATACCGATAAGATCCTTGTTCGGAGGCACGGGCTTGAGAAAGGTAGTCTTTTGCTCAAGACTTGCGACGGTATTCGTGAGTTGCGAATAGATGACAACCATTTGCGCTGTCACTGCATCGAGCATGGCCGAGGCAAACCCTCCCTGGATCTGTGCGTGCGGACCAGGCTTTCCATTGCACATGGCGTCGGACCCACGGAACTTCATAATGAGGCGTCCGTTCTCGCGATCAAAGCTGATGATCTTGTCGTCGCCATCGCCTCCGCTCAGCGTGGAGACAGAAGGGTTCTTGCCCTTGCCAAAGGAGGTGTTGAGAAGCTGCACGATGCGCTCGTCCGACGGCGGCGCGTCGTTCTGGTTGCTCGCCATCTTGTCTCGACTTCACTCGACTCGATGTCCTGCTTCGATGCAATCTCACGATCGCTGCGCGTGCTTCGCGACGAACGCGCGCGCGCGAGGGAGAGCGAGGGGAGAGGCGAGGGAAGCGAGGACGCAATAGCGAGTGCTGCTGCCCCGGCGCCGTTGTCACGATCGCACCGACCCTTGGCGTGCGTGTAGTATCGCGTTTACTTTGGAGTTTGATAGTTCTTGTCGCTGGTCGGACGGAGAGAAAGTAGGGGACATTCAGCTTGACTTGACGAGCCACAAAGAGGCGATAGTAGTGACTACTACGGCAAGAAGCGAGATTGCCCAGGGTGAAGAACTCCCCGGCTCATCCTCGACCAACTTTGAGCGCTGGACTTGAGCCCATTTTCGCATAATGAGTTCGCCAAAGGTTGAAGCCTGGAGCAGGGCGTTCTTTTGACCAATTTGACTTTGGTCCTGCAGCAGCGAAACGCGACCACGCATTTCATCGTACGATGCATCCCTGCCGACGCCATCGTGCTCAGGAACAGGAGCGTCGAAATTCGGAAAGGCGAAAAACACAAAGGAATACCGCTCGCGCTCGCTCAATGCCACTCGATGCAAAGGTGAACGAATGGCAAAGCGCGATGAGAGCGCCAGGAAATCGCCAACGTTGAGCAGAAACGTCAGAGATGCTGTGTCTTGTTCGTCCTGATTGTTTAGCTTGATGCCATCTTGTTCCTTGTCACGTTGACCTTCTGGACGCACGCGAACCCATTCCTCGCCACTGTAAAAGTGTAGCGCATCGAGTGCATGCTGGTCTTCAATGAGGATAAGCGTGAGCAGACCCCAATCGGTGTGAGGAGAGCTCCCAATGCATTGAGCGCTTTCATTGCAGCCAAGATCTCCATACGAGCTAGAAGCGTTGCCAAAATAATGAAAGATGCGGAGCAGGGAAATGGTCTCGGCGCGAGCGCAATTTTGTGCAAGGTCCTCGAGACCTGGGAGATGCACCAGCGTGCTTTTTACAAATGCATGCGTAGCATCAACAAAAACGGAGAAAAGTTCTTGAAGCACATGGCGATCCTCGTGTTGTGCGGATAGCGTACTTGGCCAGAGATTGTGGCCTTCCAGCCCGTTTTCAGGTTGAATATTGGTTGCGTTTTCCCAAGCGTAGCCCATCGAGAACGCTTCCTTGACCTCGGTGGCATGGCTTCCAGACTCACCGCCAAGCGGAACGAATCCACGAGTGAAACCTTGCTTGTTCACCTGTAGACTGGCCTTTTCCTGCGCGGAGACCTGGCCAAAAAGTCGCGTTGCAGCAGCAAAGCTACGCGGTCCGAGTCCACGTGGCACACCGTGTACACGAATAAAGGTTGCGCCGACATCTGCGAGAGCTTCGCGAACTCTGCGTCCCACTTGCCGCTGGTGCTGCTCCGAGTTAGGCTGCTGGTGCGCATCGTCGTCGTTCTCGTCTGCGGGACTTTGCGCGGCACTTGCATCTTGGTGCAAGAAGATCTCTACCGTCGGAAGCGTCTTTTGCACGGGCTGGCTCGCTTGCAGCGTCTGGGCGCCTTCGGGTAGCAGAATTGCTACAAGCGTCGCCAGCGCCGTCAGCACTCCGCGCAGAACTCTCGCCATCGTGCAAAGTTGTTTTGCCGCTCCGCACGGCTCAGCTTTAGGCATGAGGACATTCGTAAAGGACCCAATGATGAACCAATGACGAACGCGCTCCGACGGACGTGATGACTTTGACGCACGGTACGAGGCGGACTTGAAGATGGGCAGCTCGGCGTAAGACTCATGGAATCATGAAGTCTCTTGGAGTCCAAAATCAGCAAGTGTAAGGTCAGACGAGATCAAGTTGAGTGCGAATTCCTCAACAAAGAGAAAGGAAACCAAGGTCCAAACGATCTTGCATTTCGAACAATCCGAAGTAAGGAGAAGGTGAATGAGAATGAGTACAGTACAAGACGCATCATCAGCACGCAATTCTCTTCAGATATTGTTGCTGACAAGAAAGAAAGGAAATTTGAAAAAAAAAATAGAAGACGAAACGGAAATCAAGTAAGTCATAGCATTCACTTCAGGTGTTTGATAGAAAACTCAGATGGCAACCTCGACCTGAACGGCATCAGATATAGCCGTGGTTAATTTTGCAGGAGGGAGCTGGTGCAAGCTGTCTTCCTCAGGCGGAGGTAAAGACACGACGCGATGCGCAGCCCCTACGAACTGCGAAAGACGATCGTAGTACGAGAGGCCCTTGTACTCGGGCATCTGAAGCTCGACGAGCGTGGTGCCGGGAAGACCAAATAAAATAAAACTCAACGCAGCGTCGTGAATGCCCACAATGACCTGGGCACCACGCACAAGAGCAACACACTCCCGAAAAGAGAGACCGTCGAATGGCTCGAGACGCACGTCTGCAAAATCGAGGCCCCGCAACGAAGCAATCACCTCCTTTTCGTTCTTGAGCACTTGCGCAGGTCGAAAGGGATTGCGTAGAAAGACAAGGACCAGGGGCTTGGTTCGTTTTGACGCGTCTGCGAGCTGAGTGCGCGCCTTATCGCCGGCGATGATACGATCCACAAAGGCGTTGGCAAAGTTACGCACTTGCGGAACGCGCTTGCATGATGCAACTTCATGGAAATTGGTGACGGAAAGCGCGCCTCGGGCTCCGACGGGAACGAAGATGGCTTTGCGAAAGCAGGTTGGTGACGAAAAACTCTTGACGTGGCGAAAGCGTTTGCCGACCAAGGACGACCAGGCCTCGTCGAGCGGGCCTTGCGGATGGCCATCGAGAAACACCAGATTGACGTCCTCGCCGTCCGCCAATTGCTGCTGAGCCTGGTACGTGTTATACCAGTCTGCCACAGCTGAATAGACATCCGCATGCTCGTAGCGCGTGACGAAGAGAGTGGGCTTTTCTTCCCAAGAGGTGCATTGCGCTGTTGCTGCGCCCTTGATGTCGCTTGCCACTGAGCTCATGACTAGCTTAAGATGCGGGGCCAGCATTTCAGGATCCCAGGCCTCCTTGGGTAGGTCGCAGTCCATCTTAAGCGCCCCCTTCTTGTACACGGGAATCTCGACAGCCTCGTCTCGCCCCGATACACTGGAGGCCGGCTCGCCGCCCGGGGCGACGGCAATGAGCGAGGGATCAAGCACGAGATTGCTACCTTCGCAAACAGCACCTCGGCTTGTTGGGCTGTACCAGCAGTCCATGCTGGCCTTTTCGCCGTTGCAGATCTGGACAATGTTTGTGTATCCGTTTCCGAACATGCGCTTGCAGACTTCGTCGACGTTGAGCCTTTTTGGCTCCACCCAAAGGTCATGACGTTTGGCAAGCTCGAGCTCGCGCATTTCACGTTCGTCCTCCTCTTCCTCTTCTTGGGCACGGTCGAGCGAGGCTTCGTGGACCTCAATTTGAACGGAGGCGCCATTTTCCGTATTGACGTCGTCAACGCCAACTTCGCTCGCGTCTTGAAAGGCCCAAGATGGCCCGCTACGAAGGAAACTTGGAAGCGCCTTTTCAACGTCCACCGCGGACATAGTGTTGTCACCGCTCTGCCAAGCGGTGCCCGCGCGAACAAGGCTCCCGAGCGTGACGATTCCCAAGAGTACGATCAGGCCCAACCGCATGAGAACCTTGAGGTTTTGACGACCCTCTTCACGAGGAACCGACGAGAAGCGTGGCTCCATCGTGCGTGCGTAGCTCAGTTCTCTGCCTGCCGCACCGCTCGTCGCGCTTGCCCCGGGCCGGCAGCGCCTGCGTGTTTCACAGTCTGCTTGCTGTCGTGTGAGAGTCGGTCCTCCTCACCGCGGCTACTGGGTCAAGCAAGGCCTTGGCCTAGCTTTTTACGTATACCGACCAACGGCAAAAAGGACGATGATTCTGGCCGCAAGCTTTCAGTTTTTCTGGTCTCGACTGGCCTTCTTTTCTGGGCGAGATAGCAGCTTGCATGAGTAACAATGCATGGGTGCCCCAGACAGTGAAAGGCCAAGCAGCAAGGAAGAGCAGCGGCATGAAGTTGAGAAAAAATAACTAACATAAAATGATGACAGATTGTTCTATCATGATATTCATTTCGTGTATACCGTCCTCGCAACAGATTCTCGGTGAGTCGCCTTTCACGCACACCCGCGACGCAGCGATCGAAAGATTGACTCACGTGCACACGCATCGAGAGAGTGCAGGCGAAGGAGAACAAGGATCCATTTTTCGGCTTTTGGGTGAGAGTCCAATTTCAACCTTTTGGCCTTCGGCTTGGTCAAGCGTGACAGATTGCGTGCGAGCGGCAGAGCGATAAGAGGGGGGGAGAACGAATCGAGGGCAAAGCCAAAACCAAAGCAAACGTGTTGGCCATTATGCAAGGACAGCGGACCTGGACACAAGAAGAATGGCAAGAGTTTGAGAAGACTGGGCTTCGGGCTGGAGTTGCAGGGAGACAAAGTCATGTTAGAGGAAAGCCGATCAAGGAGGCCACGGTGAAGAACGATGCAGCTGCTGCAAAGACCATAGAATTCCCCAGAGTTGCTTCGCAGACGGCAGAAAACAGGTCGGCAGATCGCGTCAAGGCTTGCAAAACGTCGAATGAAAAGACACAAGAGGCAAGCGTAAAGACCGCGATGGCTTCTCGCGCTTCGAATGTCGAGCAGAAAAAGGACGAACACTGGCAGAACTACGCTTGTCTTGGACTATTTCCAACCGTAAATGGCGTCGCGAACGCCCCGATATCAAGTGCCGCTCGAACGACGAATATTTCGCGAGAAAAGACTACACCTTCACGTAACGACTTTTCCAGGACTTCTTCTTTCGCGGAATCGACGCAGCCGGTGACTCGAATGTCCTCGACGCCTCTCGCGGGTCAAGACTCGTCTGCGCGCGTTGAAGCCACAATCCAGGAGAGGACGAAAGAGCAATTCGGGCTGCGTATTGCTAACTCTGGCAGCGAGAATCGGACACAGATGTCACCATTTCGTTCGTAAACTCAGGTACGATTCAGTTTCGTCCCAGAGCGAGGCTGCTTACAAAGCAGTAGACTTTTATTACGAAGATGAAGGTTTTGAGTTCGTGAATGTCTTCTTCTTTGCAAATTTCTTTTTCTTATAATGTCTCGCCGTTTGTGCTGGACGAAAGGAAAGAGACACTGTCTACCATCTCCTCCCCCGCTTGTGCTGCTTCGCTGCCAGTAAAAACCTCACCACGCGCTGCATTACACACACCCTCCTGCTCCTCCCCTTGTCCCTA